>PVHY01000122.1:72508-196106 GCA_004024945.1 Uropsilus gracilis | reverse complement strand
ATTTTATAATTTATGTTTTAAAACATAAATCTATGGCATTTGTCCAAAGCCCAAATTGTTACCTCTGAAATTAGTTACAAAGTGTTATAATGAATAAGAATACACTTGGTTGCTAAGGCCTAGATAAATTAAATGACTTGCCAGACTCCATCAGTTACACTCTTCCATAACTCCAATACGTGTGCTAATTTCACCACACAACAACCACTCTTTCCCTTACTAGATTCCTGAAGACAGAAATGAGAAAGAAAAAAGTTTCCAAGCTCTTTTTTAGCCTTCTCTATTTATTTTATAAACATGCAAATTAGTTGCTAATCTACCAGATTTCATCAAAAGTTTTAACTTGAAATTTTTTTACCTGTTTACAAAATTAGGTCATTATAGTACTCCCTAAACACCTCTTAGACTCTCACTCTTCAAAAGAAGTTATGTTTTCAGTTTTGAAAGCCATTTATTAGATACATTTTTACCTTAATATTTAGACTTTAAAAGTGTATTTTAAGTTCAATTTACCACATAGCTTTCATTACTATGAGGTACAGACTTTGTCATTTTGGGAAACTGTAAATAGATAATCAGATATATCAGGATGGGGAGAATGCAATGTATGTCATTCTCTTGATTCCTAATTTTCCCTCTTTGTTATATTAAAACTGCTGTGGTGTGGCCTGACACTGCAGCAGTTGAGCTGGAAATATGCATTTTTCTTAGTTTAGACTCTTTCTCAATAAAGAAGCCTTGTAAATACAAATTGACCATTTGATATTTTGTGTGGCTTATACATGATTCTCCCTGATGTCCCACTCATTTCTGTATGCCCCCCTGGGGTTGCCCTGACTTAATGTTTTACTAATTTGTGGTTTCCAGAAATAAAGGAAAGAGAAAAGCAAAGATAAGACAAAATATTTTTCAATCATTACAAATTGGCATGCTTACACAGTGGGAGTGTGTGTGTACAAGTGATACCTGTGTGTATCTGTGTATGTACATGCATATATAAATGCCAAACTCTTCCACCTGCTTTTATGGAAACATGTTATATTAAAACAGAAAGTGTGAACTTTCTTAAGAGCCTTCAAATTCTTAAGGACCCCTATAATGTTTCAGATACAATAGCAAATATATATGTGTTCACTTAACAACTACTAAGAATATATGCCTCCTAGAACATCTCTTCTGGACTGCTGGGATAGAGCAGGGATTGAACAGCCAAGATTCTTACTTCTCTGTGTTCAAGAAAAGCAGGTTTAATAGTGGGATATGTATGATCAATAAACTACACCAATTAGATAACTCTGTGCAAAATGCTAAATTTTATTTTTTTTCTACGCACTATACCATTTCACTCATAGAATAAAACATTGCAATGTGATGGAGAATGAGTGGGAGACAGTCACTTTAGACTAGGTCCCCAAGAAATAATATTTGAACTAGATCTGATGAATGTGAAGATTGAAGGCAAGTGAATCTTCATTAGGATATTAGTTGGAAGAGGAGATGCTGAAAACCAGTGTGACCATAACTTAGCTGAGGGCAGAACAGTATGAGACAAAGTCCTTGATCCTAACAGGGTCCTGAATATCATCTTAAGAAATATGGAATTTTTTTTCTCATCTCATTTTGGATGCAATAAGGAGTCACTGAAGGATGGCCAATCAACATTACAAGGATCACATTGAGTCTTGTGTGCAGAATAAGAATGGAGTGAGAAGAATCAACTAAAATACCACTATTCTAGCAGAAAAAGGAAACAAAGTGGTCAGAATTATATTTTGGGAAATAAACTTAATAGTCAAGACTTCACAAATGGATGGTTGGAGGGAAGGGAAGCAATAAATCATGGATGAATCTTGGATTTGGGGATTGACAACTTGGGGTAGATAGTGATTCAATTCACATTAAAGTCACACTCAATGAAATTCTTTCAAAAAAATCCTTCCAGCTTTTTCATGTTAATAATCAACAATTTTTTGAGATCCTGTTCATCAAATACTATCTCTATTTACATAGCTTTTCCTGATTTATTATGTCATATTTTTTACAATTGTAGAAAGTACCATGCTTTGAATGTTGAATGCCTTTTTTGAGTACATATCTCATTTGGTTTACTAGACATCTGAGGGCAGGATTTAGTCCCCTGTAATTGTCACATCCTTACCATCAACACACAGTGTGTCACTTATGATGGGAACCATAGTACCACTTTCCGTGGCACAATTCTAAATTTAGATCAAATCATTACCGTCTTAACCCTCAAAACTCTGTAGGTAACCAAAATATTAAATTATATGATAATCCTACATGTGGTCAATATCTGATAATATATTATTCAAAGACTCAGGGCCTGTGTATATGAATGCAACGAGGAAAAACTGGGGTTCAATTTTAAACCTTCTAGATCCCATGAAGCACTAAATTAAGAATTTTCAGATAAACAATCTAAACAAGACAGAACTGTAGAAATCCAAGTTCTGCCTACAACAGGAAATGGGTAAAATATTGTGCCTCAGAAAATTTGCCATTTTCAATAATTAGATAAATATGCATTTTTGGTGTTATAAATTATGTCATTTTTCCACTGGCATATGAGGTTGTGAAGATGTAAGAAGGAGGAATTTCCAACTTTGCAATGTGTGCTAGAGTTTTTCTCCCCTCTGTATTTTATTACTCAGCAAAGTAGGAAGGGTTGGGGGAAAATAAACCAATTTGATGACTGTCAGTAAGATTACTATCTTGAACACATTCAAATATTCTCAAGGCAAAGGATCCATAGACAGGTTTATTCCTTGTCAAAACATTTGTTTGCTCTCTCATGCACATAGCCCTAATCATTTTCTCCTCTCATACATTGTATGCCTGAGTGGCATCTTCCTCACAACTTGAACCAAGAGCCCTAGGGCAAGATTCTTTCTTCCTGGGCAGAGGACAGCCCTGTATTCATGAAGGTGCTTATCCAATAAACTGTAATAAGGAGAATTCACTATTTTATGCATCATAAAGTTGTCATGGAGGCGCCTGAGGAAACTTTTGTGATCCATGATTCAGAGTTATGTGCATTTGTCTCCAAGTAGATATTTGATATTTGCTCATTAGTAATACATTTTTCTCAACATTTTGATAGATTGCCCAGGGAGATTTAATTCCTAATTTCTTCTTTTCCTGGCCTCTGCAGGAAGAAGTACATTGTAGTCATTGCTTTTCTGTTTTGTTTTGTTTTTTTGCCCATGTTTCTGGAATTGCAGACGTCTTTATTTTCTACAACATGGTCATTACAGAATGATGTGGAAGCACATGGGGGGCAGTGGGCTCCTCCCTTCCACTGTTGCAGTGAGACGCATCCTCTACACTTCACAGGTGGAGGGTGGCACATTCATTGCAAGCACCCATGTTTCACAGCCAAGTTGCATCTCATTGACCCTTATTACCCAAATTTGCTAGGACATATTGCATGAGAACTTCAGGAGAACTCCAAATTTTCCCATAGCAAGCATGCTTTTAAACCTCAGAGAATTTGATTCTATTTTTTTTTTACTTAAAAGACCAAAAATTGAAGTGATTATTGATAAAAAAAGCACAAGTTTTCAAATTATATCAGTCATATCCAGTAGACAAATTTGATTGTTTTTATAAAGCCTCACATGAGAATGAAGAAATTATAAAACTAGGATACATTCAAGAGAAGTAGGCACTTATCATCTGCTTTTAATTCACCATATATGAAAACCATGATGACTGCTTTAGTTATACTATTTCATTTAATCCTCACTACAACAGTGGAACAGAACTTCCTAGCCATTATCTCTATTTTACAAGTGAGTGAACAGTGAGGTGCCCTGTGCCAGTTCTTGCAGCTGGAAGGGCCCATATTTTAATCACTGAGGATAAATGGAAATTTAGGCTCAATTATGTCATGTTTGGGATCCCTTCAAGATGGGAAATCTAAAATACCCCCGAATTTTCAACATACAAGGCATTTTTAACTATATCATTTAAACTACCTTGTACTTTGTGAAGAAGCTCTTCTTTAGAGCATTTTTTTCCTTTTTTATTTGTTATTATTTTAATTGTAATAACTTTTGGATTCTCTGCATCAGGTATCACACCATAAGGTACTAGCCACAAAATCACCCACCAGTTCCCACATTTTTCCCCATAGCTTATGCCACCTAATGTTGAACTGTTAGTTATTTCATAATGCTGATCTGTCATTTCACTGTATTTGACGGTTCTAAGGAGACAAAAATAACGTGTCCTTTCCCCAGTGCTGTCAATACTGGTTGGGCTATGTAAAAGCATCTTAGTTCACCTAACTATCCTGGTAGATAAAACCTGGACCAGAGTCTGTTTGGGAGACCCTATGTAGGCAAGTAAGTACCTTGTTTAACTTATTGTGAATAAGTATGACAACCAAATTAAGTGTTGGCAAGACCAATTTCTATAGCCCTTCTTTTGAGATAACCAAATATCAGTTTTACAAGAATTGCCAGAATACTTCTGATCCCATGAGGACCCAAGCACTACTTTCTGCTCTAAGGGTGGAGGTCTTTCCATGGCTTCAAGAAAAGGAACCCATTCACACAAAACCATTTGAGATTCACATTGATTCCAAAATCTTTCACGGGGCATCTTCTTATTTACACTCTGGGTTAGAAGGAGGTGGGTCCCAAGCCTGTGGTGGAAATCTGAGGTGTCAAGGTCTTCCAAGAAGCTTCTGTGATTTAGGTCCTCACATTCACTTATCATTTTTGCACAGGAATGTAGGAAATTTGGCCAAAATTTGTAGATAACTTACTGTTTATTCTCTTGACTTTTATCATTTCCCTGTCATACAAAATATTCAAAATTTTAAGGACAAATTAATCTGAATACATCAGGAAAAGCATCAGGAATTTAATGAAGAAAGAAAGTCTAGCTAATTTTATTTTATACTGACAAGCTGCCCAAAATCTGTCCTTTTTAAATTATAAAATAATTTAAATAGCTATGTATTTTAAAAAGTAAATTTTGTATACTAGTGAATCTGGCTGATAATGGATTCACAACAAATGACTCAATTCCTGATCATAAGTTAAAACTGCAAGAATTTTGATCTTTTAGTATAACCTATAACCCCTTCTATCTGAGGAGTTAACACTATCTTCATTAAAGAAGAGTTAATAATTTACATTACTGGATTTTTGGCAAACAGTTAATATTATTCATTAGGTGGACTGCTATTTTATTGAAAATGATGACTAGGAAAATGTATTTAAACCATTAAGTTGCAGAAATTCTATATGATATCTCAATTTCCATAACCATACTGTAATGTAGAGGTTACATTAGTCCTTTCACTATTCTCTCTCTCTTACCATGAAGAAAGCTCAGACTCAAAGTGATTCAGTCAGGACACCAAGTTCATAGTCTTTTGGTTGGAATATATGATTTCTCTTTTCCCTTACCTTTTCTTCTTTTAACAAATGTAAATAAAGTGAGTTTGTTTATTTGAAAAAATGAGGGTGGAATTGTAAGTCATGTGCAGGCTGGCTTCACCACCAGGAAGAGTGGGTATAGAGAAGAGAAGAAATCAGAGTAGCTAAGTCCACTAGAAGTTGCTCCCAAGGGGAGATGAGGAGAAAAATGAGCCAGGCTTTCAATGCATAGTTACCAACCCCATTTTGTGTGAGGCATTGTCCCTGACTTTCCAGAAATACAGAGATGATAAGCCCTGCAGCCTGATAGCCAGTCATCTGTACAATACTTTGTCTGTGTGACTTGCATCTCTGTCATATGTCCCTTCAGAGCTAGACTGGCATCACACCACCCTCCCTTGGAGCTACGATGATTGTAATGGAAGAAACTACCAAAACACCTTGCCTGGGACTTGGCAAGTTCTTAGAAGATACCATAATGTTAACATCAGAAACTAGAAGAAGAATGACAGAAAGCACAAGGGAAACCCCGACAATCTGCTGTGGGTTTTAGAGAAGTGTTGGAGGGTAACTATCATTAACATGCATTGATAATAGCTAGGAAAAAGGAGATACTTCCCTGTTGCTTTGGAATTTTAAGTTTTAACAAGGAAATGTCAAGGGGTGGTACAAACTTTCACTGGAATTTATGGTTTCTTTTGTAGGGGTAGAAGGGGAGGAGGAAGGAAAGCAGGGTTTTTGTGGTGTGGGATGATTGACAAGACTCCCTCCAAGGCAAGAAGGATATATAAAGGGGACTTAGAAGAAGGAGGAAGGATTCAGCCATTTTGGGAGGAGGATATGAGCCTGGACACATGGCTGAGGCAGCCTGGATCCATGGCCTTAGGTTCAAGCTATTGAATGCATATGCATGGCCTTAACATGCATATTCTGAGTGTGTGTGCTGAAGGAGTCCAAGAGTTTGGAGATTTGAACTTCGTGTTGGAGTTCATCATATCTAATTTGACTCAGATGCTTTTCGAGAGCCCTGAAGAAGATCTAAGGAGAGAATGCTGAAAGAGAAAAAGAAGACATCATGTCCTGGAGGAAGCCAAAACACTCTACAGAAGGAAAAGAGGAATACCCTGCTTTTAAAACATGTGCTTGTGGACTGTAAATGGACATGTGGTAAGATGATCAGAGACTAAAGGACAGTTTTGGACAATGGTGAGATAACTGGTTTTTTCATGTTTATCTTGTAATACATATTTAGATAGTCACTTTCTTGCTTAGTAATAACTACTTTGATCACTTTAAGAGTCTGGTCTGGCCTTGGAAATTACAGCAAGAGCTGCTGGCAACAAAGAACCCACAGTTTAAAATTATTTTTTCTTTAGCTTGGGAGAAAGAGCCCTGGGCAAGCAGCAGGGCTTTTAAAGACAAGGGTAACTAGTGTGTGGTAGCTTAAGGGTTGATAAGGGCTTTTGCCCATTTTGTAGTAGATTAAAAGGTAAAGGTTTTTCTCTGGTTTAGAAAACGTTGGCTAAAGGATAGTTGAAAAAAGTTTGCCCCCATCTCCTGACAATAGATGGATGACAAAGCAGCTAACAGGAAGCTCACTCTCAGCCAGGGATTGTTCCAAAACTTTGAATGCAAGGACCTGCAGAGTCCTCACCACTCATGAGGAGACTGAAACACAGAAAGATGGAGTCGTGTGCTAAGTGTCATATCACAGGGCAGCCCGTGAGGGGCCAGGATAGACTCACAACCAGGCTGTTTTGACCCAGGACAGTTGGATACCTCTGCCTCTGTTCACCATCCAAACCCTTCTCCCCCAAACATTGATTCACTTCTGTAGGAGACTTCCTCTGTCCCCAGACTACTGACAGAGCATACCATGTTTGAGAATTTGATCCTTCATGATCTCACACTTTCCATAGATTTCACATTTGTAACCCTTTTTTTCTCAAGTGAACTGCCAGCTCCTGGATTCTAACATTCATTCTACATAACTCCCTGCAGATCTGAGGCAATGAAGCTCTCCCAAATGGTGTGAGGAGGGGTGTGAAATGCTACAAAGCACAATTTCAGTAAAATGCAGAGTGTTTGCTGTTTGCTGGGAACAGGGGCCAGCCTCATGGGTTGCTATAATTAAAACTGAGGTTTCTTTGGGGAAAGCAAAAACAACCACATAAAACAAGAAAATACCCCAGGAAACACAGTAGCTGTTAACCAAAGGTTCAAATTTACATCTGGCCATGGGTGAATGGCCTCTGCTGACCACTGATAGTGTCACCATGGGATAAGGGTTCCAGACATTCACAGCATGAATACACAGATGTAAACTGCATATATTTATGTAGAGAGACAGAGATAGGTAAGATGCAAATATCAATACTCCTTTGCCATGTGAATAATTAAATCATTCAACTGGAGACTTCTCTTCCTGCTAATCTTTTAAGCATTATATGTGATGTGCTCCATCACAACAGAAAGAACATATTTTAAAATGTGACAAGTTTTATGTATCTTTTGTTTTAATAATTGATTCTTTTATTTAAAGCAATATCCATTATGAATCTACCTGCTTAAGTATGGAAGGGGGACTGATTTTTTTTTATCTAGAGCATTTTCAAGTTTCACAGTGTAAGAAGTATGGTCCTATTTCTATTTGGTAAGCCAGTTTTTTTTTTTTTTTTTTTTTTGTCTGTGAGTTAATACAGAATATGGTGAAACAAGTAATGCATATAAAAATATAGAAAATTGTAATAGCATGTTTTCATGGTTGAATAGTTTTCTATTAAAAACAGTCATAATTTTATTTAGGAAAAAACAAAATACCTTAAATGTTAAAGAATAATACTTTCCAAACATAACACATTTTTTTAGAAAGTTTCTTGCCTATCAAAAATAGAATTGTTATCTTGAGTTACAAAAAGGAATTTAATCTTTCACCTGTCAGATAGCACTTAGATTTCCCTGGGGAAATCTAAATTAAATTCATAGAGTTCAACTCTCATTTTTTGTATAGATATTTATCAAAATGCTGATATACTTATTAGGTGAAGAGGAAATATTCTATCTCTGAATTATGGTATTTGTGATATTGTAAATGATCCAAAAAAAGGGAAGTCAAATCTAATATTTTAGTGATTGTACCAAATGGTCAAAGACCCTGAAGCACTTCATACCTTTTCTCTAATGGAGTGTGTGTTGCTTCTGGCAGAGAAAAGCATATAAATGGCTACTATAAAAAAGGCAAATATTATATTCCTGTAGGTAATGCTTGTCCGCATAAGAGAAGTCAGAACTCTCAAACTGGAAAAGACTAGAATGGAAAAAAAAACAAAGCCTGCTCTTAAAATGTTCCCATATGTTCTAGATAAGAATAGTTAATGAATAATGAAGGAAGTGGTGTCTTGAAATGAGATTGGTTCATTGTTCTTCTGAAAAACATTTTAGACTAATTCTCCTATGACTCCATGACTAAATGGGCTTATAATGCAACATTTTAATGTTAATAATCTACTTGCACAAATCAAGCAAATGACAAGCCAAAGATTGAGTCATATTGTAATAAAAATAAATCAACACTGGTTATATGTGCTGATCTTTAATAGACATTAATTTGCTCTCTTTAATAAACATTGTTCCTTCTACCCCCAAGGTTTTGGGGAACTAGGCAATAATATGTTCCTTTAGAGTCTTAAAATTTTGCTGATCTATTTCCAGAAAAAAAACTCAGAAATGTATTCCTCTAAACAGAAAGATCAACAAATTACTGAAATTGTTAAATATATCAATTTAATAGAGCATTGGTTAGAAGTCATTAATGATGAGTTCATTAAGACTACAACGATTAGTTGTATATTTAGAGCTCAAATTTGTTTAGCTGTATTGAATGTGTATTTCAAGTAAAGTGCATTTAGACCCCATGAGACACGACATTATTCCTTCCAAAATACTGGAATATTTTTGTCATTTCAGAAGACCAAACAATTGCTTATTGTCAGCATTCAAAAATAGTAATAATTCTAGACCTGTTTGGGCAAAACATTAAGGATCCCAGTGGATACAAATGAATTCATTCAGTCATTTGATCACTAATAATTCTTGCAGTCCTACTAACAACAAGCACTAGTTATTATACTGTTGTCAAAATTTGCACACAAAAGCCTCAACAATGAAACCAAGTAAACTCTCAAGGTTTCTAAGTTCTGTTATTTGGAAAGAGCTTATTAGGCAAAGAGAGAGAACAGAAAACTTTCCAATCCAGGAGGAGGGCATGTGCTGAACCTTAACACAAATGAATGGTACCTGAAGAGAAGATAGAGCAAGAAGTATACTTGCGAAGTGCTCCATTCAGGTCCTGACTTATAGTCAGGACTCATGCTCTGAAGTATTGTCAATATTATGTAGGGGTTGGAGGTGAGAATGAAATATTTATTGAATCTGAAATGAAAAGGAGAAGCCAACACAGAGCGAGCATGATATTGGAGAGCCTCATGGAGGCTAGCCACACACATAGACAGACAGAACCTTCAGGTATAATTTTTATATTGAAAAGTTTTTTGGTTTAACTTGCTGTGCAGTCTCACACCCCCTTCATCCAGGTTCTTTGCTGCTGTGCCCAAACTCCCCCTCAACACTTGAAGAAACATTTTGTTAACAATTTCTCCATGACAGCTAGCATCTGAGGCCTTATTGGCAGAGCCTGAAGAGTCTTACTGGTTGGCTGCCTGAGAATCCATTTGTCCAAGGACAATTATAAATTCTAACTATGTTTTTCTTTCTCTCTTTATTTGCAAAGGGTTATTTAAATAATGCATACCCAGCCAGAGGGAAAGATCACTTGAAGAGTGACGTCCATGATGGCCTTCTTTCACAGAAGTGAGTTAACACAGAAACAAGATAGAGAACTGCTAGCTAGATACCATTATAGGAACGGTCACACTGTGGAAGTGATCAATGGGGTAAGAATTTAATACATCAGCAATTAATGATGATATTACAAAACCTATCATAAATGTCAACGTGAGATTAGTGAATTAATTGAAAAATTCAGAATTGATCAAATCTCAGGTTCTGTTTGGAGCACTGCTTCCCACTATGGTTGACATGCTTAAATCATAAAACATTTTTTTAAGAAGCTAATTTGATTTAAAAGTTGAAAAACAAGACCTCTGATGATAGGTTAAAGGAATTGGGGTAACTTGGGCCAGGTAAAACACAACTGCAGGATTGACTTCATAAATGTCAAATACTTAAAAATCAACTGTCCTCTAGGCTTAGAAACCTGAAGCAAACAAAGTAGATTGAAATTGCAGCAAGAGATTTCAGTTTGACTTTAATAAGGAACTTCCTGGAAGGAATCTAAATCTCTTACTGCCGTTTAACTTAATGTTACAAGGTTAATTAAACACAAACAAGCTACCAAGGAAAGCTGTGGAATCTTGGCTCTTAGATAGAAAACCACATATCTTAAAAGGTTTAGGTTTACTCCTGCCTGGAATTAAGAGACTGGATGGAGTAACTCCCAGAGTTTGCTTACAGTATATTATATAACTAGTTTTATAGCTTTTTAACTTCTTCCGTGCATGGGTGAGGCACATATTAGTAGGAGCTCTAAGGTTGAAGAAAAAGTACAATGAGTCCTATACACAAAGTGAATTTTGAGTTTTCTTACTTGGCATAAGAAAGGAAACATGTTATTTTTAAACTGGCTCCTTTCCTGAACTCTATTAAGTAGAACTCTGTTTGGAATAATATTTTATTATAGTACTAAAAGATAGTCCCAAATCATTAACATACTGAGCCCATTGAACTACTTGTCAATATAATAAAGTCATCTGTTTTGAACAAAGAAAGGACTTAACCAGAACTTAACTAACCACAAATAACGGTTATTTTTTACCTTATTAGGAATTTGTTATTAAAAAAAAAAAACCAACAAACCAAACCACATACTTTTTATATGTGATCAGAAGGAGAACAAAAACCCAGCCCATTTCTTCACAGTATTAATGTGGCTTCATACATTGTTCTCCTGTGTTGCAATATTCAAAAATGGGTAATTTGTGGGGGGAAAAAAGAACTCTAATTACCAAACATTGGATGAATTGTTGCATAATGCTGAATAGTTGTTCTTCATCTTCTCTGTCAAAGAGGGCAAAATAATTTCCTTTTATTGCTTTTTTTTTCAATTTTTTAAGGAAACAAACCACTGTGACATCCATTCCATTTTAAACTAATGCTTCTATTATTTCATATCTAAATGGGACTGACATCATCAGCTCCTTTGTGTCCTGAAAGATATTTAGTTCTAGTCCACTGTTACATACTTTATGCATTACATGGAATAAAATATCTCAAGATTTTGAAAATATTTATTTTAAAAACAGCAATCAAATTGTCGGTAATCACATTTTCTGCTTGGCTTTGAAAGCTACATTATTCAATATGCCAGTGGTCCTTTCCATAATGGCAGTGTATCAGAAATTCATGCTGCTCTAATACATCTGACTCTCTTGATGGACGGCACTCCCTATAGACCTGGAGGAACACGCCTGCTTCAGTTTCGTGTGCCCCGCACAGTACCTACTGAAGTGATGGTTGTCAAAACAGTTGTACAGTGGCCTTTGAATGCAAAGTGTGCCAGGACTGAATGCTGAAAATGACAATAAATCTGAGTATATACATTATGCTTGCTTTTGTAGCCTGGAAAAATAAGACATTTGGGAAATAAACCCCCCAATTTCATTGCCTTTTAACATCTTTTTCCATTTTAAACTCCAGAACTGGAAATTTGAGACATTCAAAGAAATTGAAATCTCCTTTGTTGCTTTTTTCATTGTAAATTTTCTATGATGTGTCATTAGGAACCATACTCCACAAAAAGCCCAGGTTCTAAATGAAGCCTTTCTCTGAGGCCATTCTATAACTTTGCACATTTTTTTTTTCTTTTTATGAAAGAGTTTCTGTTGACTTCACAAAGAACAAGCAATCGCCACATGTAGGCCAGGCAGTGAGGCTTGGATGACTTTATACGAGGTTGCATTTTCCCTTCTACCAATCCATGATTAAGCCCAACAGTGAAGGTATCAGAGCAGAGACAGAGAGGAGAGGCTGTTGATTTCAGCTTGTAGAAATCAATGGATGTTTCTTAAACCAGGAATACTTAACACGGACATTTCCTTAGTCTACTTTTCTCCCCAAATAGTTCCGCAGTTACTTTTAACACCATGAAAACACTGTCCATTCTTACAAAGCAAATTATTTCTTCTAAATGCCAGAATTATGTGCTCCACTCAGAAGAAAGATCTGTTCTGTAGGGTTAGATAACCGGAGGCTTTGGAGAATGGTAAGACACTGAGGAAGCTGAAACAAGGAAAGGAAAATTGCAAAGTAATGAGAGCGAAAAGTGGAGAGAGTCCTGAGAGTTGTGTGGTTGACAGAGAATGAATCAGAGGAAAATGCTGGGTCTGGAAGGGTCTCGAAGACCCTTTGTGGTTTTCCATCTTCCTGGGGGGTCAGAAATCTTTGTTCAAGGAAACTTTTACAAGAAATGTGAACAAGTGTGATGAATAAGAGCAATGCTTCTCAGGCTGACTCTTGGCTTCCCCTGCACCAGTGAGCTCAGTTTGGATCCACTGATCTAGCCCAACCCTGCGGGTTACAGAAGAAGTGTAGTGACTGATCCATTAGTTCACAAGCTAATCCAAAGCAGGGCCTGGCCTCCAGACCCTCATTCCAGTGACCTTCCAAGTAGATGACACTCTACTTGGAAAACACAAGCTAACTAGTTACCCACTATCACCATAACTAAGAGGAATTTTGAGAAAAATGGAACTCTTGTATACTAGGTCATAAACGACTATTTAACTTGGACTTCAAGAATCAAAACTAATTGGCACTTATTCAACAGTCTATACTAATAGAAATTCTACCCTGTTTTCTAGCCTGGTCTTGGAAAATAGGGATTTTAGAAGATGGAATTATTTTAGAAGTGCCAAAAAGTTAACTTCTTACAGAAGTCCCAACTGACTTCCAACATATAAAATGGTGCAAGCAAGAATATACAAAAAGGAGGTGGTGGGAAATCTGGGAAGGAGAAATTTTACCCTAAGTATACATCACCCCTATATATGTCAATAGTGAATTTCAGAAGACAATCTACATATTCTGGGGCCTTATTATTAGAAAGGGATATCCATTAAATGCAGCACTTACTGTTACTGTGTGGTGCATATTACCTTCCAGCTATTAACTATATCAATGCTCACAGAATTATGGTATTAATATCAAGAAATGCTACAACATAGTTCTGGAAGTTACTCAAGATCGGAGAGATTGTTAGTGGCTGTGGTAAAATGTGAACTGGGGTAGTCTGGCCCAAAGATGCTGATTTTAATATAATGGCATATAAGGACACTCAGTAAAAGGTGAAGACTTCTTGGTTAATAGCAGGCTTATTGCTGACTTTTTTTTTTTTTTTTGACAGATGTGAAAAAGATTAAGGATTAAAATATAAATAACTCTTCCTTTGGCAAATCTCCCTCGTGCATTTTAACATCTCCAAAAGAGTTATACAGGCTTGCTTTTCATATTTTATTTAACAAACTTATATAATATTTCTGGGTGCCAACCAATGATCCAAATGATTCCCAAATACTCATTTAACCATGTGAGATAGGAATGATTAGCATCCTTGTTTTTAGGTGATATAGGTTGTATCACCAAGCAAGCCAGTTAACCACTCCAACCTCCATTTTCCATTTATAAAATTGGGATAATAAAGCTTCATTAAAAAACTGATTTCTGAATGGACTAATTTCTTTTATGTCTAACATATTAATCATCTGTGGGAAACACAGTACAAATGCCTCATTTATACTCTCAGTAGGGATTACAAAAATGGTGGTAGATACAAAAGGCTTTATCTTAAAAATAAAACCTCAGTGAAGACTGCACATCATATATGATAGCCTATATAAAACAGAAACATGTATAACAATACATGTAAATTGGGCTGGGCATGGTGGCTTGTGCCTGTAAGCTTCAGCCTATGAAGCGGCTGGGGCTACGGATCGCGGTTCAAGTCCTGCCTGGGGCCCGTAGCGAGACATAGTTCCAAAAAAAATAACTGGGTGTGGTGATGCACGTCTGTAATTCCAGCTATCTGGGAAGGTGGAGCTGGGGATTGCTTGAGTCTATGGTACCCTGGGCCTGCGATTCCACGGGCAAAAATAGCGAGACCTAGTCTCAAAAAAAAAAATATATATATATATAAATTTAATACTATATTAATAACCTATAAAATAGATACTCTGCATTTAAAAATTAAATATTTATACCACTTTGATCCATTTTATTTGAAAAGTCTATCATGTTCCAATACTAACACAAAGACTCCTACTGTACTAACAGCAGAAACAACCTGAATAACATTGAAAATTTTTTGGAAAATACAGCAAGAGACAGTTGATTTTATATATATATATATATATATATATATACTATATATATTTATATATTATATATATAGTATATATATATATAAACCTGGCTAGGGTGGTTTATACTTAATAGATTTTAATTTACAGAAAATTTATTACTTATAATCTACAAGTGTTAGCTTGGATGTGGTATGCCTGTGTTCTAGGTGAGGTTGAAGGAAGATCCAGGAAGGAGCACTGTAATTTCCAACCTTTACATCCTGATTTCTCTAACCATCATTTCCTTGCCTATATGAACATGAATGACTTAAAGTTTATTCATAAACATTTCAACAAATTGGCAAACCAGGTAAGAGTACTAAATATTACATTATAGTAAGCATCAGCATAGTTGCTAGAAAAGAGTTTTAGTTCACTTTTACAGAGTCTTGATGAGAATCCCTCTACAGTCCTAAAGTTTCCTTCAAGGGAAATAATCCTTCGGCACTTTCAAATTTTGATGAGAATATGCAGACTTCTTCATCTTTAGATCTGTACATGTTGACAAATGAAGCAGAAATAATTTAGTAGCTTATTTTCTTGTTCTGATTGCCCTGTGTAGTTCAACATCCCTTACCCTAGTTATGATAACAAGCTCTTTAGTTTTTCCACAGCTCCAGTTTCTTGCTTGTCCTATTCATTCAGAGTAGAAACCAAAGGATTTTCCTATAATAATGCTTCTGTCTTAGATAAAAACATTAGTAGTCTCTTCAAATCTGTCATATCAAGCACACAAGTCCTTTGGTTGGTGTTTAAAACTGGTCATATACTCAACTTGAAATATCCAGTCTCCTTTTCAAGTGCTCTCCAACATATTCTTTCCTTTCAATTTATCTACATCAAAATCATCTTTCAAGTTTTGATTGCATAGTCCATACCTTGTTTCCTTCTATAAACTGTCCAAACCAAATTATTGCAATCACTTCCAACTAGGAATTCTTATAGGTTTATGGCCAAACCAAATTATTGCAATCACTTCCAACTAGGAATTCTTATAGGTTTATGGCCAACATGAGAGTGTAGCACTTCTTTTGGTATCTAAGTGTTTCATGTTTTACTTTAATTGCTTCACACCTACGTATGCTCTCTGTACCCCAAAGTTTATAAGTGCCCAATGGATAGCAACTACACCTTATCAAACAAAAAGTCTTTTAAACATTTAGAACATGGTAAGCATTTAAAAATCTACATACTTGTGAATGGCATTCTAGACACATGATAATACAAAACAAGAGCTTAAGAGGCTCCCAGATTCTCAAAGAAATCAGCAAACGCCAATAAAGTTGTCCTCCCAACTTCATTATATTTTATTACAACTTTATAGTGTATCAAATGTTAGTTCAGGACTCCATTCAGAAAAAATATGCCATGAACAGGATTCTTAAAACAAAATTAATCTCCAAACCTTCACTTTCAAGACCATGGTAGCTAAAAAATTTGAGTCTAGTATAAATTTAATAATAGAATAAATATCATTACCTAGACTTATGCCAATACAGCAATCACAAAATGTAGTCATTTTAAATGGAATTAAAACTCAGTAAACTAACAACTTAATCATTCAGTCACACCAGTTAGCATGGACAGCACGGATAACAGAAAAGCTGTTGCTGCAGAAAGATCTCTTGGACCACGTTGAAGCCCATCCATGACCTCTCTAAGACTCAGCAGAAGTAACTTTTCACTAACAGCATAAATTGTGAAGACAAACACTGTGAATAGGCAAAGTAGATGCTCACCTCAGAATGAGACTGCAGAGAAACTCGGATGGCTTACCATCCTTCAAAAGACCCTGCAAGACTCACTAGAAAAACTAGAATGGCAAATTCCCTTAACTTAGGCCAAACAAGGTTCCTCTCCTCATAAAATGTTACAATGTTAGGAAGAAAAAAATACCCAAGTTTCATTTCTGACAGTGAGTGGGGAAAAACCATAGATAAGTTTGGATGAATGAAGGAAAGAGAAAAGACCCTGGGAAAAAAAGCTAGATAGTGGTGTGTTTCAAGGCTGTGGCAAGGTCCAGTTCCAGGGACGGCATTTGCCAATCAGGTGAATACCACGGAAAAATCTGGGAAGATCCCAGACACATACTTACTGAAGTGGCACAAGAATTTCTTAAAAAGTGAGTGGTATGTGGAGAGCATCTGAAGAATGCAAAGAAGGCAAATTATATAAAGGAAATGGATTTTGAGATTTAAACTATATAATTAAACATCTCAAAATCTCTCCTAACAGTCAACTCTATTCATGCTATAGGAAGTAGCACAGAAAACAAAAGACATTTTATATGCTCAACCTTCCTCTCCTTCTTAAAGGGTGGGGTGTCTATGAAGGCATGGGTCAAAAGCCTTATGAACTCAGAACTGGATAATGATTAGCCCTCCAAAGGCAGAGATATGTGAGTTTTCAAGTGACTACTTTGATGTACAACATTCCTCAGACTTACATTTTTAACATGTTTGTTCAAAAATTCATTTCCTATTTTATGAAATTAGAGCTTGTCCTCGTACGGTCACATCAATACAAATAGAATGTAATCTAAAAATCTGGGACAACAGTGCTAAGACTTTACTGTCTCTGGTACCGAAGCCAGGTTCTCCCTTCTTAACCACCCAATGAGTGTCCATTCTTAGGAGAATTCTATTCTATACATTATCTTGGCATTAGTTCCTATGCTTCTGTCTTAAAAAAATACTTAAGGAGTTTCTTTCAACTCTCTAACTTTTTCCCTTTATGTTCACAATTAATAGAAAATAGCTTTATGAATTTTCTCATTAGGAATACACTCCCAAATTATTTAGATAAGTGATAATAAGAAATGCTTTACTATCAGAAACAACATAATATAAGCAAGTGAGTCTATCTGTTCTCTGTGAACACTACAACACTGTTCTGTGATGTACAAAATGACAATACAGTTAGTTGGATTGTTAACTGGTTGAACAATGAAATCAATAGTGTTAATTAGGAGGAACATCTAATCTAGAATGAATGTCATCACACAGCAAAAAGTTATACCACTGGCCATATTATATTAAAAATAACCTTTTTTATACTTACTATATATATATATATATACAGAGAAATTACTAAGTTTTTAGGTGACATAAAAATCAGAAGAAATATTTTATGATTAAGGTAGTGATTCTTAAGTATGGGATGCTTGCTAAAAATACATACATCTGAAAAAAATATTTAGAAGTTTTTTTTTAGTATTCAAGGTGATATGTATTTCCATTGAATTAGAGAAAGTAAGACATTAGGGGAATCTGAGTAACCAAAAGGTTCAATAAACTGAAAAACTTAAATGGAGATAAATTTAAATCACAAGAATATAATGCTATAGAATATAAATGAGAATTGTTTTCTTGTTGTTCTATGATGAACCTTTGTAGAATTTGAGAGTAAAAACTAGATGTACAACAAATGAAGTTGAAAGCAATTGCTGTTCAGAAGATATGGAGATCTTACTGGGTGGTGAAGAATCCTATACTAGATGAGAGAGGTGACATCTTTTGACTTTTTTTTCTTAATCTGAAAGCTTGTCTGGTAGTTTGACTTTATGATAGGATATTAAGTGTCCAATCTTAGTGTTTTGGTCTAATAAAATGAGTAATCAAACACACAAGTAATTTATTTTGCCCTGACTTTAATATAAAATGGAAAATTTCTCTAGGACTATACATGATTTATAGAGAATATTTTCCACCACTAAAACTTATTTTAGTTTCAAAATACTGTGTTATTACAATTGAAAGCTTCTGCATTAAATTAGACATTGCCTTTACCACCACCAAAAAACAGTAAATGGAGTCTTACCACAGAAATGGAATTAGAAAGCAATGACCCGTCCTGTCCCAGCATATTGGAGACGGTGATTTCAGGTAGGTCCATGTTTTGTGGATGAAATGGTAGCAGGCCATTATGGTTCATTGGGTGACAGAGAGAGTGGTAACCAGGTTCAACTTCATTCAGGTGCACCAGTGAGTGGTCAGGAAGGGAAGGAGGAGTGATTGGAGGAATGTTAAAGTCTTCACTTTCCAGGCTGGGCCCAGGATAGGACTGAAAAGACAGAGGGATATTGTTGCAAATTATCATCTCCTTCTTCATCATTGTGAAAAAAAAAACACATATGATTCTTTTAGATATTATTACATGCAGTATTAAGGAGTTGGCAAAGACATTTCGAACACAGATTATCCTACTGCAATTTCACCATTATGCATGGAAGAAAATTGCCTCAAAGGCATATCCACTTCTCATATAAAGAGTGTTTCCATTAGGCAGTCTTATTTTTTTCAGAAAGCCGAAGTCAAACAGATTTCAAAGGTCCCATTAAAATTTCCAGAGTTTTAATCTGAATTCAGTTTTAGCTGAATGCCTTTTTCATGGGAATTGTAGAGAAGGGAGGCAATTTATAAAATTAATGTTTGATCAAACATGTTTCATAGGACTCCCTACTGTCCAGATTATGAGATGTAATGACATGAATTCCTTAAGTTCTGGGGCAACTGCTTTTGGGATTTGAAAAGCTACATACTCACAATTGACGAAAGAAAGAAAACTAATAAAGAAGTAAGTTAGGCATGTTGAACAGGAAGTCTGATGCATGAAAATATGTTACCAAAAGCTGTTTTTATCACAAAGAATACAGCACCAAAATAAAAGGGAAGATTGCTTTCTGGATTTCAACTATTCACATTTATTTGACTTTCCCCTTTAAAGTTGACAAATAATACTGCGGTCATTGAAATTCTGTTCAGTCAATTTTGAAAGGCAAAATTACACCAGTACTACGATAATACTAACCTTGGAATAAAAGTCAATTAGTGAAATAAATCACAACATCAGTGGGACTTTTTATATTCAAAAGTAGATTTAGATAAAAGAAATAGGAGGGAACAAAATAAGAAGGAAATATTAGAGGAGGAAACCCCTATAAAAATGAAACATGGTAAAACATCAAAAACAGAGAAACTAATCATAAAATATTGTCACCAATTAACACCAAGACACAGAGATATTTAGCAGTGTATATAGAGCAGGTGTTATACGAAGGGAAACAATTTGGTTGAGATAATTCTTGCAAGCCTATCTTTCAAATTAAGCGAGTCTTCACCATGTTTGAGCTCGTGGGTAACAAGGACTTGCTTGTCTAACAGCACAGTGCCTGCTGAAGTGTGCAAGATTTGAAATGAGTAGGTAAAGGGTAAGAGCCAAAGAAAGTAGTGTAAGGTATTCATTGGGTGTTCAGCCAGTAAGCTTCATGCTCTCGCATCCAAGTGCCTGGGGTTATTTTTTCCAGATGGTGTCTATTTGTCTAACTGAAAGAAAATCTTCAAGTTGCACTTGCTAAAGGTTGTACCAGTTTTGATATATTTGTTTAGGTGCTGTCAGAAGACATGATTAAATGAAGAGCTACTTGGAACATCTGGAATTGAGACCTGGTCATGAAGAAGCATGTATATAGAGGTTAGCAACTGGGAGTTTATAAAAGAAAGACTTGATTCATCTCTGGAGACAATTTTTCTTAACATCTAAAATTCAACTTAAAAAAGCACCAGTTTTAAAAGCTTGATCATCAATTAGCAAATATCCCATTTACTCTCTCTCTAATATATATATATACATATGTATATAAATACATATGTATATATATAGAGAGAGAGATAGTCTGAAAAATTATTCATGCTCTGTGTTTAAATTGTAAGTTTGATATAATTCTCATTTGAGATTTAATTTAGACTTTGAGTCTATTGTCTAGACCTGACCTTGAGTCTAAACCATCAATTCCTAGTACAAGTATTCATATAAGAAACATAACTGATAGGAAATGGGGGAGACGGTATTAGAACTGATTTCACCTAAAGCGCTACATTGAATCCTTTGCTATGTTGTATGCATTTATCCTTACAATAATCCTTTGTGTAGCTATTATTACTTCATGTTCTAAAGTAAAAAGCTGAGACTCAGTAGTTGGACAATTCTCAGCTCTTAAACTATCAAGTCCATAGGAGGGAGAGATCTACAAAGGATGAAGCATGTTATTTATTTATTTTTTTTTTGAGACGAGGTCTTGCTATTTTTGCCTGTGGAACTGCAGGCTCTCGTTGCCCAGGGTACAATGGACTCAAGCAATCCCCAGCCTCAGCTTCCCATGTAGCTGGGATTACAGGCACGCAACACCACGCCCAGATATTTTTTTTGGAACTAGGTTTCACTACGGGTCCCAGGCACCACAGACTCAAGCAATCCCCAGCCTCAGCTTCCCAGGTAGCTGGGATTACAGGCGCGCACCACCACACCCAGCTTTTTTTTTTGGAACTAGGTCTTGCTAAGGGCCCCAGGCGGGGCTTGAACCGCGATCCCTAGCCCCGGCCGCTTCATAGGCTGAAGCTTACAAGCACGAGCCACCGTGCCTGGCCTTGAAGCATGTTATTGCTGTGACACTTTTATCAGTAATTTAACTGTGATAATATTGGATAATTCAAAGTTTACAACACCCAAATTTTTGAGAAACAAAATTTCATAAATCAAGAATCAGAATTATTTTAATATTAGGTCTTGTCCAAAATGCCACCCCAAAGCACATCTGATTGAAACAAACTACTTTCATGAGCACCAAAATTCATAATTTGCCTTTATATCAACATCTCAAAGGCTAAATTTGTTGATGCATGTCTTTTAAGAAATTAATTGATGTCTGAATAAGCTACAATCAACACCAATAATAAAGGAGAAGGTTGTTTTTAAATTTATAAAAGCCATTAAACCTCTGAAAATACTCAGGGATATTATGCTGCGATATACCTTAACTTTGTATTCTAGAGTTTCTTCAGTTGTAAAATCTTAATCTGTGGTGTTTTAAAGAGAGGTTTAATTGGTATCACTTTACATTCAGTGATAACAATTGTACTGCAATTTAACTGAGCAATGTGGTTCATTTTCATGTAATTACACATTAAAGTTATTTAATCCATGCATTTATATACCAAAATCACAGATTCCACAACTTAATGGGTAATGGCTAGTTATGTGGGGATTAAGAATTTTAACATAATGTTACTTAGCAGTTTCTGTTCTTTACATTAGAAACCATGGTTATTTGCCATAAGGCTGTTACAGTGCAATTGAGGCCATATAAAACTATCATGGTAATTGTATGTCAAAATGTCACAGTTATTAGAGACAATATATAGACTTTTGTTTGGGGGGGTATATTACAATAGGATATGCTTAGATATTTTCTTTAATTTCTCATGAACTTTCTGTTTAGAATCAATGTTCAACACATATTGAATAAATAAACACTGAACTGAATGAATGCAATAATGAATGCATGTAAAAAGAACTCTTTAAAGGCATATTTGTGAATGCTACTACTTATTTCATAGATTTGAATAAATATCTTGTTTTTCCAAGATTTTGCACTGATCAGCTGACAACATGACATGTAACATTAATCAGAAAGTGTATCAAGAGGTCAAACATTTCTTTTAGAGAGATAAAGTTCATGCCCTGAGAAAGGCGGGGCAGGGTGGTTCGGTGTCTCTCTCTCTGGTTGTTGATCTGTGTCTAAGTTGTGATTTACATTTACTCTCCTCCACAGTCCCAGAAGAGTTTTAAAGGCCAGCTTAGCGATCTCTGCTTTCAGAACTTGTCAGGTCCTTCTTTCCTCATTGTAGCTAGAACATGACCAAGGATCTGGTGGAAGCCTTGGTTCCACATTAGATTGCATAAGGAACCTCAAGTTTGACTCCTGGGCCTCATCAGCAGCAAGGACCGAATTAGATAGACAGAAAGTGGGAGCAGGAGAGGGGTTCTGACCACAGAGATGGACACTGGTGATGCAACTAGAAGTTAAGAGCTCAGGAAATTTTTTGTAAATCCCTGGCAACACTATAACAGCAGGATTCATCTACTCACAGGGCTCTTTTTCTCACTGGGGCTCTGTTCTTCCTTCAGGTCATATGGAATCCAGCAGTTTAAAGGATATTTCCTTCTACAAGTCTCTAAGAAGCTAAGGCCATTTGCTTCTTTCCAAGACCTTTGCATATGCCCACAGGAAAGGTCCCTGAATATTTAACCTAACTTAGAAATTACCAATTCTAACATATTGAACTGGGTTCCAATGTAGAATGCTTGAGGAGAACAGGTATGGCCTTTCAAAGTAATGTCCTCATTCTTATCATTCTTTGTAGTGGCTCTTACCCCTCCCAGTCTAGACATCAGAATCTTAGCAATAGGCTGAGCAGTAAGGCCTCTCTCCTCAATGGAGAGAAAGTACTTGGGATGATGATATGACATTCAAGTCATGCCACTTTACCTTGGATCTCCACCATGATATAGAAACATGCAATGGACACAAATCACTTTATATGAAGTGATTGGTTCTAAACTGTAGTCAGTCTGGATGAGACAAATGATTCAAAGAACTCAAAATTATGTATTTCTACTTAAACAGATTCTACATGATCTTAAGATAGACACAGGAGAGTCTCGCCTATTGCTGGAATATGCCACATGACAACGGTTCTAATGCAGAGGCACTATTCATTCCTATGTGTCAGAAGCAGAATCAAGTGTTATGATATATGGGTTAGAGTTGGTTGAACTATCACAAAGTCTGACTATTTCTGGATAATATGGTCTTTTCTATGCCACATGGAGACTGTTAGAGGCATCACAGTAGTGATTTTCAAGCTATTATCATCCCCAAGAGAGTATTTTTATAGTTCCAATTAATAGATTGTATGACTATTTTGTCACTTTCTTAAAACTTTATCATTTGTATTTGCATGTGTAGTTATAGTATTACATCTCTCTTTGATGAGGGGACAAATCTCAGACTGGTGAGGACTGGTAATGACACCTTCATGGTGTCATTCTGAGAATGGTCACAGAATATGTTGGAAAGAATTTTGGCTCTGAGTCTAGAAAGAAGGATTGCATCTGGGTCTTTTGAAGCATATATTAGGGCAAGCTCCTTACTCCTCATATCAGTTTTAACAACTGCTCCTTAGGGTTCATATGAGCTTTGAAAAAAGAAGCACAGGCTAGGTAGAAAGTCTAATAATACATGTCTGCCACAGAGAAAGTTCTTGATAAATGGCCACCTTAGCATAGTTATGGTTATTGTTAAATGATTTATATGTGCCAGGTCCAAGAAAACAATTATTAACAATGAGAGAGGATCTAGACTTCATTCCAAAGGCATTTTCAGCATATTTGCCATTGATCTGACTTCATTTGGAAGCAAGTGTAGCTCCACTCATACATAATGCATTTATTTAATTGCACCCCATAAATAGTTAGGATAAAACCCTGCCTTTATCTTAATGGTTATTAAATTGCATTATTTAAACAGGAACAACAACAACAAAAAAAAACAGATCATGGGAACTAGTGAATAGTCGAAGGACACTGAGGAGCTTGGAGGGTAAAGACCTCATACACAGAGTCCCTGATCTGCCTTCTCAAGCAGCTCCACAGGCAGATCTATCGGTTGGAGACAGTCCCACTTCTTCTGACCTAGGTAAAAGGCAAATGCATTTGGGAACCAGGATTTCAGTGTCTAAGTTTGTAACAAAGGTTATTTTTTTCTGGCTTTCTTGTGTCTGTAGAAAGCCTATCTTCTCAGGAGATTTTTAGCAAGAAGGTGAAAATGCTAATCAGAGTTTCTCATACTAGAATCAAGACACTGGGTCAGAAAAGTAAAGGGATCCTTCTGATCTGTTTTGAATTGGTCAGTTTGAATGTTTTCAGCCATCTGACTAAAGCCATTGTCTTTCTCCAAATCCAATCATCCCCAACTCATCCCATTTCTGTGAAAAAGAAAAGGAAACTTCTTACCTGTTTCTGGAAGATCTCACTATCCTATGACTGTTTAATTACATACTCACATTCTTTTCAAATTGCTTTACACAGTCCATGACCTGGGTATCCTGTTTACATTATTTTCTCTTTCTGTGATCCACATTTCCTTTTCCTAGAGTCCTCTTTTTTTCTTTTTATTTGTATTCTACATTATACATCTGGAAGTGCATTGTTAATGAGGCTGGTGTTTCTTTTGACCCCAGAAAATTTATGTCTTCATATTGTCTAGATAGAGTGCTAATATATGCTGACTAGGAGTAAATAATGGGAAATAGCTTCTGGACTTTGCCTTCTCTTAAAAATCTAGTTTCTCCACCAAAGAAGCCTTATATTTGTGGGTCTCTGTCCACATACTGCAATCATTATGCAGGGTACTCAATCTTTGATGACAAGAAGTCCCATAACTCAGAAGAATTCAAAAGATAGCATCTTGTAAATATCTTTAAATTATGTGATGGCTTCATGCAATCATGCATACACTGAAAATATGGCTATGGTTATAACATTGTAAAATATGTTTCTCATCTAGATCTTTATTTGAAAGATAAATAAATAGCACCGCCATCAAACAGATATAGAATGCCTTAATTTTTAATCTGTAACACAATTCTGAAAGTTCAAGGTAGAAAAAAGTCCATGTTCAAACATATTCATGTTCTATTATTGAAAATTCTTTTTGCATGAATAACAGAATGGAAATCAAAGTAAATCCAGGAGTTCACTGGAATAATAATAAACTTCCTATGTATGTTTTCATACGTTAAGATATTGTATGTAATGGTAATTTCTCCCAAGAGTTTAAATAGCATAACATTATCTCCAATTTCTTTAGAGAAGGCCTTCAGAAGTATGTATTTTTTTTAGATTCTTTTGTCTCTGCATGAACAAGGGTTGATAGCTTGAGACTATAATGTATTACTGTGGAAAGCTTCGGTCTCTTACATAAATCATCTTAACACTCAGCAAGAATTGTCCAACAGTGCCATTGATGTGTTCAAGCCAATGATCCTGCAAACAATTTTTTTGTCTTTCTTCACATGTTAGACAATAGCAATAAATCATCTTCATTTAAAAACACACAATGCATTAATTTTTCAAGCAACAGTTATCAAAATGAAATTTTCCTGTAGAAAGCATAACATTTATTTTATTTGTGCTTATTAATTTTTGTGTTAAGAAAGTAAGGGCATTCACCACAGAAGCAACTACTGTTTACCTACTATGTGTAAGATATCCTACAAAGTGTGATGTGAAGTACAAAGAGCTATAAACAGTGTGTTATAAAAGAGGCAAATTAGAAATATAAGAACTGAAGCTTCCAATAAAGAGCCGTAAATTCCATGTGTCAGGCTAAGAGATATTAAGGTATAAAGGAAAGAGGAATTACTTGACGGTAGAATGACAAAGGGACTGTTGTAAGCAGATCTATCCTGACACAATATCTAAAAATTAGACATTGTTTTCAGAGATAAAATAAGGCTCCAAGAGCCACAAACCAGCAAAGGAAGGAGTTCAGATTGTGCAGCAAGGAGGTGCAATGGCAAGGTCAGGTCTTCAATCTCTAAGATAACTTCAAAGGGCAAGATTGGCTGCACAATCAAAACAAACTTGGGATATGAGATTCAACCTGTGTCTCTAGCGGGGCAGGGATATGGGCGTACCATTCTGTAATGGTTAAAATAGAAGAGTGCAAAAATTTGAAAGAGACCTGAAAGTAGAGTGGCTCAAGTTGATCCCATCTACCAGCCCCATTGACCCCAGCCCAGTGCTCATCTTAGGAATGGAACTGAGAGAGTTTTGATACTAAAATGGGACTAAAAGCTGGAGCTTTGAGGATTTAGGGGTCCTGGGACAGAGAACCATGCGCTCTCAGATGTGACCTGGCCAGAGCAGCCTGACACCCTGCTGTGAATCAGGGCTAGGGTCACCTGTTCACATGCTTCAACAAACACACGTGTAAGCATGTCTCTTGCCATATTCATTAATGACACTGGAGTGGGGAAAAGATCTGTTTGCTCTCACTATTGTTTGCAGGCTTACGTGAGTCCGTGAGGTGTGTTTTCGTGACATCTTAAAACCAGGTGTTGTGCACCTGTGTCACAGAGCCTTTCCTCTGGCAAAATAAAAAGTTTCTGGGAAATACCCTACCCCCAAGCTACAATCCACACACTGCTGATTAACCACAGCAGAGAGAAATGGAACAAATACTTTTGAAATCCAAGTTGGGTCAAAAGATGTTTCTCCAGTATTGTGGCATCATTCCATAGTCAGCGTTTAAAAGGAGAATTAAAACATTCAAACTTCATTGTTTAGCATATGATTCTACATAGAAATGCACCCTATCTTTTTTTAGTTTTCCAGATGTTTTCAATTCTCACATTGAGTTCATACATGCTGGGATTCAGTTCTTCACTTTTTGCTTTACTTTATAAATAATCCATGCAACCATATAAAAATAGAAACTCCGCATTAAAAAAAAAAAATCACTCGTAATCCAACCACTCAGGAATACATGATCTACTATTAAAACATGTGTTGTACATGCCAGAAGAGGTGGGATTCTGAACCACACATGGTGTTGTAAACCAACATTTCCTTCATAAATAATATATATAATTAAATATGCATCTTTCAAGATTTTTTAATTTTCTGTATTTGCTATTTTATTTCTATATCTGCTATTTACAACACGTAGTGTTGTAAACCATTAGCTTCATAAGTTATAAATATATAATTAATATGTATCTTTCAAGAGTCTTTATTTTCTATATTTGCTAAAGATTTTGCCTTTAATAAAAGAAATCAGATCAAAGATCTCTTATTTTGGAGTTAGAAATGTTATATACTCAGCTCATCTCTTACTGAATGTATTTACTTTATCCCTCTAAGTCTTAATTTCAAAATCTGTTAACTAGGGATGATAATCGTATCCAATTCACTAAGGATATATCTGGATTAAAAGAGATAAATACAATAATGTAAATAATTTGAGTAATACACAGACTCATAAGAGCAGTAAATTTTATTATTATACCATCATATACATTAATGTGATTGTTAAAGTGAATCATGAATATATTTCCATGCCAATAAATATCATGTTCATTATTACTTAAATGGCTGCATATTATATCATTGCACATATGCTCTATAATTTATTCCATTGACTTCCTATTATCAAAAATTAAGGGAGTTTCATATTTTTTATTGTGATAAATGACATGATGCATTTTTTCCTTTAAAATAATATTCTAGAATTTTCTATTTATGCTCAAATGATATCTCAGAATGCTCATTTGAAAGACCTTAGAGATAATGTCCCTACTTTGCAGATGAGGAAAATGAAGCTCAAGGAGATTAAATAATTTGCTTTATTTTGTAGAACTAGTTGGACAGAAAGGAAACCCATAGTATGATTGACATTTTTCTTTCATTTATTCATTTACAAGGAATAAAAGACATTGATTTTAATGTACTATTTCTAAATAATTCTGGCTTTTGACATTTAATAAATAAATTTTCTTTTTCTTATCCTGTATTAAGTAGATTTTTGTTTATGTTTAGGTTCTATTTGCCAAATCTTATGCAGGCAACCACCAAGTTGGGGAACATTCACTACTGTCTATCTTTCACAAACATACATTTCAAAATATGAGTTTTCTGTGCTGATAGCCAATCTTTCCATGCTTTTTTATAGTAAGATTAGTGAATGTTAATTACATAAGCTCACATTCTTCAGAACAAGATTAGGTGAAGATGAAGCTAAATAGATGGTCTTTGTTCTTGGTTTCACCCCACTCTCAAACAATACTGGGGGCTAACCAGTATACCTACATGCAATTATTTCCTAATTGTTGCACCTTTTACCAAGAAAAAATTACAAGTGCACTTCTAGATATCTGATACTCACCTCATTTCCTAATATCTTTGTTATAAAGTAAGCCTATGCTGAAGAGGAACTGAAAGTCGGGACTTAGAAGGAAAAGACACTTGAACAAATGGAGACTATTTCCCTAATTTAATATTGAATGAAGGTAAGACCTACCCAATTGCCCAGAAGTGGTTCTGGAACAGGGAGAGCAGTGAGACCTGGTGTGAAAAGTCTCCTTTTCCTAACTTTCTGGAAGAGTATAAGAAAAGCATCAAGGATAAGATGTCCAAACAAGAAAAGTAGTAAGAATAGGCGGAAAAGAAGATAGTAGTCATGGCAGCAAAAGGTGTGAAACAGGATGATGAAAAAGAAAGAATCACTGGTTAAAAAAACCAAAGGCAACAAAGAAACATCTCACCTTTGTATGGCTTTCACATGTGTTTGAACAACATAAAATATAAAATTGAAGTTGAATATGAGGTTACAACATTTGAAGGTAAAAGATGGTCAACTACTGTAATTTTATTTAGTTCAATCTAATAATTTTTAGCATAATATTCTCTAGTTATTTCAACACTATAGAAAGTTTAATGTTACTACAGCAACATTCCAAACTTTAAGTTCTAAAATAAAATGAAACCCACTGATGAAGGATGGAGTCTAACTTAGGTGTCAGGCTTTCTGTGATCCTAGCTCTGATATTTTCTCTCTTGTTGACATTTGACCAATCAATCTACCCCTCTCATCCAGGCTGAAAGGACAAGAATGAGTGAATGAGATCATGTATGCAAAGACTTTGCTTAGTTCCTTGCCAGAAAAAGTAGTTGCCAACAGACATACTATTATTATTATGAATCTAATCCACTTATTATGTGTGTGTGGGGGGGGGGGGGTAGGAGAGTACTAACCTAAATCCTGCCAAGCAGAAGAAGACTTGCTAAAACTTGCCATCATCTCTGACAAGCAAGAAATTTAACTTAAGTCAGAACACGAGACATACAGAGTTTAGTACAGTACAGATGAGTCCTAACTTCTCTGAAGGAAACACCTGTACTGGGTTGCAGACCCTGTCTCATTCCTGCAGTCTCATTGCCCTCAACTCTCATCCCACCAAGGTCCTTCTGCTTTTGAGATTAGAAAAAAACTCACTATACTTTTAGCTCTTTTTGACAGAGGGCCTACTGAAGGCTGAGAGATCTAGTCTCATACAGAGAAGACTTCAGAATTGGTCCGAAATCATGACTACAGAACACTAGTGAGTTTCAGAGTGGGCTTCCTCACTGGAATAATCTGATGCTTAGACTAAAAGTCATTAGTTTGACTTTTTCAGTCAATGACAAAGGTCCACAGTCATAACTTCAAAGCATCAGATATGTATGGGAAGCATTTTCTAAGACAACCACTGGATAATGTCAAATGATTATGATTATGTTTATAAATTTTGATATTCAAACTGCAATATAACAGATGAGAAAACAGGAGAAGAAAAATATATGGATATAGATAAAAGTTCAACTGAAATGTTCTTGTGTTTCTGGGAAGTCTAGCTAAGTCCGTTCCCAAAGCGAGGAACTGAAACTGCAAAGGGAAACTTGACACATTTTTAAAGGTGTTTGGGGTGGCAGATGAGGAGATGAAGAAGGAGGTCTCAGAAGAGTTATGGGTGGGTGGAAAAAAAAACTCAGCTTTTCTAAGCCCCAATGTTTTTATACTAAAAATGAGTAAAACTGCTGATACTTGACATATAATTTAAAATTTTAGTGTTTGTTTAGTATAATCTCTAATGTCTTAGAAACAGAGATGGCATCAAAAAATATTGTTCAGTATTACTATTTTTAACTATTCTTACCTTGAAATACCATATCTATCTCATAGACTATGATTAATGACTTATTTATTATAATTAAGTGCCACTGGGAAAAAATTAGCATTTTTATATATTGCAAATTTTAAGAAGGATCATTTACTTTTTCTTAATTGTTCATGTACTAAAGAAAATAATATTCAAAAATAACAATTTTGAACGTGTCAAATGGCTGCTTGCAAACTGTGTGTCAGAGGTAACTAGTTCGTCATTGGTCAAGGATAACACATCTTTCCAGTGTCTAGAGGTGTTGGTGTTGCCCACTGGGAAACCTTCCTCCAAATGAAGCTCAATGTTCTGAGAACCTGGTTTTACCACCAATGCATTCCATTCAGATATCTTCATAACTTTTATCAGTGAAATACGTTTCCCAAATGCTTTAGAAAACATACTACTAGAAAATTATAGTAACATTCTCAAGCATTCTCAGCAATAAACATTTATTTTCTGAAATAAAAAATGAGCCTTATATTCACAAATCCCACAGCTTGGAAATGTACATGATACACAACATTTAACCTGTCAGTAGCCTCATTAGTGTCAATGAGTAGATACTGGCAATCAGTAGATAGTATGCTCTACATGTGTTTATGTTTGAAAATGTTCCGAAAATAGCTCTGTTGGAGAAGTTGATATAAAACACTTCTACTAGACAAATACATTTCAGTTTAAATTTTAAGGTCGACTTAATTTTTTTTTTGAGGAATTCATATTTCTCATGTTAAGGATGATTTGTAGCTAGAAGAGTCAACACTCAAATAAAATTATAATAGTAACAAATCATAAAGTCTGGGTGGATCAAGTCTCATCCAAAGTGATATCACCAGCCATGGGGTAGACAATGATGTGAAAAAAAAAATATGTATACACACACACACATACACATATATACATGTGAAATCTAACTGAACAATAAAAATTAAAAAAATAAATAAAGTATCACCACCAGGCTCCCAAGTGAAATGTGAAAGTCAGGAAAATATACAATAAGATTGATGTGGGTTTTACTATCAGAACCCAAAGATATATATTTGTATGGCACCAGTATTCAGTATCCATACTGCTAGTAAGACATTTTTATAAACTGTAGGAAATACATGAGCTATTTCAAGATATAATTCTGAAAAACAGACTTCCATGTAAGAAGGCAATTTAGGAAGAAAACAACATAAACAATAGTAACTTGTGTGCTCAAGTGAAGCATCTTTTTAATTTTGAGTAATGAAGATGTCAAGCCAAATGCTAGAGTAGTTTAACTTAATTAGGTGGCCTATTTTTCCAGGCATCCTTTCATTTCCCATTGAAAACTCAGCTTGTATGCAAGGCAACAAGAGCAATTTTGTCTGTAATGAATACCTCCGGGACTGCACAGAGTAATCATTTGAATGTTACACTGAAGACTGGTTTGTGTAACTAGTTTGAGCTTGTTAAGATGCCAGACTTTGTTGGACTAACTAGATTACTCAAAGCCTGGCAGTTTTACCTTGTTCAGTGGGTCACTGGTCAAAAAGTCAAGCTGACTTTGCTCCTGAAAGTTCTGCCCAAAGAAACCAATCTAAGAGTAATTGGCTTAATTTACAGTTCAGATTTATGTCACAATCACAGAAATTTTATGGCCCATAGTTAAGAGATTTCCCCCCAAAAAATTGTCTTAAAATATTATACTTTCTAGACCCTTTTGTCATACCTCATTTGCACTTACACCCAGAGAATTTTCTCATATGAAAAAATGAAAAATGCACATGCATTCATTAATATGCTCACAAAGCTCAAAAGATTAAAATTCTAACACACTGGAGAAAATACAGTACAAAAAAAGGACTTGGAGAACCCTATTGATGTCATTGCCTCTGTATTGCTGATAACAAACAGCAATATAATATTATTGGAAGAATAACGGCCTCTGATTATCTAGTTTATAGTCATATTCATTCTGTGAGTCTTATACTGGAAATGATTTTCCAAGAAGGAGGAAGTGCTGATCCTTTTTATTAATGTGTCCATGCACTGATACCTAGACTGCAGGTGCTGTTGGAATGTAATGATCAGGGCCAGGTTGGTTAAATATCTGCAATGTAGATATTACAATGCTAAAAAAAGCATTGTAAAAAGAAGATTCAAAGTACTGCTGTGATTTTAAAAAGCACAAAATATTTTATTTTGTTTACTCATCTTTCAACAACTAATGGGTATTTCTGAAATGGCGAACATTCTTCTAGGTAGAGGAGATCCAGAGAGAAACAATACTGAGTCCTACATTTAAGAGATCACAGTTAAGAAGACAAGACCAGCAATTAGTATCGATTCTAATATGATACATGTGTGTGTGGGGAGAGTTGGGTGAGTTGGGTGAGTTGGAGCAATATGCAACTCAGAGTTGAGTGATAAGGGAGCTTGTTCAAGTTTGTCTTAGGTGACTGGGTAGGTGGTGTTAACTCTTCCAAGAACAGGCAGTGTTGGTAAAGAGAAGATTGTGGATGAGGGTGTAGACTGGAGGTGACAAGTTGCAATTTCATGAGTTGATATGCTCGGTTGGAACTGTGGTCAGAAACAGGTGCCCGATGGAATTAGAAATCAAATTCAAAATTCACATAAGAGAGTTTCCCTGGATGTATAGATGCCCTTCAAAATATTTAAAATATATGTGATAAAATGTATGTCTCATGCTTACTATGCTTAGCTATAACATAATATAGGTAGAAAATAATATTGCTGTATTTTTATCTTTGTATTTTTTTTGATCTTGAGATTGAGAGACAAGAGACAGAATTCTAGCAAGGAAAGAGAAAAGAAAGCAAAGAGCATCTGATCATAACTTGAAAATAACCTGACATAGGATCACAAGTCAGATCATTTAAAATTCAGGATTTATTTTAATGGGCAGAAACACAAAATGTATTCACACTCAACAGAATATTGCTCATGGATAAGAAGACAAGAGAAAGGGACGGAGGCCGGGCATGGTGGTGCATGACTGTAGGTGGCAGCCTAGGAAGCCATTGCAGGGGCCAGGGATCATGGTTTGAGTCCTGTGGGGGTCACTTAGCGAGACCTAGTCCCCCCAAAATAGCTGGGCATGGTGGCGTGCACTTGTAATCCTGGCTACCTGGGAAACTGAGCTGGGGATTGTTTGAGTCAGCAGTACCCCGGGCAATGTGCGCCTGCGATTCCACGGGCAAAAATAGTAAGACCTAGTCTAAAAAAAAAAAATTAAATAAAAAAAAAAAAAAAGGGGGGGGGAGGGGGAGGGAGGATGAAAGGAACAAGATAAAGAATAGCCAAGCAGTAGGCATGGAAACTAAATAAAAGGAAATGGCTTAGTGGAGTAAAGGCCAAGGACAAGGGGTTTTGGAAAACTTGGCTTGGTCAAGTAACTGAAGTTTCTCCGTGACTTGACACCAGACAAAATTTTTCAATTCACTTATCAAGTGATAACTTTTTGCATGAAAAAAGATCAGGTCTTCTCCACTTTTTTTTCACACAGTAATCCAACCCAGTTGTATAGAAGAGTTCCTCTAGAGAGTTGGCAGACAGTGTTGCCAGTTGGGGTACAAAGCCTGGAGTTAGCTATAGAAAATGATATTCTTGAAACCGCCATAAAAGAAAAAATGAAGGACAGATATGGCACAGATTCAGAACTTAAAATGAATTATAATAACCTGGATGCTATAGAAAGTACCATGCAAAAGTAAACAGTCTCCTTTTCTGTTTCTTTTGATATATTAGGAACATTTATAATTTGAGTATAACTACATACAAAGAACTCCAGAAGGTACTGTGAATCCAGGAGCTTGGTTCACATTTTATGCACAATAAGAAAAGCTTAAATGCTCCTTAAAGTACTGACAGACCAGAATACTAATGGCTAATATGGAAGAAAATAATCAATATTTCAAGAATGAAATCAGGGTGAAATGGAAGTGTCATGAGTTTTTATCACAGGGTTGCCAGGCTTGTAATGAGGTGGGCTATTCAATTTAAAAGTTGCCTATCAATTACAAAATTATATGCAAAAAAATTAAGAATTTGTATATCCTAGCTTAAAAGGTATAGAATGCATGTAGGAGATAGTGCCAAAGAGCCCTTTGGGACTGTCTAAAAGAATATCATTAATTTTTACAGTGTACTTCCATTTTTGGAGACATTCCAGCATTGGCTTTCTATAAAAATCATTTCAAGTTTAGAATTATGCTATTTGCTCGCAGCAACATCACAGGAGCAGTAGTGCACCATATGTTGCTACTTAGCAACTTAGTCTATAAGTCCCAAAGCATGTACTGATTTGAAAATTGAACAGGAATTATAATTGTTGAGTGATGCTATGAGGCAAGTTGTCTTGGATTACTAAGCTATGCAGATGTTTGATGTTATGTAGAAAAAGGAATGAAACTAGCTTTTTTTTTTCCTTGCAGGATGACTAAAATCTAATTTATGGTTGCTGAAAGGGGTAAATTGATTAAAATATCCTAAAAGAATACCAGGTAAGCTTGCTATGTTACAGTTGACAAAAGGAATGTTAAGTGTTAAAATGTAACTCAGGTCATTCAACTAGGGTAATTTGTGAAGTTTATTTATTTATTTCACTTCAGAGTATGTATTACCTGATATTGGTCTAGTTTTGAAATAGCACATTCTAAAGATATTTTTATACATGCCATAGTATTAAAAAATAGTTTCCTTCTGGCTCACAAACTTGTCACAGTTTTATAAAGCACCCAAAGTAGTTAGCACTCTATCCCTTCTTTATGAATATCACTGATACTTAAAACATTCTTAATAATTCTTGAATGAAATATTAAGAAAAATAATGCCAGCCTTTTGACTTTGATCAGGGCTTTATATTAACCATTGTACTTGAATTTAAAAATCTAAGGAGCCAAGTTGTTATGATATATATGCTTTGAATTTCCAATCCTTTATCCAAAAGTCCTTAAGATGGACATAATGATTCTCTGAAAGGGAGCAGCTGCTTTATAACAGCAATCATTTATTGAGTTTATGTTTCTACTGTTTCAAACAAATTCAATTAGCCCTTACACTTCAAAACCCTAAAGGCACCAAAGAGATGATACCAGGTTGCTTTAATCTAATAGTAATACTAAACTTGTCAGTACAGTTTTGGGATTGATGGTTAGAAGAAAATTAATAGTAACATTTTTCATTTTTTAATCAAACAGTCTTATTCAGAACAACCTATGGATCTTGGGGACAACTTAGCTGAATGAATTCACTTAAGTAAGAATCCTAAATTCAAAGCTCAGCCTTCCAAAAGTATTCTAAGAGTGATCAGCTCAGTTGACTGAAAGGAAATGTAGTCTGGATTTTTTAACTTAGCTATGACCTTCTTGTTGGAACAATACAGAATAGCTTCCAGAATGGCTGCCAGGGTAGGTGGGGAACACTATGACTGTAGAAGGCAAAGTTCATGGAGAGCTATACCTGACCGTATTTTGAGTTAAGCGTGAGACATTTTGTTCTTTGAGAAATTCAAAACCCAACAAAGAGAACCCCTAACATACACATTTGATTCAATTCATGATAATCACCATGAAGACAAATAAGACTTTTACAACTCTCGATTACCCCTATACCACCTAGGAACCAAATCTACTTACACTGATAAGAACTGAAAACTATGTTAGAATTTATGCCAAGTTATCAATACATGAAACTATAACCTAGTGTGGTTTGACTATTGTAGAAAAAAATAATATGTTCAAGTTCAAAAACCCTCCTGTGAACTCTCCTTCACTTTCTTTTACTCATTTGTTTTTGCTTACTTTGTGCTTTCGTATTGTTATACTGGCCCCCAAGGGCAGTTATAATTTGCTTTACATACCCTTCCTGGAAGAAAGGGCCTGGTTTTAAGTATCCAAAAATAACTAGCCAAGCATTTACTTTAATACACGTAACCATTTACATTTTCGTTGGACTTTTGTTGTCACTTCTCATGATTAACTACCTTGTCGACCATTTCCAGTGAAATGGATATGAACATGCCCTTGAAGGGTTTCAATCATATGCATTTGGGCTTGTAAGCTACCCACCCAGTAGCTTCTGAAAAGAGTTATACAGCACTTACAGGTCATGTGATTTTGCTTGTAAATATAAAATTTTACTGAAAATTGCCCCAATGGTTGATAATTAAGGCTATTTGTGACATGTGTAGCTTATAATGATTAACTCATCTACAGTCAGAAGCACAAATAACCTGCACCTGTAAAGACTTTATTTCCTAAAGGTAAAACAACTGTTTAGGAAAGATCATGCTGGCAAAACAGCTGCTTGCCGTTCTGGAGAGGAAACAAGGTAGTATCTTTCAACAAATGCCAACTCCGGTGTTTTATCAGCTCTATCTCATTAACTGGAAACAAGGCTTAAATGCTTTGTTTATAAATTATGATTATTCCTGATTGCAGCAGTTACTGATAGTGCTACTCATTTGCAATGCAACTCTTTGAATTTGTTTAATTACAATTTGAAACAAGGCAGAGAAGATTAATTAACCCACCTGGCTGGCTGGCACATAGTCCTGGCTCGGCTCTGTCATGCTCATATACATGTTCTCACCGTCAAACTGCGAATGAAATAATAGTAAACATTCAGCAATCTTCACTGTGTGTATGTTGGCTGTCTTTTTTTTTTTTTTTTTTTTTCCACCACCAAACTGGGAAACAGTAGCCATGAAAAAAAAATAGTGGCTGGGAATACAGAAAAATCTGTCCTAGCAAGTGAGCCACATTTTTCTTTGATGTTTCTGTTGTCATCCTTCCTGACCCTGGATGTCAGTGATTTGGAGTAATTAGTGCTCTAGTAATTACAGTGAGCAAGCAAGAAATGAATGGTTTCCTTTCATCTGCAATCTGTTTTAAAACAAAATGGCTCATTTTGCGTACCATGTATACATATTGCAGTTCAGTTGTAATGAAGTATTAAATGAATGGCACAATTTCTGAAAGAAAAGGATAATGGAAAATACACTAAGGTACAGCTCAATGCATTTTAAGTTCTGCTCTCAAAAATGAAAAAGTGCAGAGTGCTTGGAATAGACTAAAACTGGTTTCACCATAATAGACATGATTAAAAATGTTAACTTTATGGTAATATTTGAAAAGAACACGTGCCTCTACACCCATGGCTAAGAATGACAAAGAATAGCAAAAATACACAGGCTCAAAGATTAATTTTTCACTCTCTGAAGTTTTTCAAAGACATAGAATTAGCGCCCTACAATGCATAGAAATTCATACATAAATATAAAAGTTAGGAAAAGATTGGAGAAGAAAATTTCATGGGCAGTGCAATTGCAGGAGAACTACTGAATAGCTCAAACAACAACAACATACTTTTCATTATTTGGGTTTTTGAAAGCAATAATCACTCCATTCAGACTTAATCCCCAGCTCCTTTAGTCACTTGATAAATGGGCAAAGCATTCCTCTTTTAGTTAGAGGAAGAATTTTCCCAAGGAAATAATCAAACGGACTAATATAGAACACTTCAAAGAGTTGAGTCCGAATATACTTTCATTGTTAGACAAATTTCAGACATGGGAACTTAGAAATCTAAAAAATTACAATCCCACAGAGTAGTGTTATTGATGGAAGTACAAATGCGAAATATTATGTAAATATATTATATATTGTTGAAAAAGGAAAAAAGAAATTATTCTATACTTTGATTTCTACCATGCACAAGCTACTAGCATAAAAGGGTTGCATACATAGTAGGGACATTACAGAACCTCTGAACTGTAATCAGGAGCATTGGGTACCCTGAATTTTCACGTAAAGATAACTATACAAGTAAAGACCTTCCTAAAGTCACTAAAGTACTCAAGAGGTTAAATTCAAAGAACTGAGGGATTTCCTCTCACATCACCCTGCAAATGTATTTCATATTACGTGAGCAAACTTAGTTAAACAGATTAGAAACCGCTCACTAAATGATGTGCCTGTTTGGACAAGTCAGAAATAATACACCTAGAAAAGGTTAGCTGGACATTTCTGTTGCTTTAACCACTGGCTCAGGAGCCCAGTATCCCAATGACTTACCCAAGTTTGCCTTTCCATCAGTTGGGGGATCGCTTTCAACCCTAAGATAGTCCAGCCCCATCAATCTCACCTGTTAAATTTGTCAACTCAAAACCTTCAGCATTTTCCTCTCCTCCAGCCAGGATTGCTTTGTTTGCAAATGTATTTAATGTGAAGATAAAAATTATTTAAAACATGGACAGTTTCTCTGATTTTAACAAACTAAACTGAAGTAATGAAGTGAATCAAATACTCCACGGCCTGTGCAGATTCTATAAATGTGTTACTTTCTGTTTCATTTTCTCTAACTCATTTTCTAAATCTGGTGTCATTCTCAAGTCAACTAAGGCTTTGAAGTTTTGATTTTAGTCTATCCAAAGCATATGCTAATTGGGCATATTCAATGTTACTGATCTGATAAGGCCTCTTTCTTCAAAATATACCACTGCCAAAGTAATATTGAACCAAGGTAAAGGCAGTGGCTTACAATAAAAAGCATATGGCTATAAAAATAATTTTTTTAAATAAATTCTATGTCTCTTGGGTATATTTTACATGAATTAACTGATTTAATCTCCACAATGATCAAAAGTTAGATATTATTTCTGACATTTTATGAATGAACTGACACAGGCACATAGAATCTAAGTTAGACGCTGCAGGTTACATCCTCTCCAGAGGAAAGGCTGGGATTCAAAGTCAGCAGTCTGGCTTTCTAGTACATGTATTTAACTACCAAAACATAAAAAAGACATTAAAAATCATAATGATGAATTAGCAATCAATTCTGAAAAAAGTCAACAAATCAGAAAATCAGAATGTTGGCTACATTTAAAAGACTTTGAGATACTGTCCAGAACTTCCATGATATTGTGACACTTTCAGAAAAATAAGAGTGATAGTGATAGTGAACCATGACTTTAGTAATTAGAAAATCCCTGGATGATTTTAAAAGGCTAAAAGGTGGTGTGATGGTTTATTATATGTCAACTTGATTGGGTCACAGTGTGCTCAGATATCTATGTCTGTGAGAGTGTTTTGGAATGAAATTAAAATTGAATTTGTAGAACGAGCAAAGGAGATCATTTTCCCTATCGGGGAGGGAACTCATTCAATTCTTTGAAGGCCTGAATAAAATAAAAAGACTAACCTTCCTGAGAGTAAACTTCTCCTGTCTCAATGCTGACCTGATACAGCAGTCTTTCCTGTTTTCACAATCAGTGAAATATCAACTCTTCATGAGTCTCAAACTGGCTGGGTTTTGGCCTGAACCACACTGCTGGGTCTCCGGCTTCGTAGCCACAGATCCTGGGATATCACAGCCCCTGTGAACCAATTCTTTACAATAATTTTCTCTCTCACTTCCTGTCTTTTTCTACACACACAGACTGTCAACTTAGCTCCCTGGTGAACTCTAATGCCAGTGGTTTCTTTAATTACGATCAGTATTTTCACAACTCCTCCAAAAACTTATTTCTGGAGAACCTATGATGAAGAAACACATGGATGGTATCAATTTCACGCTACTGCTCACTCTCTGTGGAAACAGAAGCTATGTTGATTGTTCTATGAGTCTCTAGCCTTACATACCCATCTCCTGTGCCCCAGCATACCCATTTACATGCACATCTCTTTGTCCAGAATGCCTTCCTGCCTTTTAACTTGTGGAAGTGTTTCCTGTACTATTCATTTCCCCTAAGTCATGGTCAGGCTGTCTTTGGTCTCTGAACTTCCCTGGGCTATCTTCTGGCAGGTTAACATTCTGTGGGTTAGTTGCTAGAGCAACTGTGTCAGAACATCCTCATCATTCCCCTTGTGGCTGAACAAACTCCTGGACCCAAGGAAAAGCTAAACTCACATCCAGCACAGGATCTCCCTTCCCTCAAGCCACTGTCAGTTTGTCATGTTAATGCCTCAGCTGTACTTTCTATAGTTTCACCCAATCATACCTTGTCCAACAATTGCTTTCAATGATCTTAGCAGGCCTCAGGCTGATTTAACATTCTTAGAATACATCCCGTGCCCTGAAATTATTTCCAGTTTGAAGCAGCACCCAAACATTTGGGGTATTGGAGAGATCCCTGATGGTATCATATCTGAGCACACTCATGTTATGATTAAAGATATAAAACTTGCTCACAAGAACAGTTTGGAAATAGAACTGAGGTCTGGATTTCTAGTAGAAGAGTTTATAATATGATATTTTGCTTTGTACTCCATCTCCCATAAATGGGGGAGGAGGTCCATATTTTGTGTAAGCCTCCTTTGCATACTCCACAGTCTTGAAGACACAGTACTTATATTATTTGCATTTTCATTACACAAATGATTCAGTTTCACTTTACCTGAACTGCATATTGAACAAACATTAGTAATTGTCACAATAAAATTGTTTTAACAACCACCTATATTTCATTACTTCTTTGGTTTAGCACAGATAATAGTCTTAGAATTTTGGCATCTTAACTTTTCAAAATATACCCAAGCACACTAGAACTTTTAATTTCTGTGAATGTTTAATTTAAAACTGGCAGCAAAATTTGAAAGAATAAATAGGCTAACTTATTTAAATCTAAATGTAAATGGCATCAACTCAGGATTAGCCTTTCTGACCAAGTGCCTTTACACTCTGTATTGTGTTTTTATTTCAAAGCACCAGGGGATGCAATCACATGAAAAGTCATTTATAATCTTCTACTACAGTTTTTTGAAATTGTTTTTAGAGGATATTAACCAAACCCATAATCCCAAAGAGCTTTTCAAACTAGGTAGTTATTATTTCTTCTATTTAAAAACTGAAAGCAGACATCCAACACTGTTGGAACCTAGTGAATGATGAGCAAAAATGGGCAATATTATGCTACCAAAAACACTAAAACAAGAAAAATCAAAGATAGAACGTGAAATATAAATCAATCATTGGCACTGACACAGGAAATGGGATCATTTTAGGGAAACCACTGGAAAAAAAACCCAGAAAATTGCTACCGAGAGGTACAGCAAGGGAAGTTGGGAGGGGGACCCTGTGGATTTCATAAAACAATGCCACTTTTTATTGCCTATGAAAGGGAAAACCTTATATTACTGGTTGTTTTTTGAAGGAACAGTCGATTTTTTTTTTTTAGAGAGCTAAAAATGGAAATGTTTATAACAGGGAGTTAATTTGACATTTCTTAGAAGATACTTCATAATAAATCATCGTAAGAGTGGATAATAGCCTCAAAACAAAATATCTATTTTTATATTGAATGACTCAATATAAAACTACAGTCATCTTTTTTTGGTGTGTGTATATAGTGGAAGAAATAACTTAAGTTTTTTGCTGTTCCTATAAAACAAAGCATTTTGAAAGCTACAATTTAATGTGAAGGGTGATCATGCGCACGGGCACAGGGCTGCCTTGACTATGTGCTCTGGATAAACATGCGGTAGAAACGGAAAAGGCGAACTCCTACATTTACTCTGCAACGTGACATTCTCAAAGAAAAAGTCAGGATTCCCTGGAAAGGGAATATTTATTTATTTCCCAGCTTCAAGGCTGAACGTGTTCATGCAAGATAATCTAAGGAGTCTGCCAAATACAGAGCCAGGCAGAATGAAACCAGCTCGAGCACAGTGGGCATCCAGAGCACTCAGGCTGAAGGAGAGGGAGACCAGCAAGAGCAGGCTAGCAACACCCAAGAAAAAAAGAAAACGGAGAGAGGTACTCTGCTAGTGTTCTGAATGGATGTATGTTACAAGCTGGGAACACAGAGAGTTGAACTAGAAGAGAGAAACCCGTCTCTGCCGGGTTCCTGTCACTCGAACTTGAGTGGTAAACACTGCACGGCAGATCTGAATGAGTGGAAAGGGAAAATAATAAGACTACTTGGAAGACGACCGCTGGCGGGAGTGAGAAAGGATACCACACTTAACAACCTACAAGCTACACTTTGTATTGAACTGAGTTTATATTCTGATAGTTGTCCTTGAGACATATTTACTGGGGGGAGGGAGGGGGGTGAATTGTATATCACTTTTCCTTTGTTAACTTCGATAGCTGAAAATTTCAATAGTATTTTGCATTTATCTCGGATCTATACTGAGCAACACTGAGCAAGTCAGTGGCATGCTTCTCAAAGCTAGTCAAAAGGGCAGCTTTCCCTCTGGTGTTAAGAGTATGACTACAACACACTATTTAACAAACAAGAAGTATTGGTTCTGTTCTTCAAAGAGTAACAATTAGACTAAAAATAATGCCATCATGGCTCCTCCTTGGAAGTACTTTCTAAGCACGACTATATTAACTCATTTAATTTCTATAATCACCTGATAATATGGTGACTATTTATGACTCCCATTTGACAGATGACAAAACAGAGAATCAAAGGAGTTAATTAAGTGACTTGTCTGTGATGTATCGGACCATAAGTTCTACAGATCTGTTGGACCCGTATGACCCACAGGCTTTGGCCACTTGTCTTTTCTTGCATCCAAACACGGACACGGGTGGCACCATTTCCATGAACACAGACCCCCATTACACCTCTTTTGTTGTTCCCTCAGCTAAAGATGGAGGTGCCTCAAGTGTGGCACCAAGTTCTAACAAAAGGTTCTCTATACTTAGACTGGAGTTTTAGAGGTTCTGTCCTACCTAGTGTCTGTGCAGAGGAGCCAGATATCACTATTCCCTGAGAATGCAGAGAAAACTGGGCCTAGGAGAGGACCATATCAAGGCATTTTCTGTGCCCCTTTAGACAAGTCTGTTGCTCAGCAATCAGCAAGGATGGCAGCTGGGAAACGTGTTTTACATTTTGTTTTTCCTACCTCTCTATCTGGGCTGCTTTTCCCCCCTCACCCTGTTTCCCTGATTGGCACTCCCAGCATTTTATGGGAGCTTTCGCTATAGGCTCTGCTTTCCATAGAACGTGGATGGAGGTAGTGCCTAATGGTGCTCAGTGAGTAGGCGACAACACTCTGAGTAACTGAGAGTTAAACGAATCTACTTCTCTTGGTGCTGTTTGTATTTTATTGAGTTACTAATTCTAGTTTAAATTCCTGTACATAGACAGAAACTTATGAAATAAAAATAAATTGAACCAAAATTTTCCTCTCATGAAAACATCATTCCATTTGAAAGAAAAAGAAAGCAAATTTCCAGACAACTTTATTAATCCTAGATTCCCAACACAAAATAATCCATTTTCATTATATGGTTTTTAAAAGTAAAAAAAAAAAAATGGTGGATAAAATGTAACTGTCACTTCAATTACATTCTGGTGAATGTAATAAAAACAAATTTAACCCAATCAAAACATGCATGATACCCAAAACTAAAAGACTTCCCTAAAATGTCTGATATCAGAAATCAGTAACAGTGACTTGAGTAGAAGTCTTGATTTTTTTTTTGCTTGTTTGTTTAATGAATTCTGTAGAAATTTGCAAATTTCTATAAAGCATTAAGTTGTAAAACTACCGTACAGTTGATATTCAGTGAAGTATCAAATAAGTGGTTCAGAATATTCGTCTGACTTGTTATATTTCAGAAAAATTTTCTGAATCCACCTACTAATGCAACAATTTGAGAAGTACATTCAAACTTGCTGGCAATCCTTACCTAAGCTCACTTATTTCCACATCATATCAGCTCTCACCTCATTTACCACACTACCCAAATCCTGCATAGATGTAGAATGAAAAGAATGAAAGTAATTACTTCGGGGAGACTGGCTCTTTTATTGCTAGTATTCCTTTTGAAAAGCACAGTGAACATTTTTCAGTATCTGACATGCAGAGAAAAAGGTGTGACTATCTGATCTGGAAGCACATGATCTGTTCTGGAACCTCAAAACAAGAAAAATGTAAGAGCACTGAAAATGTTATGAGGCTTTTATAACATGTATAAAAAGAGGATGAACAGAGAAGTTATAATTAGTTGAATTAGGAAACAACTGAGTGGAATAAAAATGTTTACAAAAAGATTTGAATACAATTATTGCAAAACTTAGATTAAAAGTGGTAGTATCAAATAAAAATTTAAATAGAGAGGAGCAGTTATTAAGACAGGGAGTCTCACTTCCCTCATTATTACTCAGAAAATAACATGGTGACTAAATATAACAATGATGTTACAGGAATAGACTTTTGGTAATTAATGTCCTAATGGTAGGATAGGTGTTAAAACTTACTTTGGTATATTTAAGGCAAACTTAGCCAGTGGGAAATACAAGGGGTTCAGTCTGGATTTATTCTGTTTCCTTTCTGAGATAGAATTTTACTACATCATTTCTCTTTTTCAAGTGAAAATGTGGGCACATCTTAAATTCCCGCAATAGGTAGCAGGATGGGAGAAAAAAAATCCTTCAGAAGCCATTGAGAATGGGTCTGTCCATTGTGAAAGGAAGCAATTCTCTGTTGGTGTGTATTTTAAGAAAATCAAAAAGTCATCTAATCCATTTGCTGCATCAAAAGGAGTATAGTTTCTAAATTTTATTTCACAGCCTCAAATAATATATAGTTACTTTACCCCATGATCCCATAACTTTTCCTCCTGACTTAGCTACTTTTTTAAAATGATGATTATGACACACTTTTCCTTGAATTAGCTAAAGGCTTCATACATAGATGGTCCCTTCTCAAGGCACACTCTGTTATCATATTTACAAGCATTTCAGTTTCAAAGTTTCTTTTGTCTTCTTGTTTTTAGTAGCTCTTGTCCCCCCCCTAGATCATCCTCCCACTCTCATTAGACTTTTCCTTTTTGTAATATTCTCCCCAATACTTTATCTTTCTTTTTAACAATGTCTTTTTTATAGCATGGTATGCTGCCAGAAATATGTTTGAACTGATCTGGAAATCCTGTTGCTGGAAACAGCATGTCTGTTTCTACTCAAAGCCTTATTTATACTGCAAGGGAAGGGGTGATCAGTTTCCTATGTTTTACTTTCTGGAATAGCATGTAAAGGCCCTTTTGCTGAACAATTGAGGAAAAAAAGATAATATCATCACATGGTATCATCAGAGATGTACCATTTAGCAAGATATTCAGGCTATGATAGTCAACATATTCCAAAACAATGTGCTAATCATTCATTCATTTAGTCATTCATTCAACATATGCTCATTTTGTACCTAGTTGTGTTAGGCCCCATTCTCAGTGATAGTAACTACAAACTGCACACAATATGTCAGGTACACACACATGCACACACTGACTCATGCAGTTCTTAAGATAACCTTGTTATTTACCAATAAGGAAACCAAGGCTTAAATAAAGTCTCTTGGAAGAAGTAGGCAATAAAGTCTCTTGGAAGAGGTAGGAAGGCCTCAGCGTCATATCTAGCTGGCAGCTGAACCCAACAGGATATCTCCTAGAGGGAAAAAAGATCCTTGCAAAAGAAGAATATCAATCAACATACAAGTTGTAGGACTCCCACAGTAATTAGAGAATTAGCAAATATTGTAACCAGGTCAGTAACTACCAGGACAGCAGACATCATTCTATTATTTTAATGACAATAACACTTAATGGTCATGGTCATTCCTATAAGTATATACTCAATTCTAGAGTCAACCATCACGGGGTCAAAATAGTCCTCAACAGAGGTAGAAAAGTCAAATGATTCACAGGAGATTCTGAGATGACTCTCTGTCCCTCAGTAATTCTGGAACTTGGGAACTCAAGTTTCTCATGGTTTCTGTGAGCCTCGGTGTCCCTCTCACAATACTGTATATGGGTCAGACCTGCATGGGGAAACTCATAGCACATTTATGCAGGAGATATTCAAGGTAAGTCCTTTATTTTTCACACTACTGCTTGGTGAGTTAAATTAAACCAGCGCTGATATATTCAACTAATGTTCCTTCTACTCCTCCAATGCTTGAACTGCTTCAATACTCCTAAGATTTTTCGAGGTAATTTCTAACTTACTTAGTTTAGAACACTGAACATTTACAATCTTTTTTCAGTGTCTGATACATAGGGTCAGACATCCCTGATCTCATGGATGATGTGGAGTCCCTCTTCTGTGTCTCTGTTCCTGACATCTGGTGATTACTGCAGCCTGCATCTCTTGGTTCTGCCTTACTTTCATGGCCTCACTCTTACACTGGACTCTGAACTCTTTGAGGGCAGTTATCATCCTCTTTATGTTTCTATCCCCAGTACTTTTATACTTAATAAATCACTTCTTATCTAGTACATTACTAAATAACGTTGAGTGGATAGTAAAATAAATTCAGTGCAACATTGTGAAAACTTAAAGCATTTCAGGTATGTCATCATTGCATTTCTTTGCAATAACATTTAATCCCAAATCATTTCCAAATTATTTTCCATCCATGAAAATAATGGATCCTCCAGGAACAATGAACAATAGCTTATATAAACCTGATCATAAACCTGATCACTTTGCCATTTCTTCCTGTTTTACAGGGACTGAATTTTCTTTAATCCCACTAGTTTGAATAATTTGTAAAGAAGTTGATTCTCTGACAGTGTAGATAATAGGTAAAAGCTTCTCAGCACTAAGCGGGCATGTCCAGTTCCAGGAAGCAGCTGGTGACCATGTTGCTCCAGAGCAAGTTGGTTTATTTTGTCATAGCCATGTCAAGCTGTTGGTGAACATTTGCTCTCTGAATTGCCTCCAAATCTATGTTAATGAAACATGTTAATGAAAAGCCAACTGGATTGGCAGAGAGAAAATTATTTCTCCCTTTTCCCCAGGTGATTTGTGAATAATTCAGGGTCTCTTATTTTGTTATAGGTATGACAGAATAAGTCAGAATTTAGGAATGATTTCATCAGGCAATGGTTTGAAATAAACCCTGAGAGCAGTCAGGGTTCTGACACTTGTTAGAAGACTGACCTTGAGAACTGGAGAAAGAATTATACTTTCTTCATGCAATTTCAGATTCAAATGATTCAATTTTCAAAAATGAATTTGTACATCGTAAAGCCCTTAACATATAAACCCTGTATTACATTCCGGAAACTATGGTACTTCCCCTCATGGCAAATTTGACTGTTTTCATCATTAATGAAAAGATCAATAAGCAGAAAGTGATGGAAAGAATCAGCTCAGTGTGTCCCAGTTTGCCTATGAAAAAAGTTTTGATATGGAAAATGATGTGTAGACATTTTCATCAATATATATGTAATAGCAGAGTTCTACATTAAATATTAGAGAAAAACAATGGAGTAGAAGAGAATAAACAGTGAAATCACTAAATAAATAAAGATATTTTAGAGTGGCATGTGTTCATGTGTGTGCGTATAAATATGTATATACACAACACATTTTCTTTGCATATATACATATTAACTTGCTATGTATGTGTATAAGATAGTTTTCTCTTGAAATGTTTTTATATTACTTTTATTTATCTTATATTACATAGTGAGGCAGCTATTACTGTACAATAAAAAATTGTCACATAAAAATGAGAAGTTATCTGAAAATGCAAAAACATTATTGAATCATCTTAATTCATAGAGAAAATACTACTCAGTAAACTGCTCCCTATCACATTGTTTCAGGAAAATTTACTGTCATCAAATAAACATTTCAGACAGTTTTGGCATAAAAAGTGAAATGTTCTAGTTAAATATATAGTGGTATGCTATAGGTTTCTTATAGAATAACTATTTTCCATAGTTATTTGTTTAATACACTAAATTGTCCATATGATAACAATTGTTTGTTGCATTTTATCTAACTATATTACAATTTTTGTTCTAGTTTAATGATCACATAACCTACTACGATACTTAAGTTCTTTCCCAAATCAATTAATGTTCTTATAAAGTTCGCACCCAAGAAACTATGTATTCTCTACTACTCTATAACCTATTATTAATACCTTCTCTAAGAAACACTACATCTTTTGTTCACTTCATATTTTCTTTGAAAAATTCTGGTGTAGCATATTTCTCTAACCATTAAGTAAGTTAATATTAATATTAGAATAAGTGATTGAGTATTTTTGAAATACTTTGAATAGTGCTAAACATAATATACATATTTTTAAATATACCTAATGAATCTTCTCTTCAAGAAATTCTCTGATGTTACTTGAGACATTAAACTTATAACAAGTAATTTAAACATGTGTTGAAGTTGGCAAGGAGCAAACTAAACATTAAAGCAAGATCCAATTATCTATTTATTTTAAGAGAGGATGATGCTTTCTCTTTAGAGAAAATATGATTTTTCAGAAGTTAGAGTGCCTGTTTCTCATTTTACATAATTTAGGCACCAGAGCTTTGAATAAAAGCTAGGAGAATATACTGCACCTAATATTTGATGTCCAAATTTTATAATATCCGTTATAATATCCAATATGCATTGATAATCAATTTGATAATAATCAATCTATAGTATTCAATATGTGTTAGTGGTTTCAAAAGCTAATTAATGTATTTTTCTGAAAACATACATTCTAACCTTTCTGTAGATTATAAACTATGAACTTTTAAGATTGCATTTTTATAGTCAGATTGTTGGAAAGGAATGCTTATGGATGTGGATTTTCAGAAAAATCAATGAGGCTTCATGCATGTGCTATTGTATCCACAATTCTTCTTTACATTTTATCCACAAGCAAACACTGAAGATTTTTTCATCATAAGAGTGACTTAATGGTTTCTGCAATAACTACATTAACCATATATTTAAAAGCAATTCAATTGTTTAGATGATTATTAGCACTGCTTGGGTCTATTTTAGAGTCAGAACTTTGTTTTGATTTTATTTTTTAGCTTAGTCCTAGCTTTGATCAATCTATTTAACAATATTATGATGGATATACAATGCAACCCAGACATATAGAAGTGATCTCAACTGGAGTCAATTCTGTACTTCCTCTTTTGACTGCTATGATTGAAGGGTGATACTGGCATCTTGGGTAGAGGTCAGAGATGTTCCAGCACATTCTACAGTGAGCAGGACAGTCCCTAAGAGAAGACTTATCCAACTTCAATATCAGCAATGCTGCCAGGAGAAATGTTGGTTTATGGCAAGGCTGAGGTTTGAGGTTTTGGTCATTTTCATAGCAAACTGAGATGAGAGATGAAATCAACTGTGAAATGATTTCCTTAAATAGAAAGTGTCCTAGACTTCCAGGAGTTTTGCCAATTAAAGTTTAGATAATGAATCATGGTTTAGGGCAGGGACTTCCCTTATAAGAGGTTTTACTGTTTACAATGACATAGAATACAAAACATCTTTTAAATTAGCAAATTAATAAAAAGTTAAAAAACTTGTTAAACATCAAACAGAATGCATTCTAAAAGCCTTGTTTAAACTTCTCAATAAATTTTGACAACTAATTCCTTCCCCCTTATGAAATGAATTTACTTGTGAGATTATTCTCTGATGATGAGCATTTATGTTTTCTAGAAAAAAGATAATTATATTAAATGCAGATTACTGTCAAATTCTGACTTAGTAAACTATGAATCATTTCTATGTAAAAATTATAGAAACAATTAGAAAACCTAATTTTATGCTTCCAAACTTCTTTTAAATAACTGACAAAAGAAAAATCCCTTTGGACATTAGGATGTAGATTAAGTCCCATAGCTCCTTCTTCCAGAGCTAGTGGAGAATATGGTGATATTGTTCAGTAATTATACTGTTTTATAACTTTTAATGATTTTTTCAGTGAAGTACACAAGGAGATACTCTAATTCAAAATGTTTTTTCTTTTAGGTATGACAAAACTTTAAATCATACTAAAAAACATCTTATTTCAAATCCCTCTATGCTGCAACGTTTTAGACATTGCTGTAGGCACCTTTGTCCTTTTGTCCTGAATAGATTAAACTATAAAAACTGAAAACTGGACATGTCTTCAGCACCTAGTAGTATTCCCATACCAGCTAACAATTCTTCTATATTATTAATTGACTACTTGAGAAATTAACTCATATGCTTTTGTTAATGGAATAGGTCCACCCAATTCCATATGCACAGATCCATCTTTCTTGCCTAGCAAGTACACAAGAAGTATTACTCTGGTGGCAACTCCATTATAGGTGAAAATGGTAGATATCTGGGAATGGTAATGGAAATATTTTGTGGAAACTGTCTTTTAAAAAAAATGCCATGTGAGAAACTTAACTCTTTCATTTATATGAGTGATATAAGCCTTGCAAGGAGGCAATAGAACTTCATGGCAAAATGAAGAATACTAGCTTGGAATATGTTTATTGGTGATCACTTTATGTGTTTTTTTTTGCTGCTTACTACTAGCTATCTGATAACTTTCAACATTTATTATTCAGAAATATGCTTATTACCAACTACATTAAGCTGAAAATAAATTTACAATGCATTACCCAAGTCCTCACTGGCAAGGCTATCTGATCACTGTTGTAGCATGCCTATCAGAATGAGCAGGCAGAATGGAAGATCTGTAGGAACTATTTCACTGTTTATACTTGCTCTGGCCCACCATCAGTCAGTTTAAGCAGCAGCCAGAGAGAAGGGAAGAAACATCGCCATTTTATGCAAACCTTTGGGCTTGCTGTTGGAAGCAATGCCAAGATAAAAAAACAAAAATATGAACCACAAATATGTCAGGCATATTTATTTTATGATGCCTTTTTTAAACAATTCTAGAAATTTTATAGAAAGTTTAAATCCTTTTTTATCAAATTTTTGTTAGAGTAAATTCTTTTCCAGTAAGATTAATGACCAGACTTTTAGCACTATTCCAGGTGCTTGGGTCTGGAGGTCAGAACAGGAAGGAAAGAGCCTTCATTACCACGCCACTGGTTCAAAATAAGCACACATTGCACCATAGCAGCTTTGGAGTTACAGTTACTCTGGGCAAGAATAAATGCAGAATAAATTCTTTAAGTCACACATAAGACCAGTTACTTCTCACAGTGAAAACCTAAAAGCACTAAGAAAAATTAGAGATTTGTTAATTAGGATTTTCTTTATCTTTTCATTGCAAAACTAATTATTTATTTGCAAGATGCTGTATATTCACTAAAAGCACTAGCAAATTAAATTGGAATATCAACACTGATACTTCATTTCATCAGTTCTTAGAATAATGAACATTTCCACGTGATGCTATCTGCCCCCAATAGCAATTCTTTATAGTAAACAAAAGTATTTATCTCTAATCCACACTAGCCACTATTTTTCAAGGAGTTTTCTTGAATACCAAGAAGGTGTATGCAGTGTTCTTGAGAGAAAGATTTGTAGAGTTTTCGAGGATGGAGGTAGATTCTATTCATCAAATCTCCTCAGAATATTGTTATATTTCAAAACATTAAAAAGTCATCTCTTCAGTGTTTCCAAGGAAGGAGGATCTATGCCTAAGGCATTTTCTAGAAAAGCAAAAGTAACTAACAGACATTAATTAGTCCTCTTAATTGATTTATGGAGTCTGCATTTTTAAGGGACTCTTTTTTCCCCCAATTGTGATTTAGCTGGTTAACAATATTATTGTGAGTTCCACTCACTTAGAGTATGGTGGTTGAGCATCAAGGGAAGTGTCTCAGGAATATATCAAGTGGCGAAGAGAAGACTATATGAATTTTAGGTGACAAGAGGCAATTCACAAAGAAAACCCTCCCAATGGATAACTGTGCGAGATACATTAAGGGACCCTTTACTTGGAAAGAATCAAAAGACAAATAAATCAGTATTAATAAAGAAAAAAATGTTCATTTGGCAGAAGGAACTCTGGGAGGAGCTGATGTGTTGTGTGTACATACCTTGAGATAGAGGACTCTGTGTGCTTGCAGATCTTTCAAAATGTTTAAGAAATTGTTTGCAAACTACTCTGATGATCTCAGAGAAAATAAAGTCTAATGTTTATAAGTCTTTAAAGACTATTCCTTCCTATATAGAAAAATATACATTAATATATTCCCTTATTGAAGTAGCACATTACTTAATTCTTTTAAAATCAATACGCTTGACTTTTTTAAGAGCAGTTTAAATTTACAGAAGAATTGAGTGCAAAGTATAGAGTTCTCAAATACCATCTTTCCCCACAAACAACACCTCCCCCACTATTGACAACTGGTGGTGCATTTAATACAATCAATGAACCCACATTGACAGGTCATTATCACCCAAAGTCCACAGCTTACATCAGCATTCACTCCTGGTATTGTACTGTCTATAAGTTTTGACAAGCATATAATGATATGTATCTAATAGTGCAGAATCAGAGATAGAAAAAAAAAGCTATGTTGGTGATTTTTCTTGTATCTTTTGTCTATACAATTAAAGCTAAGACAATTCTTTTCAGTCAGTACTGCCTCTAAATCCAAAAAGTGTAGTTGCTAAAAATAAAACCTTTATTTAAGCTCCTACTTATAGTCCCTAACACATTGAGTGTTAATTGGATTTTTCTTAAATTAACATTAGGGAAGGGTTATGATATGCCTATTTAATGCTCTGCTCATTTGACATGATATCTCTCCAGAAATACCTGTAAGTAGATACAAGATTTTAAATGGATTAAAATGTCAGTAGTTGATTTCATAGAGAGGCAATACCACAATTATACTTCTTGGGTTGTTCTATACTCAAACTAAATTTCTGGGACTATTTCCAACTATCATCCACAATCTTTCTAGGTTAGTGACCAGGAATGTTTGCAAGTGACTAAATTTATATCATTTGGACAAAAATTCTATTTATGGTTCAGGCTTATGTTGACACAGAACAAAGGAGAGTAGACAATTGACAATTATCCTATTAATTTGATGAATGTGGACAGCATATCAGATATATCAAACCACCAAACAGAATTTCTTTGTCTCAATGATCTAATTTGTTAACCAGATAAGTGTCAAGACTCCAAGTTCATTATGTTCTGTATAAAATTAGTCATAATTTTATTTTCAGTATTTCCAATATCAACTACTGAAGGAAAATATATGTAAATGGATGGATATTTTTTGCATTAAAGCTGCATTTTTCACTATATATTGATGATGAAAAGAGAAAAAATGGAAGAACATAGCTATGACTATTTCTTTCTGTTTCTGAAATGACCAGTAATGGATTATGGTGAGGGATTATGGGTGCTTAGGTAGTAGGATGTGGTAAAATATATATATATATCTGAAGAGCTATGAATCTATTCTCTTAAACCATATACAGTGTTGTAAATTGATATTGTTGCAATGAAAAATGACACAATTATAGATAAATAGATGAATGATAGGGAGGGGGAGAGAAAGAGAGATACAGACAGCTAGCTGTATGACATGGTAGTTAAGATAAACTGTTTTGGAGTCAGCATGCTTGAATTCAAATCCTGATTTGCCTATTACCATGTATGTGACCAATGCTGATTTCCTGTCTCTAAAATGGGAACCAACAGTGTCTTTATCATAGGTAATTCTAAGGGTTAAAAAAGTTCAGTAAATATAGCAGTTTAAAAATAGACCTCAAATTATCATAAGCATTCAATAAATGTGGTTATGCTTCTCATATTAAACTCATCAGTAAGATCTGCCAAACCCACAAAATGATGAAAATGTCCTAAAACTGGATGTGGCAAGAGGTAATAGTTACTGTAATTTAATAAATATCATCTAGTTATTGATTTAATACAGGGGAATTTCATGGTAAGTAAATGATACTCAATGAAGTCATTGAAAAACAATGAGATGGAAGGGGACTAAACTTTGGTGGTGATCATAATATGGCAAATATAGATGAGATGTTATAATGTTGTATTATCTGAACAGAAACAATTTTTTAAGCTTGTGTTACTTCAATAAAAAGTATATTTTAAAGAAACTGCCCAGCTTTATTATTTCAATAACATTAGACTACTGAGCTGTAAATCCTGAGAGTAAAAATTGAGAAAAATGGAGAAAGGAAGAGAGAAAATCTGCTGGAGTCTGTCCCCTCTTGTCTCTCCCACTGCATGAACTATGTCTTAACATATTACTAAAGCCTCCCATTAGCTACCTCTGTTGAGCTGTTTCCAAGCCTGTCCTCCCACAGCACACAAGTTATCATAAATAATGTGCCTAGCACTGGTAGTTAGACTCTGAAAAAGCCTAAGAATGACCTTGTGCATACAATTTGTTTTGTGTCTACATTTACAACTGTCTCTTGCAACCTAGTTCCTTAAAATGAAGTTCAAATGGACAATCATCCAGATATTATTTTCTCCGTTTCATTTCCTCATTGATGGATGATTTTTAAAATTTCCTCATTGATCCAATCATTAATCCTGAATTTATTGTGCTACCATTCTGTGCTATAAATATGTTCCTAGAAAGTAGAGGGTAAAACAGACCAAGATAATGTAGTTCTTGCTCTTAAGAGTCTCCTAACTGCTACTATGGTTCAGCCAATCTGGATATATCCTCTATCTTTTTATGTGTGCTCATTCATTCCTAACTTAAAAAAAAAAAAAAAAACACATGACCTTTCTTTGAAACTCCTTGAGTATTTCCAATAAAGATACCCCCCTATCTCTCAGGTCAAGAGCTGAAGATTAAAAATGGTTCCTTTCAGAACAATATTTTTTTGTGATTTTCCAACCAAACATTTATGAGTCTACATTATCTGCTTATCTCCTATTTTCTTTGTCCTGCTGTTATCTACCACTTTCTTGAACACTTCCAAATCCTTCAAATTCTAGAATGGAAATGTCCATTTCCACCAATTCAATGAAAATCTGCATCTTTTCACCTGTTGGTGCCATAGTCTTCTAATGGTTTTTCCATCTCCAGGCTTCTTTTAATTTAAATATGAGAATAACTTCTTAAATCACATCCATTCAATTTAAATCTGAGAATAAATTCTTAAATTGCAGTTTTAAACCTGCCTTTCCCCGTGGGAAAAAATATACCCCCACTTCTCAGTGTCCATTGAATACAATAGTTTTCTTATTCTAATATCCAAAGCTTTCTACCATCCTCTCTCAGTTCATGAAGTTGAAGCCAGTGCCAAACTGACTGTTCCACATGCCCCCGCATCTCACTGTTCCATCCTTTCTAAATTTATTCATATAGTTCCTCTCTTTGCAATGTCATACTTCATCCCCAAATCATCTTATTTGACCATCATTCTTTTACATCCTTCCTTAATCTTTAAGCCAGGGTTATATTTAAACTTCCTCAGAAAATATCCGTTAATATTTTTCTTATTTAATAATCACAGTCTACCTCAAATATTTGTGCATGGGTCCTACTTTTACATGCTGAGAAGCTCTGTGAAAGTGGAGGCTGCAGACCTGGGTCTAGTTCAGTACCCGCACACACAAAATTGAGTAGAGTGATGGTTCTCATATATGTCTGAGGCCAAATTCTCTACAAGGCCTGTTTAAACACAGACTACTTTTTTATCTTTCCCCCAGTTTTTGAGTCAGTGGATCAGTAAAGAGACTTAATAATTTGCATATTCAATAAGTTCTAGTTGAAGCTGATGCTACTTGTCCAGGAACCACAATTCGAGAATCACAGATGCAAAGAAAGTGAAAGCTTCTATTTACTACCTCTTTAAATGCCACAAAACTTTGGATATGAAGGCAAAATTTTGAACCCTAAATTCTTCATGTACAAAAAGGAAATAATGTATCACTAATTCCACATACAATAGGGGTAGTTTTTAAAATTCATTATAAAACTATATAAAATGCCATAGAAATAAATGCTGAATGACTCAAAATTACAAGACATCCACCTTAGAAAGTCAAATCCATTTTGATGATATTTTTCTTAGTGATCCTTCTTCTTTATCATTATATTCCAATTGAGTTTATTCTCCAGTGAAACAATCACTTCATCTCCTGTGGAGGCTTATCTGAAATTTGTGCATAAGTCCAATGTTGCATTCAAAATCAGATGCTGTGAATATGCTTTATAAATCCCCGACTTGGGTATGTTTGCAAAGTGGACTGTGGCAGCAATTTGGTCCATCAATTGAAAAATTCTGCTCACTGGAAATCAATGATATGATTCATTCTATATGGGTATCAGGATTTCAGTGCTATAAAGAGGTCAGTTTGCCTTAGGAGAAAAAGTTAATGGAGTGCTAAGGTTCTAAGTAGTCAGAATAATAATATTTTAATAAAATATTTTTTAAAATGCCAAAAATCTATAATGACAAGGAAAAGCTTTCTGTGGTTGGACTTGCCAACATTTCTTAGGTATGACAGCAAAAACATAGGTAACAAAAGGAAAAAAATGATAATTTAGATGATGCTAAATTAAAAACTTTTGTGCATTAAAGGATATTATCAGCAGTTTAAAAACACACACACGTACAGAATGGAAGGAACCATTTATAAGTCTTGTATCCAATAAATAGCTAATATACAGAATGTAGAAGGAATACAACTCAATAACAAAAATCCAACAAATCTCTTTTAAGACACTGGCAAAGGATCTGAATTTCTCTAAGGAAAACATACAAATGTCTAGTAAGTATGTATAAAGATACTCAACATCACTAATAATCAGAGAATTGCAAATCAAAGTTACAATGAAATATCATTTCACCATCACTGGGATTACTATTGCAATTTTTTAACAAATCATAAATAAGGGCTGGCAAAGATGTAGAGAAATTAAGACCCTTTTTCATTGCTGGTGGGAATGTAAAATGGTACGGATACTATAGAAAACAATATGGAAGTTCCTAAAATAATTAAATATAAAATTAACTTATGATCTAGCAATTTCATTTCTAGGTACATAATCAAAGAAATGAACTCTGGGCTATAATGTTTATCTGCACAGCCTGTTCACAGCACCCTTATTCCAAATAGCCAAAGAAAGAAGTCATGAAAGTCACTAATGGGTGAATGGATTAACAAAACGTGGTATGTACACCTAATGGAATATTGTTCCATCCAAAAAAAGGAAGGAAATTCTGACACATGCTACAACATGGATGATCTTGACATTATGCTAAGTGAAACAGATCTGTCACAAAACTCAGCACTATGCATACTTCCACTCATTTCATCTCAAATAATCAAACACATAGAATCAGAAAGTGGAAAGGTGGTTACCAGGGGCAGCAGAGAGGAAGATATGGGAAGCAGTTGTTTAGTGGGCATAGTTTCACTTTAAGAAGATACAACAGTTCTGGAATTAGTTGGATAATAATGTCAATGTCCTTTAGATTACTAAGCTCTACACTTAAAAGTGGTTAAGTTGATGCATTTTATGGTGCTTGTATATTACAGCACTTTTTAAAAAAAAGTTTTAAGAATCCACCATGAACAAAGTATCAAATGTCTGATAAAAGCAGACCACTATAAAGTTTTTGAGGTGTCCTTTTCTCTAGGTAAGAAATCAACTGAACACGTTTATCTATTATTGTGCTTTTCCATGAACTAGTGAACGGTATCCCAGTGCTTTGTGAGCTGATTTCCACTCTTTGTGCTTTACCAGGAATGGACATATTTGTATTTTTCAAGGAATCACCCCATTTTTAAAACCTCTATTTCTGGTGCTTGTGAGTGCAGAGGGAGATCTGAGAACATAAAGGACATCTTAAAGACATAATGGTACATCAGTAATTATAAACCTTGTGAGGGACAAGAAATTCTCACTGTTGATCTATAATTTAAGTACTCTGATTATTGTTCAAATACTAATCCTTAAAATAATAAAAGCATGGGCCAGTCTCAACACACTTCAATAAGCTCATTTAAACATTCTCGCTGCTCTTAAACAAAATACTTAAGTGGCATCACTTGAAGCTACTAATGAAGAAACACAGGACACAGAGGACACTTAAGGGAAGGACTAGGCTTCTGTTATCACAGAATACAAGGTAACAGAGCAGGACAATCTCCACAGTATTTAGAAATGAACCATAGTGTTTTGACCATGTTGTCTAGTGAAAATTGCCGCAGGATTCAGAAATGGAATGTGGATTCCAGTCCTCAGTATCAGTCACTGGTATTCAGTTTCACTGTCTGCTACTGAACCCACAGAAAAGCAAGTGTGATTTTAATTTGGCATTTAGTTGTTGCAGTTCAAAATAATTTTAAGCGATGATAATTATATTAAGTCTCAAGAGTCAGAAAATGATTTAAAAATGTGTTTCATTCCTTTTTTAAACAAAAAGCTCAAAGAATGATTTGAATTGTGTATCCTATTCTATTTCATTCTGTTAAACATGAACACTGAAATGTTCTATATATATCTAAGGCCTTTAGGAATGCAAAGTAAAAGCAATGTCATGTATTCTGTTCTCACTGGTAATTCAGCATTTTAGGATTAGCCAAGAGATTTATCAAGCAGCCTCTGGGAAACAGAGTTCAAGCCTGGGCTCATCAATAATACATAAATAAACTGAACAATTAGGTACAAGTGGCTATCTTGTCAGACAACTTATTAGTCGATAAATGATACACTCACTCTGCTGCCTTGAGTACAGAAGGAAAAGACGTATTAAGACAAAAAACGGATTGAATAAAAGAGAGAAGCAGCTGAGCCTGCCTTACCTCCCCACAGCCTTCAGGCTTCATTCCTACCTCATCCTACTGTGAAGTAAGCACATAAAGGTTAATGAAACTTAAATTAAGAGCCTTGCCTCTGAATTTTAGTGCCTTTTAAAGCAACCTAGAGTTGAATATCAATATGTTTGCATTTGTTTTGGAGAAACCATAGAAAGGGTGGAACACCAGAAGAGTTTCCCTTTCTGTAAAGCTTAGGTTGGCAAGTGAGTGGTCAGGGTAGAATTAGGGGCAAGACAAAGAACCCAGAAAATGCTTAATATTGCCTCTGAGTGTGTGATGCATGGTATTTAAACATCAAAGCCAATCATTCTCATATTCATACTGTCACCTGAGGACCAAAGCATTGAAACAGTGGGATGCCAATCATCCCATACCAGTCTGTCTCCCCACTGTGAGAGGGAAGACCCAAAGACAGGGGCAAATAAGGACAATAGACACCTCTCCTCCAGAGGATGAGGTGTTAGGGAGTGAATCTTTTGCACCTTTTTATCTTTTTAGTCAAGACTCAGATTTGAATTTGTTCATTAGATGCATTTACTTTTCATGCTCTGTACCATAAACAGTACAACTATAAGGACGAACTTGAAGGCTACAATGCAAACTATTGAAATCAGAACACATGGAAAAAAAGTGAAAAATCATAATAATAGTAACAATAAAAGTGATATACTAACTTGGATTAGAACTAAAGGGGCCCTTGAAAGTTTGAAGTGGAACGGAGCATTAAGTTCTAAATCAGTTTTAATGCAGATGATTAACACAGTAGAACTCACATTGACAGCTAAGCCTCTATTTCCAGCTTGCTGAAGTAGCTGGTTTGCATTTAGCCACTGTGGGGGACTTTAGCAAGTATCTTTTACCAGCAAAAACTTGGTTAGCTGAGCACCAGGTTCAGATTATCAGAGGCACTAGAAGTGAGGTTGGCAGAAATAACAGCAAACCTACATTCCCCAAGTCAGGCACTTGAGGAATGGTTCCCCCATCTTTCTGTTTGGCTTCTACACCCCCAAATGTAAGGGAGATTTATGCTCTATCACTGATGTGGTCCCTTTAAAAGATGTGGTAATCAATACTCAGAGAAAAGAACTTGGGCTAAACCACCAACTAGTTGGAAATAAGGCATATCTCACCCCAGGCCTTTCCAGGGGGATTATGTGGGGGTGATTACACTATGCAGTTTGACTAAAAACAGCAGATAAATGCAAGTATTAGATAAAGAGGCACTGTTGAAAAGAGATGCATTGGATGGATAGTGAGGTGAACTTGCAATCATGAAAGAAAAGTGTTGATTTCATCAATGCAAAGCCAAAATGAAATAGAAAAAAAGTAAACAATGATAAAAACTGAATGAGTCAAAGGTTACCAAAGAAATACTGTTTGCTGCAAATGAAAGTTTTGAATCATAGATTTACACATCTAAGTCAAGAGTCCATAAACTATAGCAAATGGTCAAAACTGGCCTGTCACCTGTTTTCTCAAATATGTTTTGTGGGAACACAGTCATGTTCATTTATTTATGTGTTCCTATGACAACTTTTGTATAAGTGAACAGTCAAATGATTGTTACAAGGATCATTTGATCTATAAAGCCAAAAGTACTTAGTATCTGTTCTTTTATATGAAAAGTAAGGTGATCTTCGTGAAAAGTCAGATTTACAGATGCTATTAACTAGTTACATTCTTAATCCAGGTAGGCAATTCTCAAACTGTGTCTCACAAAACTAAGCCTTTTACATTTGAAGAGTTACTCTGTGATGATGGGGTCAATGGACCAACAAATTTGGGAAAATACTTTTTAAAAAAGCTTGCTACAGTATTCCCCAGTCTTCACAATGTGAACATGCATGGAAAATATGCAAGTCGAGGCAAGGGGGGTTATTTTATTCTATGCAGTACATCCTAAACTCATCCAAACAGGACTGTACACACCAAGAGCTGAGTCACATGTTCTCACCCAGATCATCTCTTTGGTTCTCCATGACAACTGTGAGACCAAGAGGCAAAAGAGAAGGAGGAAAAACTGCCCAGATTCTTTACACATGAAATAAATAGAATCAGAGTGTTCTCCTCTGAAAGCACAGTAGAGATCAACCCACTATTACAAAGCCATGGAATATACATATGTTTTATAGCTGAGCTTAGTATGTGGTGTTATAAAGTGTCTTCTCAGAGTAAACCTGTTTCTCCTGAGAGATTAAATAGGTATTGAGCTTTAGGATATCCTTGAGAGAAGGATATCCTTAAGATAGCATTGCACACACTCCTCTGTACAATGAAGTCCCAAAAATAAGCTAATATATATATTTATAGATATACACACATTTGTATACACACAAATACATGTATATAAAACATATTATATATATATGTATATAGTGTATGTAGATATTTTTTTTTCACCAGCATTACACATTTTGCCTCTAGTGTTTTGTTACTATTAACCGTAAGTTCAATGTCTGCTTGAGTAATTATTTCTCTTTTGGTGCTAGCAAAAAAAAAAAAAAAAAGAAAGAAAGAAAAATATGCTCTTTCACTTGCATCCCATTAGGTTCTTCAAATATTAGAGGTGTAGGAGATTTGACATTTGTCCACAGAGAAAAAATCCAGCATATTCCCATTAGTTGTGTTTGACTTTGTCTTTGTTTTTCATATAAATAATTTTCAAGTGAAATGTTCCATGATGATTTTCATTTTTAACTCAAAAGGGTATAATAAGCACGTCATGGCCATTGGGCTCATCCTTAAGCTTAGGACTCCATCTCATTTGACCCATCCCAGGGAGATGTTCCAGCCAGAGGAACTCTATCAACATTGGGTGACAGCTTAATCCATAAATGAGGACATAGGCTAGGCCAATAAGATTCCATTCACTCCAGAGATACAGAGTCCTCAGAACTAAGTCCCCAAAATGACAATACTGCACTTGGGGGTGAGGGGTATGTTTTGTACCTCTGCTTCTAACGTAATCAAACCTCATGCAATGTTTCTGTATTCCACTTTACAATTTTTATTCACATACTGTAAATGTTAGTACTGTTAGGTAGGTAGTACTATCTCTATTTTGTTCAGATAGAGAAGTTGAGTCATATAGCCAATAAAGAACAAGTCTCATATACACAATTAGCAAGTTGGAGAGCTGGGGTATGAAGGCAGCTAGATTTTGACTACAGGTTCATATTTTTAACCATTCTCAGGTGGCTTTGAAGTTCTATTGTTTTGTTAGATTCACTTTTTAAATTCCTAGATTCCATGATAGACTAATATCCTGCTAATTTTTTTTTTTTTTTTGGTTTTACTTGCTTAAGTCAATGTCAGTTTCTGTTACAACCCAAATAAACATAATAGTGAAAATTTTTTTCTTTTCTTATTGAAATTTTCTATACAAACCATCTTTGAAGGTGTTTTAGTCACTATCAGTTTCTATAATCTATGGCACAATTTTGCAAAGTAGAAGTAGAAAGCAGAGGTGGAGGGAAGTTTTGGATAGGAACCCTGCAGAAGCAAAAATACAGCCTTGCATGCATTGACTGCCAAATGTTAAAGTTACGCCTTTTCACAGCTCCCTTGTTAAAAGTTGGTCTGTACTATGCAATGGGTGAGCCAGTGATGCATCAGAGTGAGTCAGGCACCACAGGTCTTTTGCCTATCACCTCTAAAGTATGGCCCATAGTCAAGCTGAATGTGTTTCAGCAATACCCTTTACAGCAAAGGTACCTTATTCCATTATCTCCTCAAGAAAGTTCATCTGTGCAGAGACTTTCATTGCGATTGTAATTTCACATCTATTGAGCACTTATAAAAGTGAGCATGTTTATAAGTACTTTATTTGCATTAATTTTTATGAGTCCCACGAGAATCAGATACAATTTTACAGATAGGAAAACTGAGACAGAAAGGAAAGGAGCAGCTTAAATCAAGTTCAGGAGGCAGGACCCAGAGCTGACACAGGCACATGGCTTGGCTTGTAAGATGACGGTCCCCTATATCCCATTCCATGGTGAGGAAAAACAGCCAAGAAAACATGTCGGCAAACATATATTGTGATTCTGATAAAAATGGTTTACAATTATGTAATCCAAATTATCCTACTTAATGAAGCTGAAGAGAATTGCTCATTTAGGATCTGTTTAACAAGAAAATTAAGCATTGGCCTTCCAGCGAGAAAAGAGAATGAATCACATTCTTCATGCATTAGAGGAAGTCTGGATTTCCAAGTGGACAGTACAATTTAAGAAAACCCAACAATACCTAAATAAATGTACAGCAGATTAATTAAAAGGAAAAAACCACAGAAAGTTCTAGAATGATTCTTTATTGGGATATCATATCTTCCCTTCTTAATACCCTATCTGGGGGCCATAATTGTCCATAACTAAAGAATGTCTTTTCCTTAAAACTCTGTCTCCCAGAAACCAAATGGTTTCACTAATATAAAGGATATAGGAAAAATAAACAAAAGTCCATGAGGAAAAGTCAAAACAAGCTAACAACCAAACTGAAGTACACAACTTGGAGGGGGTAGGGTGGGTAGGAGAGGGTGGGAACGGTCAGGGAGGGATGGTGGTGGGTGAACCCCGAGGATTACAAAGATGTGAAGTTTATATATAAATAAATTATTTAATAGGAAAAAAACCAACTGTCTCCTCTGTACTTGTAATATGAAATATAAATGAGGTTTCTAATTAAAAAAATTGTTCCAAAGAAACATTCTAGACCTCACTCAGAATTCTTTCAAATTTTCTTATTTGAAGACTGAGTTTTATATCCAGTAAGCAATCTCTAAAAAGTTCCTGGAACACGTTGATGTTACAAATACACACTTGTGGGAAAAGTGGATCTTGTGGGTGTGGGGAGGGTTAATGTTCTTTCAGACTGTAATCAAGGGGAGCAGCATGATTTACAGAATCTCCTGTGGCAGTCAGGTAGCCCCACCTATCAGGGCACCGATCTTGACAGTGGCAGGGCTGCCAGCATGATGAAGGCACTGGAGTTCTTGTTACACTAGTTGTACCTGGCAGGCTTTGCTGGGTCTCTGCAAAGATAAAATGAGAAGTCCCTGGGCAACCGCAGGCTATCTGTCTCTGCTGCATTTGCTGCAGGCTGTGACTTTGTAGTCCATGTAGAAATACTTGTTTTCTGAGACTGAATAAAAGCAAGGCAGAGGGTGGCAAGCATAGACTGCAACTGAAAGAGAAGTTAAAACAGAAGCCCAAGTCTGAAAGAAATCTGATGCAAGAGTTGTTTAATGGCTGACTGATGGCCAGGAGGCAGTTGCACGATTTTCCCCTTCATGTTTTGACCAGTCAATGTGCATGAATGCTTGCTACAGAAAGAATATATCAATGTTCGCAGTGATGGAAATACCATCATATCATACAGATATTGCTTTTCCTGACATTGGTATGTCTACCTCCTTTCTCAGTATAGAAACTATCCGCATTCAGATATTTCACAATGAATTTTTACTTTTGAAACTGTGTGTACATTTTAGTTCTTTGACTTTTTTTTTTTTTTGCTTTGAGGAATAAATTTCTTCTCAGGTATGAATTCATGTTCAATTATATTGCTGTCTTAAGTACTTCCTTCAGGAATCTTTAACATTAGCCTTCTATAGAATAGTGGTGATTTCGTCTCATGAAAAAAAAAAAAAAAAAGAGACCACATCCCTATTGAACATACTGATTGAAGTCACAAAGAACCCTTTGTTAGCCAAGAGTTACATTTGGAAGCTAGCATTACTCAACATTTTTAAAATCAATTCACTAGAACTCTCATCATTATTTGGCTCCACTTTCTTCTCCTCAGTTCTCTTACACCACAAATTAGACGGTGGAAACCTGATATAAAAGTGATGAAATTATCTTTCCAACCATGACTGCTTTTATTAACTTCATTGGTGCATAGACAAGATATTTTTGCAAAGCTCCAACAATGGAAATGAGAACATTCTCTCCCCAGACACCAAATGAGAAGTCAGAGAACAGGGAGAGAGGGAGAATGTGGGTTTGTTGTCAAGAAAGGCTCTGCTGGTACCTGGGCTTAGATGGTAAGAATAAAGTTCACAGACTTGCACCTGAACCAGGAAGTCACCTGTTTTGCTTCAAAGGTAGACAGAACAGTGATGAACTTCCTAGCAAGAACCCCAGAATTTTTATGTACTCAAGATCTCAGAAATTTGAGATCTTGTGTTGAAGTTACTCTGCTGTAGCAAATTTAGTATATAATTGAGGACAGCTTTCACTTGATGGAGATGAAGATATGAGGCCAAGGGTCTTAATGGTCTTAGCCTCTTTAAGAGGCTCACTGATTTTGATGGTATTAATGAAATTCTACCAGGAGTACTTGAGGGAGGAATCTGTCAATAAGCACAGGATGTTCCCCCCAGGCAAGGAACCATTGGACCACATGAGAAGATGTCTTTCTCATCCACATGGTGCACAGACAGCAAAGCTTTCCATGGAAGGATAATGAACGATTTTAAAACAATCTGAAGTCAAAATTTCTTTTAAGAGGAAATAATAATAGTGATTAATACTCAGAGATAAGAATAAGATAGGGTTCTAAGGCTGAGTATTTTATTTCAGTCATGGTATTCAACCTTCAAGTTGGTAAAGAGGGTTAAGGGTAAGGAGGAAAAGGCAATCTGAATATATCCCTCTAAATTTAGGATCATAGGCCTTTATTCTTGAGTTAGCAATTTTTCCTTTCATATAAAGTGCATTTTCAATTTATCTGTAACCGACAGAGAAAATTCTAGAATCTTCTTTGATTATTTTTAGGAAAAAGGACCTTACTACATTTTAGGATATTTAGACATTTAGACATCAAAAGTCCCCAGAGGGTTGGATGATGGCATGGTAGTTTGAATGTATGGTCTAAGTACAGACTTTGTGAAATGTCATGCCTACAGAAAACGTTCTCATAAAATGAAGCACAGCCTATTGTAACCTAAGTTCACAACATTTTGTTGTCACTATTCACCAGGGGTTTCTAGAATAGTTGGGAAACAAAGTGTAATTGGAAATAGCCCTTTCTTTTTAATGAAAATCTGAACAAATAATTATTCAGCAATGTATAGACTCTAACTTAAATGAACCGCAATGAAGGTAGAAAACCATTCCAGAGATAATGATAGTACCTAACAAGAATTGGGCTCAGAAAAACAATCAGTATCGTGATGAAGGAAGTATGTAACTGTGCATAGAGGGAATAAATAAAATATATACACTGTCACGCACATTTCCACAGAAGAAAAAACACAAATAAAATCATATTTAAACAACAGATTTCAAAATATTAAGCTTTTTAAAGTTTTTATTTTAGAAAAGTCTAAATTCCCCTAAGGATCTTGGGAATTCTAGTTACCCTAGAAGAAAAGCCTATAATCTGGAACACTGAATTTTTTTCCTGGCATGACTGCTAATACTCTACTGCTTTTCCCTGTATATATCCAATGACAGAAGTCCTATGGTAGAATTGTGTTTACTCAGACAAGAAATGCATGTAAAACAAGGCAATTTAACAGGTGCATTATATCAAATAAAAGTTCTGTAGCATTTCCTAATCTTAAATTTTTTTAAATGACCTAAAACTCCACTGTTTCAGGGAAAGCTACTAGCTCCTTTCCTTTTTTGATATGACTCTCATTTCTGTACAGGTGACAAAAAATTCTTAGGACCAGCCCATCTATCAAGGGGTGGGATGTGGTCCAGTGTTTTGAGAACACAAGAGCTCATGGCTCTTTATCACTTTCTGTTCACTTCTACTATGTCTTTCTACCTAACTGTAACACTTTCCATATCACAATCCCACTATGTTCTCTATATTCTTATATCTTTCTATAAGTCACAGTAAGATTTAATAAATTATTTTCACAACAATCTATCCCATTTGAGCATGGACTACTTAATGGAAGTAGAAGATGGTTTTGATTGTAGACATTCTTCATCAAAAATTATTTGTTACTAAGCTTATTTACACTAACTTGAGAAATATTTGCTATGATAATGGAGAAGCAGATGTGAGGTGTACATTCATTACAAATCCAGATTGATCCCCTAAAATAATTTTTTTGTATTTCATAAACTAAGTACCAATAAGTAGTTCATTCATAATATAGAAGCTAGGGATTTACTTCCCAAAGACAAGATTTCTAGTTCAGTTCCCAAAATTAAAATGAATTTTCTGACTTTCTGCTTATCAGTCCCAAATTTCTTCTGATTTAGCAACAGAGACTCAATGACCTACAATGTTGTTAAAAGCAAAATAAAAATTTAAAAAAAAATAATTTTTCAATCAATTTTTTAATCTCACATTACTACTTATTATCTATATCAAATTGACCTAATACACATGGTGATATTTACTAAGATCTCTCCACCTCTCTAGATAACACATATGATTGAACATGCAAGATTTGAACAATAAAGCTTGATACACACTCAAAAGAGATTACCTTCAAAATGGAAAAATAAATGTGTTCATTTTATGTTGTAAAAATATGGTGAATTGGAAGAAAGAAATTAGACCCATCTCTTCATATACTGGTCATCTTTTCCATCATGAAAAATACACTTTAGCATTTTGTACCTCAGTGACTGATGTACTTGCTTGAATGAATCCTTACCAACAGGTAAAATATCATTTCGATTACTTTGTGCCATTTCAAAACCGAGGTGACTCACTCAGTAATGAGATAGAGTAAAAAGCAGTTGTTTTTAGTGGGTTTTTCCTGGGGCTGAGAATCATTTTAATTTACTTGTCCCAGATGCCACATTTCATCTAGTTGGTATTCCCTCCCTTACTGGGCCTATTCTCCCCTTACTCAATAAATATGGAAATCTATTCCTCGTCCAGTTTGAACATTGTAATTTTTATAGCAGTTTTACTCTTTCTGACAAGCATATTTCCTCACTCCTTTCAGTCCCTGAAAATGTGGAGAAATACACTCTTCTCTGCAAAAAACTTTGCATGTACAAACATATTTCAGAAATCAAATTTTCTGCAAATATTATTTAATTAGTCTTTATAGTAAAGGTTTCTTAATGCAAGAGCTAAGAAGAGACTGAGAGTGTGGGGTGACAGAGTGAGTCTGACTAACGGCAAGTTCAATTTCTAAGTTCAAGTTTAAGGGTCTTTTCTCCCATGGTCTCATTTCTTGGGAGCACTGAACACCTAGATTCCAGTCGTACATAGAGATTAGATAGTAACTGCTAGCCTTTCCTTAACTCCTTTCTACACACACAAAAAGGGCAAGTTATGGAGAAGAAGTTAAAGTCAGTTGTTTAATAACAAAGGGAAAAATAAATTAAGTCAATGCACCTTCCCTATCATGTTAATCTACTTTTTCATGTCTTCAAAACTAGATAATATCCTTTTCCTCTACTTTGATACTTCTGATACATTTTGTATTGTATTATGTCAGTAATTCCTATTTGAAGGAAATCATGATATGTAAAATATTTATTCTTATGGCAAATTACAGCTAATTTATTCCCATTAGAAAATTATTCAATTCATTGTTCGATTGAAAACAACAAAAATGAAATAATCATACCAACTTCCTTTGAATACATCATACTACTTGAGTTTCATTTGATGAGTTATTTGAGTTTGCTGGAATTAGGGGAAGGATCAGCCAGTTATGCAATAACTATGCTTACACACCCCCACTCAACCTTAATTGTGGGAGACTTGACTCCAGAGCTCTCTTTCAGACATGCTTAGTTGTGGTTATTGATTTCCTACCTAAGTGTTTTTAGCAAAGCACCAGTATATGAAACATGCATCTTTCAACTCGTAATCAGAATCAGTGAACTGACTGGTGAACCCTTCAATCAGGATGTCCTAAAAGTGGGATGTCTCAGAAAAAGGCAGTAATATTGCTAGTGCAAAATAAATCTAAAGGAGACACAGTCCATTTCTACAAAAGAATCACAGGTAGAAATCTGCAGGTTGTTGTAGTCCATGAAAAATGGTGAGTATTTACCAGCAGATTTGATGAGATTAATAAGGAGTGGAGGCAGCATTAAGTTATCATTGAGAGGTGAGCAATTTAGAGTAGAAAAAAGCAAGACTGAAGCCAGGTTGGAGAATAGTGGATTGAGACATGAACCAACAGTTCAGTAGGAGGACCTTTGGAGTCAATTTAAGTGCATTTGTGCCGGGGGACTAGACTTTGATGAGTCTGTTACTTCTGGAGACTTTCCCTAGGCCTCAAGGCTTCAGAGTCACAGATCCCTATCCCATTCAACTGGAACAACTATATTCAGCCTGCCAAGTGCTGAAGGACATCAAGGTCAATGAGCTAGTTATTCCTCTGTTCACTTAAGTATTGTGTTTGTGATTCATTATTTAACAAGATCTACTGAGCATGAAGAGCATCTTCCAAATAAAGGTTCTGTTACAGTCAACAGACAATCAAACTTAGGCTTTGCTAGTAACTTAATTTTAAACCTGTACAAAGTATGCATATCAAGTATGCATATTATTTGTAAGAGTTTTTTTTTTTAATTTGGAAATTGCTTTTTCCTACAGCCATTAATATTACATGAACTAAAACTATAATACCAGATAGAGCATTTTGATCATATTGACATCAGATAAACAATGATGAATATGTGCAAAATACTTTAATATGAGGAAGAGAATTAGTCTTGCCTCAATAATAATACATGACATGATTTTTTTTTAAAGTTTGAATTATTAATTAACAGCTCTCAAAAGGATATATCTGTCCCCCAAACAACTGGGAAACTTAATCAAAATTTATTGCCTCCAAAAATTCTGTTAAGTAAAGATTTTCCTATTTTGAGTCTAAAGGCTGATCTCAAACAGGAAGTTTATAGTTTAAGTGGGGAAAAAAAAAACTAAACTAGGTGAGTTTCCTAAATCCTTTGAATCCTTCCAACACTGTGTACTACAAATCACCCGTACTAGTTCATTTTATTAATTCAGTACAATCTGTTGCTTCCCAGAGCTACCAAATGTTTTCTTTGGCATCGTGTTTATAATCAAAATGTTTGCTTTAAAATTAAAACATTTGCTTTGATGACATGAGTTTCCAAGAGCAGCTGAAATTTCCCAACAACTGAATGAAACTAAATTGAAATTGTTACACAGACTATTTCTGTGACTCTCACTGGTAACCAGACCAGCATAAAGGGGGAACCTAAAAGTATACTGAAAAATAAAAATAACTTAAAATATCTGACTTAAAGAGAATACAAATAGTCAGCTCATTAAAAGAAAATCTGATGAAGAGGTCCAAAAACATGGGAAAGCTGAATTCTTTGGAACATCAATAAGTAATTTCAGGAAGAGATAAGACATATGCACTATGACCAGAAAAAAAGGAAGTTTAGTCCCTGGATGGTATAACAAACCAAAAGAAAAAAACAACTAAGAGATAGAGTCAACAAAATTTCTAAAAATGAAAACACAGGAGTTGAAAGCATTTCAAGACTATTGTGGAAACACAATAAAGAAGAGAATAGATATGGAAGAGATAGATATGGAATTGTAGCCCAGTGACTACCTAGGACATATATTAATAGAAAATATAAAATAAACATGTTGAGGTTTGATCTCTTTGACATAAGAATGTTAGTACAGAGGACACAGCAGAAAGAGATTAGGGGGTTTCTACAGCAGGACTATCTCTATGTGTGACAAAGACAGGCAGTGCAAATCACTGGAGGCAAAAGCACCAAGACATAATGGTGTGGTGATGTATTTTTTTAGAAAAAGGTATGGAGAGCTATCAAGTCAGATTCACAATGTGACTCTGGGGGATTTCTAGAGAAAATTGGATTTATTAACTCGAATGAGTTTCTATCACGTCATGAGTGGAAGAAAAGATAGCCAAGTCGTTTTGTGTGATCAACGTAGGAACTTACATAGTAGTAGACACATTAAGGGTTGAATGCGGTTTTAAAATTCAGATTGGAACCTTTAAATAATGTGAAAGTATTTTTTTTAGAACTCTTCAAGTCCAGAAATCAATATAGGAAGAAATCAGATATCTGGTTGCTTCATTAAAATATCAGTATATATTTGTGCACATACGCACACACAATTGGTTGCCCTATTAAAATACATCATATCTTTATAGGAGGAAGAATTTGATCTAAAGAGATCTAACATACACAGTGTAAAAGAGTGGAAATCCTTTGGAGGAATGGAAAGAATAGATGTGTATATTCAGTTCTTACAGATAATAACTGAGGGGGTTATAAAATAAAGCTAAATCAAATTGATTGGCAGCAAGGGATAAGTGATGTTAAAGAGAAAGTGATAAGAAAGGAAAAGCGTGTCTATGGTGATACACTCTAGAAATAATAAAGTAATTATAGAAAAGACACTATGGGAATACGCAGCATGTACAAAGGAGGTGCTAGAGGCTAAATGAGTATTATTTAAAGTTTGTTGGGAAAAATGAGCTGGATGCTATAGGAAAATGCAATTTGATATTGTTCTAGAAGCTGGATTTAAAATTGAACCAAAGACTTTCATTATAGATATCTTTTAGATCAACCCAATATTAACAGAATCTTCTTATTTACACATACATAGTTTATATGGAGAATCTTTTCATACTACTATCGGTCTGTATAATTAACTTGATTCATATCATTGAGCACTGTTGCTTAGAAGGCAACTTGCTTAATAAGTAGCCTGCATTGCAGCGACTTTTCAGTTCAGCTATATTTAGAAACTGAGAGTTGAAAATTTGTGTAATGTTTGATATTTGTACAACATTATTATATCAGTAAAAAGAAACACACTCACACACACATATTGAAGAGATCAAAACCCCACCACAAAGGAAATTTTCTGGCTGTCATGCTTCATAACTCATAGCAAAATCTCATACACTGGGGAAAATGCTGAAATAATTCAAGAAATTAAATTCAAACCAGGCAATTCAATTATGAGATTTAAAAGTGCTCTCTTATCTCATTGGGTGTGTTTTTCTATCTATCTTCTCACTAATCTATCTAGATTCTGTAAACTAGAAAGAGAACATGGACTCATAATAAAATTATGATAGCAAGGTAATACAATTGGCAATTATTATAGTCTCTGCCATAATAGCAATCTCTAGAACAGTCTCCAAGCAGAAGGGGGTGGCCTCTGCAGCTGCAGGAGTTTAGATCACTCTTTATCTACCTCAATTTATTCACCTGTCACATAACATACAGGATTTCTTAGGTTTCTTGTGTTTAGACGGAGTAGCAAGGTCACAGCCTTTCAGGGGTAGACTATGATGCTGATACATCCAAGATACAGAAAGAGACACCTGACAGTATTCCTGAATTTCCTTTTCTAATTCTGTACTAATAGTTTGTTTGACTGCACTAATGCTCCACTTATCTCTAACACACACCTCCTACTCCAATCAACTGCACTCACACAGGCAAGCATCTACTGATGGAACAGTGACTACAGCAACTCACTGCAATCAGTCATCAGTTATGATGGGACTTGAATTGACAGGACTGAGCAGAATTGAGAACAAGATATTTGTAATTTACTCAGTTATGTGAGCATATAAGCATGCAAGTAAGTTGCAGTTGTGAGTTTGAATGGAGTTTGAAGATGAAAATAAGGACCTCTTGACATAGTGATCCATTAATAGTAAAAAGCAAAACAATTGAAATTACTCTTCTTTGGGTAACTTTGGCCCAAATTTTTATCATAACTAAGAAATTTTTAAAAAATTTTATCATAATTAAAAAGCAATAGATAATAAGGTCATTCAGGCACAAAAACATACATGCATGCACACATATCGCAAGGTAGAAAAAATAAGTGATAAAATGCGGATAGCTACTATTTCTTGTGACTAAGTGAGAATTGGGCTTTTTCCCTCTGCCATTAAAATCCTCTCTCCTCTGTCAAGGAATACCTTGAAAATGACAAAATTCAAAATACTAACAATTTATTTAAAAATGCAAGTACATATTAAAACGAAACTCCAATATTTTAACTTATCTTCTAACCATATAATATATACATATCACCAAGTGAATGAATATCAAGGAGACTTTTTTTTGTTTTATAAGTGAAATTACAATAAATTGGCAATAAGTAAAAATCATGAATTATACAATAGTGTTTATCAGGAACAAGTCATCATCATCATGCAGGAGTAATGTAGAACAAATGCACTTTACATCCAAGTCAAATAAAGCCATTTGTTCATATCTTAAATTGCTTGAAGTGGTATCTCGAATGAAAAGATGTCTATAAATGCTAATGAAAAATTTTCATTTCTTTTGATTTATATCCATGTCTCATTGTGATTTCAAAACTTTGGGTTGAGTCTTCTAAAAGCATTACATATTGATAAAATCTACTCTTGGTTTCTTTTTGTCTAATTTTCTAAACAAAAATCAGACAATTTTCAAAATACTTTTACCCATATTTACTATTTCATGAAAATAGTTGCATTTAATTACTGGGTAATAAATATTATTCATTATGGGAGTAAGAAATAACAAGTTGCATGGTTAACATTTTCAATGTATTTTCCCTATTTGATTACTACACTCATATTGCATATCCATAAAAAAATCTTTTTTTCAGATCAGATTGAAGAAAATATTTTGCCATCATGACTTGTGAGCTATGAAGTTCTTTTTACTGCACTTTGCTCTTTTCTCACCTGAGTCTGGCCTCATCCCATGATCTATTAGCTATGAGACTTTAATGTGTGACATAAGGAAAAGCAAGTTTACATACAGTCTTTATGGAAGTTCAGAATTTATGATGATCATGGAAAAGTACAACATAAGATATTTTTTTCAACAGTAAAAGGGAGAAAGAAATAGGGGGGGAAGAATGAACAAAGTGTTCAGTTTTTCGGATGTTAAATGATTGAAACAGTTTCTATTTAAATGCAAATTTGACTTTTTAAAAGATGGGACTACCAGTAACTGCACCCTAAATGGTAAAATGAAAATCAATTTGAAATATGGGATGAATAAAGTATATGTGGACTTTCTGGGAATAATTTTTTATTATGAAAACCCTGATGCATTTCCCTTGCTCAATCCATCTTAGACTTTGGACAGCTATGCCTGGGATGAAATGCAAACATTTTTTAATTTGTTTAAGCACAAACATGGTCAGTTTGCTAGGAGCTTTCTTGTTCATTCAAGGGAGATTTCACAAAATAATGATCAACAGTATGATGCATGTAAAACCCAAGACCAAAAATAAGAGCTTAACTGCAGCATTATAATGACCAATGGTCACTATGTGCTTTTTATGATGCCGGAGAAATCAGTTTTAAGAAATGAAAATCACTACATTCTATTGATTCAAGAACAGAATCTTCAGACATAAGTCAGCACAGTTGACACTTTCAAATACATAAAATGTGACATCTGCTCTTACAAATACACTATACAGGCTGTAAATCATCAAAGAGAAAAACAGTTCAATGTCATTTCAGCCACTGTAAGCTATGGTTTACAACTGAGAGATAAAAATAGTCATACTGTCTCTATGACATCTAAACCACTTTTCTATTGCAGTAGTCCATGTTCTAATTTATCTTTGTGGTTGAATAACACACAATCAATTGTAAGAAACTACTGTACTTTGATTCCAGTCAACTGTAATTTTCTATAGCTTTATCTTATCCCCCACTGAGGTGACTTTTAGAATATCCATAATATGCTACCTCAATTTTTGTGGTTGCCTAAATATTCAACTTTTAGCCATCATTCTAAGGGTTAATTCATACACAAAACATATTTTTAAAAAAGTAGAACTGTTAAAAATTTTATGCATAGTAATAACAAAGGTTCACTATGCCACTGGAAAAGTTTGCTTAAACTTAGACTAGAAAGAACATAGAGTTTGTGTAACATTCCTCACTCCTTTACTTATTAACACTGACATTTTCAGCAAATTACTTAATTTCTATGAGAATCAGGCAACTCATCTGAAAAACAGGATAAAAGTTCCTATCTTCCAGTGAGTTTTAAAGATGAGTGTAAATACCTAGTGTAATATTTGGCATATACTCTAGACAAGGTAGTATATACTGACCATGATTAGTACTGTTGGGTTATTCTTTATTCTTATCATTTCTGGTATGATGAATAGAACACTTTCTTTGTGGCCAAAGTCACTCACTAACAAAGTTTTTCATTTATCCCAGCATTTAAAAAATCTACTAGAAGCTAGACTATCCCTGGAAATGTATGATTATATTTGGCAAATAATGGCAATATTTGACAGTTTTTAGAAATTCATTTCATGTAATCTTAATATGAAAATATCATTATGAAAAGTGTTTTTTTTAATTCTACAATTGAAATGATTGTAGCAAGTCTAGGTACCATTTGTAGAAACATACTGAATAAAATGAAAAGGAAGTTAATACTTTGTATAAATTAATAATAATTGCTAGCAAATGGGATCCTATGCATATTAATAGGGATTTTATAACATTCTTGAATTTACTAAATAATAACATTAAAAACTTGGAAAAAACAAGAATTATCACAATAAAATACAGCTTAATAGTTTTCCAGTAGAATATACTACATAAATAATCACTGGTCACCAAACTTCCTTTAATTTTTAATTAATTAATTAATTAATTTTTTGAGACTAGGTCTCGCTATTTTTGCCCGTGGAACCACAGGTTCACTTTGCCCGGGTACCCTGGACTCAAGCGATCCCCAGCTTCAGCTTCCCAGGTAGCTGGGATTACAGGTGCGCGCCACCACACCCAGCTATTTTTTTGGAACTAGGTCTTGCTACATTGGCCTGAGCAGGACTAGAACCGCGATCCCCACTTCTTGCTGCGGCTTCCTAGACTGCCGTTTACAGGCAGGCACCACCATGCCCAGCCTCTATCACTTTTTTAAAGGAGCATAAAACAATGAGGAAAGATTTACTAATCAAGTTGGTTCTGGAATGACAGGAGAAAATTTTCATCAACAGCCTTCTTTCAATTGAATCACGGGGCCTTTTATTTTTTCCACAACACAGCAGTAAGGTTCAAAGCTCAATCTCCTGGTATCCACCAGGTCCTTGGCTGCTTTGTGAAGAAAACTGCTGTCCAGAGTAGATTTAGCATTAGTTTAACTGTTCTGATGTATTTTCTTTTTCAAATTTTTATAGGCATAGCCTTTGGCTGCCCTCTGTGTCTCAGTTTGCTAATGTGCACAGAGTTATTGTCTATCTCTCTCCCTTTCATATGTTCTTGCCTACAAAGACACTTTGCAGGGATTTCAGATTTAATGTTCAAATAAGTATTATGACGCATTCCATATTCATTTGTCAGAAAACAAATGTCCTCTGAACATTCATGTTTTAGATTCACTCATGTGCCTTTGCTGATTTTATTAAGTAAAAGAAAATGTTTTACTTGTAACTTCTAAGTCTCTGCATATACCTAGGAAAATACACTGAGATTCTTGGGAAAGGATGCAAGAGATAGTTCCAGAAAAATTGGAATGCTGGTTTGCTAAATCACTAGATCCTACCAACTTTTAAAGAAATCCTTTGTCCTGATGGATTTAGCTTTTCTTTTGGAAAATTAACTGTGGTACCATTGTGGTGAATGTTTTTATTGCAAGAAGGAAAAATACAAAAGTTAGGAGAAGGAAAAAGTTGCAATTAGGTATATGTTATATATTTCCTTGACCCTTAAGTCAAAGTCTATCACCATTGTGAAGACCACTAACTTGCAAGCTTATAAAGGACATGTGTCATTTCTTTTCTTTGTTGTTGTCCTTTGGTTCCCATACCCCTTAGCTCCCAAACCCCATACCCCAGACCCCATTAGCTCCCAAACCCCTCAAGTACCAAAGCCTACAATGTTCAATATGACTATACAAAATGGAGTAGCATATGCATACATCTTATGTACATCCTCCTGTACACTTTAAATCACCTTTACTTATAAGGATGCACTTTAATTTTTGAGATTTTTAACCTTAAATAGCTAATTACAATAAGCTCCCCAATTTCAGAGAAAGTAGGATATTTTGTGCACAGACCTCCAGAACAGGAAAAAATACTCATGGATAAAACATCACTGAAAGGCAGGTATTTTATGGGAAAAAGAACTAAAAAGATAACTATCCAAAGAAGACATTAAAATGAACAGCATGCACATGAAAATATATCCACAGTCACTGATTATTAGAGAAATGCAAAACCAAACCATAAAGAAACAACATCTCAAAGCTCTCACAATGTCCCATATCAAAGAGATGTGAAATAACAAGTGTTGGAGAGGGTTTGGAGAAAAGGGAACTCTCCTCCATTACTGGTCAGAATGGGCATGCAAACTGGTTCAACCCTATGGAAAATAGTATGGAGGTGTCTCAAAACAGTAAACATGGATCTGTTCTTCAACCCAGTAATTCCATCATTAGGTATCTATCCAAAAATTTTTTTTAAAAAAAGCACTAATTTGAAAGGGAACATAGACTTCTATGTTCATTGCAGGGTTATTCACTAGAGCTGAATTAAGAAAACAACCTAAGTGCCCCAGATGAGTGGTTCACAAAGATACAGTGGAATACTAGTAGGATACATACAGTAGAATACTGTTTAGCAATAAAAACAGAACAACTCATGTCATTTGTGGGAAAATGGATGGAATTTGAAAAGATAAAGCTAAGATAGGCTAGCGAGAGAAAGATAAATTCCAAATGGTGTCACCAATATGTAAACTATAAAGCAACGAAATTAAGTGTCAGATAAAGACAAGTTGAAAAACTAACCATTGATAGCTGATTACAGAACTGAAACACCTAAGGTGGGAAGGGAAAGAGCGAAAAAGGAAGGACACACAATGATTGATGGTGATGTAATATGGTGAGCTGGTAGTGAGAGAGCTATGGTGGTAATACCTGATGGATGTTATCCCAATATTAGCTCAGTTCAGTTAACAATAAACTATTTTTTAAAAAGTGCAGGTATTTTAGACCTGTCTTCTAATTTCAAGTTCTAAGTTTTCCATAAAATTTTCTCCCAAAGCCCAGATGCACAGATTTCCTTCTTTGCTTATCTTCTATTAGGGATGTAAAACACTGGCATGACATAGTACACATGTGAGTGATGGACTGAATTGTTAGAACTAAGCAGCCCACAAAATAAATCACTACTTCTCAAATGTTCTCATGTCAGTAGTCACCACTGCTCTTCTGGGGAGTATGGAGTTGTCATAATTATTTTCCAATTATGCAACCTCTTTTAAAATATCTGTCATTTGACACAGTTCAATGAAATTCTTCTCTCTTGAAAAATTAATTTGATCTACTGGGAATATGTCTAAATTGGTAGGAAATAAGAGGTATGTCACTTAACAAATAGCAGTGTATGAACTTCTCAGTAGAAGGCAATAAGGTAACCTTTTATGTAGTGCATAGAAGCTGTAAATGAGTTAGTAGAGTCCAAGAACAACACATCTTTAAATGTAAATTTAGAGTCTATGTTCACAGAAAATATGAAGGGATTTGATCAGATTTGTTCAACATAGGAGAGAAATCAATGAATAAAATTAGATAACAATTTATAATTAATGTAACTTGCTTACTTCCAGACTACAGTTTCAGAAGGAAGGAAATCTACTATTGAATGAACAATGGATGGAACCTCCTCCAATTCTTTCTGGAATAATGTAGGGCAATATCAAAAAATAAATAAGCAAATAAATAAAAGTCGTGTTAGTGTTTAGAGGCAAACTTGATTAGTAACTTATGACAAATACTGATGTTATTTAAATATTTTCTAAAGACATTAAACTACATGGGTAATAATAGTGCTGACATACAGGATAATTGACTTTCAGGAAGTTTATCTAAGAAGTTGAAAGGTTATCAGCTTCAGCACATTGAGGAAAAGCTTTTTTCTCTGGAAGATCCTGCTTACTTTCATCTTTAGTATGACTGTTTTTCTATGCACTTATCTTTTTCTCCTTCACTTCCAATGAATTTTAATTTGATCTTGTGGTTGTTTAGACATTCTAAATATAGAAAGCATGGTAAGCACTTTTTTCATAAATTAGAATTATTTCTTTTTACACATATAAGCTTCTTTAGTCAAATGAAACTGATTTGATTGGAAAATGTCATTTCCCCCAAGTCAATTGGTAAAAGACTGGCTAAAATATCAGTGCATTTATTTAAATGAGAGAACTGTGCTCTATTCAGATTTACAAATTATTTTCATTGTTGACATTATAAGAGTAATTTAGAGGAAATTGTATAGGTTTAAATTGCTGCCTGGGTGACAAGATTATTAATGGATTAAATAGATAAATAATAGACAGTGGTAGTGTCATTGAATGTGCATACTTTTCAATCAAAGGGAAAAACGTGTGCTCACTCAAGCCAGGCCTAGTGAGAGGGGCTGCCAGACCTGATCTACACGTCAGAAGGACATGTGGCCCAAGTGGCAGGCCATGTTTAGGTAGCCGCTCCCCAGACAAAGATGGATCTTTCTCTAATGAAATGCATTGCCCTTGACTAAAAGTCATCAACCTAGAAGTCATATGAAGCATAATGACAAGTCCCACAGTGCTCACATTCAGAGACACATGGCAAGAGAAATCTCACAATGTGGTGGCTTCGGCTCTGGCAACAGAATTTTCCACAGTGGCTGTCTTTTTACAATCTTCACTGGCAAGCTCATTGGCAAATCACACTTTCAGATGGGTTTCAAATATGCCCATCAAAAACTAATTTTTCACCAGAATTTGAGACATTGCAAATATTGAGTTATTTTGCTATAAACTTATAAGTGATGCTTTGACTTAAGGTGAATTGACGGGACGAGTGTGGTCAAGAAAACTTCAGTAGATATAGTATATCCTGTTGTTTCTTTTGTATATCCTGTTGTTTCTTTTATTTTCTATTTTTCTAAATTAAGGTAATGTTTTATAACACAGCACATGTTTCAGAAACATAGGTCTTTCTTCTGGTAAATGCTACATAGTTTTTCTCCCCTCCTTACTTCCTTTTTTCTTTCTTGCTGGGCATAAGCTTTCCAAGCACATATTCTCATCTTTCCTCTGTTGCTCTCCTGATTCATCTATCTCCTTTCTCCCTTCCACCCCATTTACCTCTTCTACATTCTACTGTTCTCATGTTGGTTTTTATTTTATTTTATTTTTAATTTTTACTTCTCCGTAAGATGGAGAACTTTCTTTTAGATCCTTAGATCCTTCCTTGTTCAACACGAACCTGGGTCACTATGTCAGAAATTAAGTAAAAGGTGGGCAACTCTCTGTTTTTCACCATCTGTTGCCATTTAATCTCATCAAAAGTACTGCATCAGCAAAAGCAAATGTGAAATAAGGCATAAATATGCAAGTACAGAGTGTATTTTTAAAACTGACCAATTATAAGTAATTTGAAATCCCTACTAGAAATAGATAGAAAAATATAGGAACTTTCTTTAGACATTGAAGTTGTATTTGATTTGGAGATATGGGTCTAGAGAGTTTCAATTTTAAATTAAATTTTTGACTTTAAACAGTATAATTGAAATTCATGTCTAAGATAAGAATTATATAGAATTTATAAACACTGATTCTAGGTCTTGCTTGTGGAATTACTTCCCAGTTAGTTAGTTACTTCTTCCACTTAAATAGAAAATCTTGGAACTGTTACTTAAAATCTGAAATGCTTGAGTTTTCTCATGAATAAAATGAGGATACAAAGAGTGTTTAATCAAAAGATCATCAATATTAAATGATACATTACAAATAACTGGTTGGTAAGTTCTCCCATACTCAAAAAAGCAGGTTAGAAATGTTCGCAATAAATATGATCACCACTAATACAATCTTTTAGAGAAAACACCATGAAAACATTTAGAAAATGGAAAAGATAGCTGAAATATTTTAGGTGGGGAAGTGCTGACAAAACACTAATATACTTTTAAGAATGAAGGAGACCGAGACCATCAAAATTGAAATGTAAAACCTGTGATTATTTACTTAGAATTACCTCTTTGTCCACCACAATCCAGCTGGACCCCACCGCAATGCAACGGGTTTTAATGGGATTGTCAACCCAGCTGTTTCACCTGATAACTGTATGAGATTATGAAAGCCATTTAACCTTTCTGAATCTTGGTGCCTACAGGTCTCTCCAACAAAGCTGGGATAATAATCTACCCACACAGCATTGCTGTGAACATCAACTATAATAATGTATTTGACAATGCTTTATGGAGAACCAAATGCTATTATCCCATTTGTTGCACTAAGGGAACACAAATATATTTCTCCTATAGTCATAATTCCTATTAAAAACAAGTGGGAGCTAAATGAAAGGACCAGCAGGGTCTATGACAAAGGATCACTGTGCATGTCCTCTCTACTGCCGTCCCTGATCAAGCCCAGGTCACCAGTATGTGTGCCCATTTACATGGATGATTCATGATCATAACAGTCCTGAGTACAGGAGAGCATGTTTCTCATCACTGCTTTGTGAAATGAAATAAAGCCAGAGCCTCCGGGAAGAGAATTTTGCCTGGATAAAAGAACTCATGGCAAAACCATGAAGCTAATTTCAGATATATTGTGTCTTAGATCCCTTTTCACTTGGCTCATGGAACTTGTCAGGACTGACAATTACACCTAATTTATCTGAAAAAAAAAACACATAAAGATACAGTAGTAACTGGACATTATTTAACAAAAGCCTGAGTAACAAAGAGACCAAGGATTAGCTTGCCACCAATGTTATTTCAATCCATCAAAACTCTTCCCCTTGGAGGAAAATCCTATTTATTTCCATTCTATCTCCTAAACACAATGAACAGCTTTTCTGTGTAGAAGAATCCCTGCCTCCCTCCCCCCACATAACCCCACCCCCCAACAAGAAGCCGTTTCACCCAGAAATGTCCACTATAAACAGCCTTAGCTCTCCCAGCAGAAACTATTTCCTGGGGAACTCTCTCTCTCTCTTTTACCTCAAAGTTCTGGTAGGGGGAAAAAAGCAAGGTTTTCACTTCTGTGTTTGTTTTTTAAGAGAGCCTAGGTTTTCTGAACACAGCAGCCTGAGTTGGTAAAACTCAACAAATTCTTTTTTTAAGTGTCCTGAGATCTCTTTACTTGTATCTTTATTTTGTCATCCTACCTTCAAAGGGGTTTTTACATTACAGATTAAGGTGAAGCTTGACACAAAATATTCAGGAAGAATGAAGACATTTCCAACACGACCTAACCTATTTTCTATGTCCAAATCCCTGGTGGCATCACACCTTCCTCCTCTACTCCCCATCATCTCCTCTTGAGTCCATTGATACACTCAAAAAAATGCAACTGAATCTTTACTTCTTCAAAGTGATTAGTTGAAAAAATGCATAAATGACCTAGAATATGGCTTTTAGTATTAGGTGTTTAACCGTGAATTAAACCAGCTACCAACTTGTTATTTGGGTAAATGAAAAAATGGAGTGCCTTTAATTAGTTTAGAAGCAGAGACCAATCCCCAGTTTGAAGAAGGAATAGGAGCTCAAGGAATTTTAGCAATAAGTTTGGGGCACAGTGGGAATATTGGGATGTTAGGGAGTTATAACTGTGCAAGTGAGGCCCAGCCTAGTGGGATATTTAAGGAATGCAATTTAAGATATTCTAGCCATGGGGATAGAATTGTGTCCACCGAGAACTCCACCAGAGCTGGCTAAATCTTCAACTCTGAACTACAGATCTCATATGAAATAACATTTTTTCTTAGAAAAATAAAATAATATTCAATCTAAAAATCAAAATCAGAATATCATTTTCACTATAGAAATGACTTCTGGATTTATCACTAACGGAGTAAGAACTAGAAAATTAATTCAGATTCTTCCTCTTCATTTAGTTTTCATTAGTAAAAGAGCAACCATGATACTGTACATTTTTAAAGAGCTGTATTTTTGCAAATATCTCACTTTCTCTTTGACTTCAAAAAACATCTAATTAGTGTGAGGGAAAGGAGCTTATGATCTATCAGCTTTACTCTGTAAGAAACTGAGACCCACAGAGTGAAATGACTCGACCAAGTGTGCTCAGCTGGCTTGCAGAAACTGGCAGCAAGTTCTGGTTCCCAGGCTGTGTGCTTTTTACACCCACATCTGTTCCCATAGGTTAAAAAAAAAATACCCTAAAATAAACTGAGTCAGGAAACACTGATGATGAATAAATTAAACTTGTGGTTAATACTGTAATACATAGTTCTTTGTAATATACTGATAGTTCTATTCTTGTTGGTGTTCATGTTTACACATTCCTTTTTGCAACTGTTGGCAGAGCAAGATTTTCCCAGTTCTGGATGTCTGTCATCCTATGGAGGGAGATTATTCCACACATATAGAATTGCTGTAGTGTATCTGGATTTCACATGCTTTGCGTCCAGGAATTGTGCCCATCCTGGATTTCAGATTCTAAGAGAATTGCCAAGCAACATGTTATTTAGGGTTTTAATGTGCAAGGTGAACACCATAAATATTCAATATACAATGGCCATCAAGTGCTAAGTAGAAGATTTCAGATTATGTTAAAGAAACCATTCCATAATTTAAAACTGAAGTTTTTAAGTGCTGACTCTCAAAAAGGTTTGTAAGGGGTATACAATTCCTGTGCTGAGCACTTTTTCCTATTTGAACCTAATTGTGAATAGAAACATTTTATATTTAATTTAATTTAGCTAAGTAGACTGGAGAAGAAAAACAAAATCATGTTGCTTCCTTCTGTCTATTTTGATTCGAAAATTAAGAAGCATTTCATAAAAACAACTATATCTCTCTTTTGATGAATAAGCATAGAATTAAAACACTCTGCCAAGTCCTGTATAAATTTTTTTCAGAAACCCATGATCTCAAAGTGGCTGGTGGTGTCCATTATGTGACTTCATTATAGAGGGAGATCAGGAGAGGAAGGTAACAGTTATTGTTTTAGAAATGAATAATGTCTAAAAGGAACTGTAGTAATTAAGCATATTTACAGACTGTTATTTATTATTAATGCATAAAATTAATATCAGTATTTTAAAAACAAGATTTTTGTACAATGGCAAAGAGGGCAATCTGTTGGTTTTGTGTGGGGTAAATAATAAGCAATAACTGAGTCAGAAGTATAATGATGATAAGAGTATCTAAAGCTTTGCTTCACAAAATTTCCCCTATATCCCACTGCCATTAAATGGTTAAGATTGGACACCGCCTTGTGAAATCACCAAATTCAACTCATCACAAAAAATTTTCTTGTCATCTACTTTAATACTGAGTGCTGAGCTTCCCCCTCCTCCCATCCACTCCCAAGTCTTTGGAAGGGAGAGGAGTCACAATGTAGAATCTAGTTACAATTGGGGAGGTTTCTATCACTAGACAAAGCAATCCAAATTCAAGCTTCTGTTACGTCAAAACTTGTAAAGAGTAGATGAAAAAATATACTGAGGAAAATGCTGATGGCCTGCTCAATGCTTAAATATCTTTGTTTCAAGGACAGTGACAAATAGAGAGTCATCTGGAGTACCAAAATTTCATCCCACTAATGTATTTATTTTTAGCATTTGTTATTATTCATTGGGTACTCCTAGAATAATGGTGGTGTGAATTATGCATAGCAGAATGGAATGGGGAATGGTATTTATAATTCTAAATTTACAAACATGAGAGAAATTAGTAATACTATAGTTATCAAAGGAAACAGACCTAATTAAAGAAATAACTGCTACAAAACCATATGCAACTCAAGCCAGAAAGACAATTCAAATTTAATGAATGCCTTTAATATTAATTACAGAATTCTTAACAATACATTGGGACAGCTCTCTTGGAGAATTCAGCGTACTGTTTAACAGTTTCTGACTAATTTTATTAACCTGTACATCTGAGAGGATCAACCCCCTCTGGGTTTAATTAGAAGAAAATTCAATTTAAATCTAAATGTCAACAGTGGTTACTAATTATGGCAGGGCCCTGGATGGGACAGCAAGTCTGTAATCAGGCAGTTCCCTGGTAACAATTAACACTTTCTTTCTGAGTTATGAGTGCGTTAGGATATTTTAAAATAAATACAATTCAGCATGGGACACTGCTAATATCATGAGCCCCCACTGCTAGGTGCAGACATGCAGAAGAGGATGCCAAATTAAATTACAGAGATTTCTCAAACATATAGCTGAATAATAAGCAGCTACAAAACTAGGTCAGGGTCGAAATGCTAGAGCTGAACGCCCCTCCCCCAACATGCAAAATAAATATGCCCACTATCTCTGAATAGAAATCATTCTTTTGTTATGCCCTTTGTCAAGAATACATTATTGCAAAATGATATTTATTTCCACAATCTTCACAGCTGTGAGCACGACTGAATTAATCTTTCTAGAAGTGATTTCATTTGCAATTTCATGATTAAGATTATAAAATGTAAATTTATTACTTAAAAAAGAAATGATTATAAGAGACATAGATTAAAAAAGACAGTTCTTTATCAATTGCTTTGCTTTGCTCAATACTAATGAAATAAATAGCTGACTAACCCCGAAATAAAAACAAACAGTATAAAAATGATTGCAAAAATGTTAAATGAAAAGTAGGAAGATAATAAAAAATCAACTCTTAATGTAACACATACAGTAATTATGTGGTTCACAGAAGTAAGCTTTAATAAGTTCACATGTAAGCTTTAATGGTTAGTCATCTGAGGTTTTTCTATGGCTGTCATTCTTTAAATGCTAACCTTAAAGATTATACAGAAAATACTTGGATACTATTAATCTTTTTTTCCCCAGTTTTCATTTTATGCTCTAAAAAATAATCTCCAGCAGGCCATTTTCAGACTGTTTAATATTGATGACCCAAATAACAAATTAGTTTAAAGAAATCCATATTTATAAGATTTCAATTTTCAGTGAAATTTAGTTATTAAATTGGTCACTTCTTGAAATATCACTTCTCATAATCCATATTTAAGAACCTACTGTGTGCAAAGATCTGAACTGGGTGTCATGGTCTGCACATGGTCTGCACAAGAATTTAAAGGGGAGCATTACTAGGTTCAATTATTCTAGTTTAAAATAATAAAGCTGTGCTTAATTTTAACAAGGTATATCTAGACTTCAAATTCATGTTCTATGTACTTTCTGATACACTTTTATGTGAAATTAAGAAAAAATAATAAAGTTGTTTTATGGTAGCCACTAGGGCAAAATAAACCTGTAATTTTATACAATGTCTTTATCTAGAAAACTCACTTTCCACCCAAAATAAGAACCACCATCTTTTTAAAAATAAAAACTTCATTTTTCTCTGTTTAAGTTAGAAATGATGAATATAGGCCAACATATATAATATACATTGTGTTAAATATATTTTATTGTCAAGTGTTGATTTAAAGGAAGGGCATAGACGGTAACTGTGGCTCAACTAAAAATGAATGTCAATACATGGTTTTATACACACTTCTGCTCATAATACAATAGCATCTTTAAGTAATCACTAATACTTAAAACTGCTATTTATTGAAAAGTTCTTATTTCTACACTAGGGATGCATCCGTTAGCTTTCCGCATTTGCTCACAACCACAAGGCAAAAATGCAAGCACTGTCAGAAGACATTTATTGCATTCAATTGAACCCAAACTAGCTGCAGAGAAAAAGACTATTTAAGCTATGCGACAAAATAAGCTATGTATATATGAATAAATTATTTTCTTCCTATATGATTCCTTTCCATTTGCTTTACCTGTCTAACATTCTGATTTTTCAATAAAATATATCTACTTAGGAATTCTATAGCTTTTTTGAGTATTCGTCTGGCAGAGGTTTTGGTTCATTCTCCAACCCAAATGTTATCTATTACCTAGCATGAAGGGTAATAACTCTTGGCTGAAGATGTCTATATTGCTTCTTTACTGTCAAGAGCCTCGGACATATCCGTGGGCCTGGAAGGCAATGTTCCTCCTTGAAGAGTGCGCATTTCACCTCTGGGAGGCAGGATGCCTCCACCAGGCTGCTACAGAGTGCCTCCTGGCTTTCATCAGGCAATTATGAGGCTGGTATTATTACATTCTGCAAGGAAGCCCTTAGTTCACTGTAATAAACACATGCTGTTTAGCACTGTCATACTGCTTAGGAAAACTATGTTTAAATGAAATTTGGAGAGGCCATGCCTATGTAAATTTTGCCTTTACTTTCTTCTGTCTCTCCCCTCCCAACCAGGTTCTCCAACCCCCCCGCTCCCAACCAGTCCCACTCTCCACTTTCTAGATGGCATTGTGCATCACAGGGATTTTCACTAACTCTTCAGCATCCTCCAATATCTTTCAAAACACTACCCGCGGCACTGGACCATCCCCTGGAGGGAGACAATATAACCAGTATGCCTTGCTCGTTAATTGTAAAGCTTGGAGGTCTATTTTACACGAGTAGGTAATGACTTGTTTGTCCTTTGCTGAGGATACCTTTGAGATAATTTTCATAGACATTTCGTTATTACACACCTGTTAGGTGCTGGATTGCTCAGAAGATAAAACATGTTCTTTAAAACTCAGTGAAATGAATAAACTAGAACAATGACATTAAATGCATAAGGGACACTATAATAAAGGATGTTTCTTACTCCAGTTTTAAACTGCAATTTGCCGGGTAATATCGTTCTTTATATTACCAACTCGGAACAGGTGTCTAGAGCTATTTTCCTACACTTTTAAATGTTAACTCTTTCTCCCTGCTTAACTGAAGCTTTAGTTAAGATCTTCTGATAACAAAACGGAAGCTCTCTAACCACAGCTCAATAATAAGGTGAATGGAAAAACAGTTGGTTTCCGTCTCCCTCAACTGCTTACCTTGATGTGTTCAAGTCAAAGAGAGAAAGAGAGAGTGTATTTTCTCCATTATACTAACAACCACATGGCAAATGATAAATATAAAGCACTGTTTTGAACTCCATCATTGGCACTTGTACTCCATTATGTTGGCATAAATTCTTTAGTTTTTAAGGATTATGAAAATCGCAGTTTTGAATTTAGAACCGTTAAGTTATAAGCAAAGATTGAGTGTATTCATAATGTCACACTATTCAAGAAAATATTTTCAATGAATAAGATGGCAAACTTTTATGGAAACCAACAGTATTACTTTATTTCTGATGTCATGTTGTGGTCACAACAGTTTCCCAAAGAAGTAGACATGCTCTTTCTATAGAGAAGGGCAAGGTGAGAGAGAAAATATCCTGTGGCCTATGTGGACAAGACAGTGGGGATAGAAGACAAGGAATACTCTGAACATTGGTTTCCCTACCCTTTCCCTCACTTTTTATTTGGGCTGATAGGTTCAGTGATTTGGGAGAGACCTCATGTTTAATTTTGAGATCGGGATGATTCTAGAATATCATTTCCCAAAGTGGGTTCCAATTGCAATGATAGGTTGTAATTAAGTCAAAATAAGTTGGGGTATGTCAGGTTAAACAAAGGTCAATGATCTTCATTACTGCAAGATTTCCCAGTGGTTCTGAGTAATGCATGAAGGATTCTAAATTCATATTTTCCACATACTTTTCCTACCTCTTTATAAGGCAACCATAAATGACTACACTCCTGGTGAAGGACTCTGTAATCCGAAATGAAATTAGGGTCACTGTGACTCCTCAACTTGAGGTCAACAACTGTGGATCAGAAAGTTCTGACATTTTCCCCCTTGATATTACCAACAAGTTTATAATTAATAATTTTTCTACTGAAAAAAAAAAAAAGTCAGGGTAGAGTCAACAATTCCATTATGATGACTGAGGACCAGGGGCGGTATAATTATAAGAAAATAAAAGATACATATTTTTGTGGCTGGCCTGGCTCATATCTGATTCTAAATGATTAAACTCGTCAAGTCAGTTCTGTAGGTTTCTGAGTTCTGCTTAAATGTTAAAACTGTGGGCGAGGTAATCGCTATTATCTTGTTTTACTCTTAAGATGGGGATTGTGTATTGATTGATAATCCTTACTTCATGCAATTCTTTCATAGGTAGATCCTGATTAATTTGCTCACTGGGATAACATCATGTGGTTTTTTTTTTTTAATATCAAAAATGTAGACATTATAGTATATATTACAAAGTTAAGAGATAATTTCATAATCTAGAAAAATATATAAAGTAATAACCATAGCACTCTGTGAGGTATTGTGTTTTAAATGTATTGTTAAATAAGACATTTTGTTAGCCTTAAGCACTAAAACTAGATAATTAGCAAACAACTAAGTGGAACCAAAAATATCTACAATCTTGATCTTATCAAAAAATTACAGAACTTTTAGTGTTCCACTAGGCACACAGAGAAAAATAATGCAGCACAGAAAGAGTAGCATAATGGAAACAGAGAGAAGTAGGGCAGGCATTCTACTTTTATACAGCAGATATAAACTACTGTCAAAAGTTGAATAGAATACAAAAATGATTGCTGAATCAAAAAGAAAATTTTATTTGCTTCTCAATTGACAAAATATTTTTAAAATATCTAAGTAAGCTAAATATAAGTTGCAAATTAATTGGAAAACTAATCTTTTCATGAAGACTCATAATTTTTAGATCAATATCACATATTTTTATGTGTAAATATGGAAGTATATATCTGTATAATATTTATACTTATTTTTATATTTGACTAAATAAAATGAATCATGGGTTTGTATAATGCTTGGAATTTCTGCTTTGGAATTATTACAAACAAGTACTTTACTCAAAAGAATGATTTATTCAGTGTCCTATAATTAAAACTTAAAATACTTAAAAGTTGACTTGTAATCAAAATTTTCTTCTCCTGATAAACTGTGGATATATATCTGCAGTGAATAATACTTCTTTCTGCAATTTTAAAGATCAAACAAAATTTACCTATACATAACTTTATAGCACATAGTAGGCACTCAGTTTTGTAAAATGACTGAATGAATACAAACATTGCCTGTGAGTCTTTTATACAAAGGTAGTTTTTACTTTTACCTGGAAAGATAGTACTGAGTTTTCCAGAGGCATTTCAAGGACTTGCTTTCAAAAGCAACTACTTTATTGTTTCATAAACTATACTGGATTCCATTCAAAACTTCATTTATAGGAAAGGACACTCAGTTTTGTTTTTAATGTGGAAACTGTTGGCCCATGGAAATCATTCTTGGATCCTCATAACTTGTTACCAACCATTTCCAACTTTTATGCCTTTATCTTTTACTTGGGAACAACTGAACTCTGTCACTTGGTGACAGGTGGCTTTCCTGTCTCCCTGAGAAGACCTCTGTCACTACTTCCTGCAGAGAATACTTGTTAGCACTCCTTTTTGCAAGGCTAACGCTTACCCTACTCCTAGGCCCAGCTCATGTCAATGTTTGCATGTCCATAACTACAACACACAGGTACATTAAGGGTATGTGAGGTAGAGTTCCAGCCAGGGCCTTAAAATGCGAAGCCCACATACAAAAAGACATCAGCTATGTTTTCAGACATCTTAAGATTTCCCTTTAAGTTTCACTTGAAATGTTATAATCTTCTGTATATCGCAAGCAAAGCAAAGTTTATAGTAAACTATAAACTAAAAACTCTTAATAGATACCAACCTTAAAGTATTATATTTTACTTAAAGATGTATCCATAGGTTAGAGTTTGTATAGTGTTGATTATTCTTATAAACAAAGAATGTTTTCCTTCTTCTTCAAACTTTTCTAAGGAAACATAGCAACCAAATATATACCTAAACCTTCCTAACAAAGGGACAATTCAATCCAAGCTTTTGCTGTATTTGTTTAAAAAAACAAAAACAAAAAAAAAAAAAAACTTCTGAAGGAGTCAAGGTGTTTCCTTGTGTACTAACTCTTGATAAAGGGTGAGTTTGAGAGAGAAATGTAGTATAAAATTCCTTCATTGGTAGTAAGTAGTTATTGTCCCTGAAAACACTGCCATCTGTTGTCAGAAAAAAAGGTCACCTCTGAAATTTTACCAGGCAATAGGTTTTCAACATGTGAAGAAAAAAAAATCTGCATTTGTTTCTTAACTGAGTAGGTCATCTTATAGGCAAGAAAGGTCTCCACTGGAACAGTAATTTTGAAAATGTTCATGGAACAAAAGTAAATCATTTTTCTCAAATAATGCAACAATTCTCTAAAACAAAGTGGCTGTATTATGAACTTCTTAATTTTCTGATACATAGATATGTATAATTTTTACTTTTTCATATAGATGTAGAATCAAAAAATTAATTGAATTCTAACTATAACCTCCAAATTTATACTACCTTTTGCTTAACTTTTCCTAAAATTTTCCATTAAATTTTATTAGGTGATAAATGCTATAAGATTCTCAGGTGAAGCCTTAATAGAAGAGAAAGAAGAAAAATCACCAAAAAAAAATTATCTAGTCAGTCTATATGGGGTTTTAAAAGTCTATATGTAATATGTTATTTTCGATTACAAAGTAATTCACATTTCTTAAAGGGGATCATTACAGAAGCTATTAGTCATTTATCTACATGCTAAAGTTTCACCCTTTTTAATTAGAAGATTTAACTTATACCCCATTATAAATGAAGAAGGTATTTCTGAGCCATCACTACATCAATTTAGATTCTCTAAATTAGACTGAATATTTTAACGTGACTTAGAAACTTTAATCACACACTGAAATAGAGTTAGACTCAAGTTCAGTAAGTTTAGTGAGTTTCATTGTATGTTCCCATCTTTACAGACTGATCCATTTTCATTTCAGTCATCCACAATTAAGTCACTAATGAAGAGGGAGGTTCTGTGTTGAAAATCCAACCAAAGACACTATACCACATACCATGCTTGGACTTTGCACACATTCTCACTAGATCCACACAATTCTAAACTGTTGGCTTCCAGATCCTATTTATAAATAAAAAAATGAAAGATGTTCCTAATTTCACAACAGACAGCAGCAGCAAAGTAGGACAAACCCATGTGCCTCAGCTTCACTATCCTCACTTTTCCTATTTATCACACAACTTAATACATGCAAAAGAATACTAGCTTCCAGGGCTGGGCATGGTGGCACATGCCTGTAAGCGGCTGCCTAGGAAGCCACAGCCGGGGCCAGGGATTGCAGTTCGAGTCCCACCGGGGCATGTAGCGAGACCTAGTTCCAAAAAAATATAGCTGGGTGTGGTGGCATGCACCTGTAATCCCAGCTACCTGGGAAGCTGAGGCTGGGGATTGCTTGAGTCTGTGGTAGCCTGGGGAATGTTTGAGCCTTTGGTTCCACAGGCAAAAATAGCAAGACCTAGTCTCAAAACAAAAAATACTAGCTTCCAAATGATATTTATATTTTAGTAAGCATGATGATTGATTGGCTCTTTCTTTTAAACTTTCTCTGCTTCAAACACAGCAACTGGAAAACTCAGGGTTGTGAAGGCATCATCCAAAATGTCAAGGTAGAAGCAGATCATGAGACTTAAAAATGATAATAGATGATCTGGCAATTAGAATTAAGCAGATGTGTAATTAGGACTACAGCAGGAGGCTAGGAGGGGCCCTGACTTAAGTTTCCTGTGCCCGGAGGTCTTGAGGTAGGACAGTGCCTTGAGACATGGACAAAGCCCGCCTTTACGGATTTGGAATTGAGACCCTGGATTCTCCACTTGTAGGGGAAAAATGAAAGCATCTGTGAAAAATACAGATATTATACCCATATGTTTAAGAAGCAGTTATTTTTATGAAGTCAAACTTCTTTCTTAGACAGTTGCATTTAAATTATGAAAATCTCATTAGTGTAAGGTTTTTGTTTAGCAATGTTTAAAGTTTAAATGATATAGCAAACTTGCTTTGTGACCCCCATCTTACTAATAAATGGAGGGCCTTTGAGAAAAATGAGCCTCAAAGTCTGGCTTCTGTGTATTCAATGCATTTTATACCATTTCAACAGTAATTTATAAATCCAGTTTACTGTCAGTAAATTTCCTATCTCTATCAGTTACTGTGATAATTCATAACCTTAATAACAGTATTGCAAGGCTCCTTATGGTTCCCATGAACTATGAAACTACTTGAAAAGACTATTTTTTAATTAAAAACCATTCCACAGGTACTACATGACTGTTTTTAATATTTAAGAGCTATGAAACTGAAGAAATATATTTGTGTGTTTCAGCTAGCCTTTTATTTATTCATTTTTTTTTTCATTTTACATTTGGAGAAATTAACAAAGAAATTAGGGAATTTGCCCAAGGGATTACCACCACTTTGTAACAGAACTCATTCAGTCCACAGATCTTTATACCATGTTCCAAATAGATATCCTATAATTTCTCCATTAATCAACAAATTTTGACTCCTAAAGTACCATGGGAGTTTACTAAGATTTTTTTCTGTGTTCAGAAGTTATTGGTGACAATTTTTTAGTTTCTGTAAATCTTCCTTTTCTCATCTATAAACTAGGAGTCATGATATTGAATCCAGTTGTGTGTGTTGTTTAATCCAAAAAATAGGCCACATTCCAAAGTGACGACAGTCATTCTGTTGAGCACATGAGTTTGGGGTTTGCAAAAAAGTGAATGAAGTGTGGTGGAACTCACCAACTTCTTAGTTTCAGCTAAGTGACCAGGAAAACAAGAATTCTTAGCTGTGCTCATGAAAGAAAAGCGTTTATAGGTTTTGGCTATAGTCTAGAGTACAACTGAGATCATTATAGATGTTGAAATAACAGAAGTGAAAGAAGGGGGAAAAAAAGAAATCATTGTCAAACCTTTTGGAGAAAGTCTTCTGCATGATCACAAACAGTATTCTTCCTGCAGCTGTGCTTACCTTGGCCACTACATCTTCTCTACCAGAATATAAACTTCTAGAGGGCCCGACTCATACTTCTTATCTTTGTAATTTCACAGTAGTAAACATAGTGTCTAGCATATGAAAATCATTTAAGAAAGACTCATTGATATTAAGAGAGAAGCTATCTGGATGTTTATCTTTCACTTACAAGTTAGAAGGAAACTATCTTTTAAAGTGTTTAAACCATTTTGGATATAACTATTTTTAAAATGAACTATGTAATCACCACTTTATTGAAAAGCTTACTTAGCAGCCTTTTTTCTTGATAATCAGAATTTTTAATTTGAACATAAATTACTACACATAATCTATGAATAAAAGATGAGAGAACTACTGAAGAAGTGCTTGAAAAACGGTCACAACCCTTTATGTTTCTGAAGTTTGTAGGAGTGGAGTGGGTATTTTTAAAACAGTTTCAAGCTCCTACATACCTATCAGGCTGTCACGTTTTTGTGGTCAGCTCTAGGCCTGACACTAGTAACCAACGGCCCTCTGTAGAATCTGCTGCCTCTAAAGGTCTAAGAAACCTTATCACCAAGCCAAGCTAGACTATGTATAGAACATGAGTTTCAGATAATCTGGATTATATCTCTTCTGGTTGCTGCTTTTTTTAAACTAACTTCTGCATGCTTGTGTGCTTGGCTTTTATTTTACTCACTCAGAAGGGGGGGGGGAGAGAAACCCTTATCTTACTTCTAGAAAAGTGGTGGTGTTATTATACAATGGTGTTCAGGGTGAAAACAAGTCCAAAGTTCTACTCCATTTTAAAAGATTCCAAAGTGTGCACTGATAGCAAAACAAAGCATATTTTACTAACCTTTCACTTAATGAGACTGTTAAAATCAATGTTAGAATGCTTTTAATATTTGCTATTAGCAGACAATGACAGTAACTGCCAAAATTTAGTTTAATAAAGTTCTATTGGTTAACTTGTATTATCAAGTCTTCCACCATTTTGAAATTTCATAAACAAGGATTATATTTTAATTTCAAATTCATTAATATAAAAATACTGTTATGAGAAAAAGTTTAAGTAACAAGATTTTTGTTGATACGTCTGAAAACAGTTACATGATGGAGTGGAAACACACCTGAACTCAAAAGACCTTAGAGGTATCAAAATGACCCCTTGCAGCTTTGGGTCACTCACACCCATTTATCTATCTTGTCAGATTGTATTATATCAAATTATTATATATATATATATTTTTTTTTCAGACTAGATCTTGCTATTTTTGCCCATGGAACAGTGCCATTTTTGCTCACGTTGCCTGGGATACCACAGACTCAAGCAATCCTCAGCCTTAGCTGCCCAGGTAGCTGGGATTACAGGCACATGCCACCACATTCAGCTATTTTTTTGGAACTAGGTTTCGCTACGTTGTCCCAAGCAGGACTTGAATCGCGATCCCTGATCCCTGCCATGGCTTCCTAGACTGCCGCTTACTGGCATGCACCACCATGTCCTGCCTTGTATTATAGCAAATTATCTTTAAGGTTCTTTCCACGATCAACCTATCTGATTCTAGTGATCCTATTCCATTTCTTAGATGAGATTTCATATATATATATATATATATATATATATATATACACATACATATATACACACATATATATGTATATATATTCATGTCAATTCCTTTACTATTACTTATTTAACTTAAATCACTAGTATGTATTAAGCACTATAGTATAACAAGTATGAAGCCCAATTCCTGTTCCCAGAAGCTTACCACCAGTATCCAATTGGGGAGATAATATGCATAAACAAATAATGCATCAAAGTTTACATTTCTTTGCCAGTACACAATCCTTCATTAGAAAATCCCAGGTTACCTATCTAGTTTCCTCCATTGACATTTTAATCCTGTAACACTACATTTTAAACATACCAATATGATTGTTCTTGCTACTGACTTCTGTTTTCTTTTCCATCTCTATCTTTCTGCCTGGGGATTCTAGTTCAAAGGCCTAGTACAGACACCATCTTCTCAGCAGATTACCAACTCTTCTTTCCCTAGAAAGAGCTGTTCACTATCTGTATTCCCACATGCTTAGCACATATCATCATTGCTGCATGTGTTGTCCTATAGGACCATCTTGTGTTCATGTGACTCTACCCCAATAGGCAGTCTTCAAGGATAAGGATTTTGGCTTACTCTGATTTTTTCTTCTGATATTAGTGGAATTCCTGGCCCAGAGTAAGTGCTCAAACATGCTGACTAAATACAACAATTGATTATTATAATTGTGTTAGGCTAGGAGTGTGGACCCTCGTGCAAGTTTCAAGAGTGAAAGGATCAGAAGTTTACATATATCTTCTCATTCAAGTTTACATATCATTCAAGGCTACTGAAGAGTGTTAGGCATATTTAGTAAATCAATCAAACATTAAACTAAATTATCTTATATGTATCAATATTCAAGTAGCATAAAAACTACATAAACTTTCTGCATAATTCATCCTCTTTCTAGGTTGATTCATGGTCCTATGTCATTTCAGAATGCAGCTGGGGTCGTAGAGAGCATGGTTTTTGTGGTCAACAAATTCATGGAACAACAGGAAAGCCCAAGAAACATGTGGAAGGAAAGCAGTAAGAGCACAAACTTTAGCAAGTCATTAAATGTAAGAATCTTACAATTTCCAACAGCAACCCCCAAAAAATCAAAGACAGACAGAGAGACAGAGAGAGAGTGAGAGAGAGAGAGAGAGAGAGAGAGAGAGAGAGATTTAACTATCACTTCTCTGGCCCAGATGTTATGCTAGCTGTAGAGCATCCTTCTGTACATTCTGAAAGGTCTTCTTTCAATCTGATAAATGAGGTATTTTCTTTTAGCAATCTGAGTTTGGATAAGAAAGCTTACAAGATCCAGAATCCACTATTATTGTCAGTCCTATAAGCCTATAACCCTTGGACACTAAGAAATGCGATTAACAGCACTTGCCATTTGAGTGACATTCAAGTACCTTGTACTGGATAGGGTGATTCTATCACTTCAATTCTCAAAGTTTCAAGTTGCCGGAAAGAAATATGTTTCAGCTAAATTCCAGTGTGTAGCAAATGTTAGCTTTCTGTCTCCTTATTCCATGAACACCAAATATTTGGATGCAAAATTTCCATCAGTACATGATACAATTTAATATAGCTACTGAATTGCTGTAGAAACAAAACAAAAACCAAACAAGCACAACCCAGTATCCCTGTAATTAGGTTTGAAGGCATGAGGGAAATCTGGGGAGTGGCCTGGAATATGGGGGATAACTGAAGGCTTTTATTATTATTGTAATGCCCCTAGTTTGCTCCCCAATGACACCTAAGTACCCTTTGTTTATGGAACTCACCATGAAAGTTACAACCTGTTAAAGAAACATACTGGGAACAATCTACAAAGGAAAGTTTTCTGATTCAAGTTGTTTCCAGATTATCTAGTTATAAGCACTGGAAGATTTTCTAGTTTGTTTCTGGGTACCTGAAGAGGCTGCAACTTTTATATGCTTAGATAGGCAAAAATTTGCATACATACATATATATATATATAATTTTATGTACATATATAAAATCTCCAGTATGCAGATCTAGCTAAAGATGTTTGAATTACAGATCATGAAATCATCTTTCAATAATACTTTAGATAAAAAAATAAAATATTTAAATGCATACACATTTTTGCAGCTTGTTGTCTTTGTTTCCCTGTTAGTCATGTGAAACCTGTCTTTATGTAATCTGGACAAGTTTGTTTTAATTTTTTAATGACTTACAGGTGATTCAAAACATGTAAATGGTTTCTTTTTAAAACTACCCTTTCTGTTTGACAGTGCCAACTGGTTTGAGTCTAAAGTGCCTTTCTAAAACATTCTTGATTTGTTGCATAGATTTATAGCTTTTCATGTTCCCTCTCATAATTAAGCCAATTATGAAGGAATTATTACCTTTGCTCAATCTGAATTTTTATGGACTTCACTGAAATAGTCTCATCACTCACAATGCACTCTAGAGATTGGTCCATTGCCCAGAAGAGCACAAAGAATATTTCTGGTGAACTCCCATTAGTCTTATGAGAGTTCCCCATATACATATGATCCTCCTCAAGAGATGGATATAGACTTCTATATATTTGAACATGGTATAGATCCCTTCTTGCATAAATGTGACCTACTGCTCTTTGTTCACATGTTTGCTAGCCAGTTAAATTTAGACAGGCTTCATATTCCACAGCTACCCCACGTGAATTATTAGGCATCAACTCTCCAACACAGGTCCAACAACTCTGTTCAAAGAAGGAACATCTTTGAAATCTTTCAAAGCATGACTTCATTAATAGATGATATACCCAGCATTAGAATTAACCATATGGATCTGTATACCAGGAATTGGTATGAAATTGGTATAGTGATGGGCTCCCCTTAATAAAATATTCCTTTTAATATTACTAACCCAAATATTGTTGTTTCTGTTATTAAACCAACAGCACATGTTTCACACAGTTGTGTCTAATTTATCATTCTTCAGTAAGAAAATGAGGTTTTTTCCTTTTTAGAAAGGAGTTTATAAATATACTAGGCACATATTCCTAGCTCTTAATTTAAAACTGATGGTTATAATAAGAACTACAAAAATAACACATTCTTTGTTCAGAGCCATAATTCAGAAAGAAAACTTATTTTACAAAGGCTTAGAAACTATATATGTAGTACCTTCTTAGACACAGAAAATGGGTTATTTTAGCAAAAATTCCAAGATATCTACTTTTGGCTATTTCAACAAATATTAGGGACAGATAATAAGCATGGTACCTATGAATGAATTTCTAAATAACACCAGGGGTACAACCCAGAAATGTAGATTTTGTAGGCTTCTTTACTTGGCTACAATGTCAGTCACTGCAAAAACTTAAGACTTTTGAAAGAACTTTTCTTCTTCACACTTAGGTTTATAACCAATAGCAGATTTTCTGAATGCTATTAATATCAACAAAGTCTGCTTTATTCTTCAAAGTTACATTAAAATGATAGTTTCTGATATATCAAAACTTGTAAAAAGATAACTTTAGAAGCATGATGCTACCCCAAAATTAAAAAAAAAAAAAGAAATGTTTCCTGCATCACTGAAGTTTTTGACTTGACTAACCCATTATCTTCGCCAACTTTGAGGTTCACAATGTTGTAAAATTTTGAATTAAGGCTTTGGAAAATTTATTTGGTTGTTAACAGCATACAAATAGATAATTGCTTGTTTTGGGACAGGAAAGCTTAAACTAAAGTACTTTTCCCCAGAGGGAATCATACTGTCATTTGTTTTTATTTTCAAAATGAAAACAAATGGCACTATAATTCCTAAGGGTGAAAATGACTTCAGTCTATTTCTTTATCTATACACTCTCATCTATTCATTTTAGTTAGGTGGAATATAGATCTGGCCTCCACCCCCACCCCCATGACTTCCATTGCTGCAAAATGTATTCACTTGCTGTACAGTAATTAACAGCTCTTGACTGGAAAACTGCCAGCATGTACAACGTGACACTCTTCCTTTGAACACTAACAAAGTGCATAAGTAATTTATGTTGGATTAAATATCCCTAACAGGGACCCTTAAGTAACCCAATCACTTTAAACAGGCTCCACATGCATGCTCCAGTGCAGTGAAAATGTCAGACAGTGATAACCCACTAATAGCACAATTCTAACTATATTCCAGCCATTAGCATTTTATGACATCAATCCTCATTAAACCTGGCAAGGAAAAAGATACTAATGTTTCCCAATTTTACATCCAAGGTGGAAGAGAAATGGAGAAAATGTAGACAGGTGCTGTCTCCCAAAAAGGATTAACATTTTTTAAAATGTGGTAGCAATTTTCTGTTAGTACCTTTGTTTGCACTGAAAGAGAGACAACAAAGAGGTAATGGCTACAAGGACCTCAATGGAATTCAGCCAAGAGTAAAAGAAAAGACTGGTATTTCAGCCATTGTGCTCACTGCTAAAGCACTGTGCCAACTCATCTTCCAACCCATTATATGAAATTTAATTTAACCTGCTATGCAATTAATTCAGATGTTCAGCCTATTTTTCTCATGGCAGAATCCCTCACACAATGCCTTATTTAAATATTAATCAGTCCTCTTTCAATTAGGACTAATTTGCTTCACAGGGTTTCTCTCATCTTCTGATTGCAGGAAAATGGAGGTAACTTGCAACGTTTGAGGATAATTAACATGGTATTTTTATAATACTGATACATCAAATGGGACCTTAATGAACCCCGCTGATTCCATTTAGTAAAGCATGCCTCAAAGTTATAATCAAGAGGAAAGCCATTGCCATCTGTTTAAAATACTAAGGAGCACAATTTAAACACAAAATGCTTATTTCTCTAAACTGTCTATTGTAGAGGTCTACAAAAGTCATTTTTCTATGCAAACTAATTGTACAGTATTTTAATTTGAACCTTTTATTGCATATATACAAAACAGTGACATCTTACGATGTAGGCACCCTGTTTAATTAAATGTTGACAACCACAGAAATAAGTAATGATTGTCAGAGTTACTTTTTTTAAGCAGGCTGCGCAGTTGCCGCTACAGCAACAGTAGTAAGTTTTACATTTCTAATGAATTTAATATTTCACAGCCTTTTGTTTAATATTTGAAGAACTTTCTTAACAGAAGCCACTGGAGCTCTATGAAATGGAAAAACATAAGCATACACTGTTGGTTTGCTGCTTCTAACCTCACTGAATAAACAGGTTAACATTTACACATGGCCAGGTGTGCACAGTGTTCCATCTGCTGCCAGGCAGGTTGAAGGTCAACATTTTAGGCTGGGAGCTGTTCTAGAGTTCCTTGGTTACATCCAGGTACGGAGGCTATTGGCTCCCAAAGGTTATTATCAAGGCACTCAACATGTTCCATTGGTAATAAAACATGATTGATAACAGATAGCTTATTTATAATGTTTACTCTATGGCCACAAGGATTTCCTCTGTTAACTTTAGAAAAAGCAGGCACTACCTATGTATGTTTTAAGTAAGGATCACAATCTCTCCCCCCCCTTTTTTTTCTTTTATAAAGCAACTCCGCATGCTGGGTCATTCAGTTAGGAACATCACAAGTCAGAATTTCATTGCAAAAACAAAACCAAACATTTGGTAAGAAATATACTCATGAAATGTCCATCAATGAGTAAATCTATTAACTGAGCCTCTCTAATGCATCTCTAAGATGCATTTACATATACAAAGTACAAATGAGGGTACAAAGCAGTACAGGCAGCTTATGGGCCTACTTATGGGTTACCCAAGAGTATGAAGCATTCCAATTAGGCATGGCAGAATGAGCCAGAGAGACCATAGGTGTGTGCAAATACCCATGAAGTGAGTAACTATACTGGAGTTTAATATGAGATATCATGGAAAATAAAAGCCATTGCTAAAGTTCTGATATTTCATTGGTCTAAGTGAATGGCACTTTGAAATAGTTTATGTGATTATCGCTTTGAGTTTGCAAACTTCTAGAATGGAATCTACAAATTCTCACCCCATTGCCCAGTGTTGTGCCACATGTTAAATAGACTGGGCACAAGTTAACCATTCACTGATTTTAGTGAGATTCATGGGGTCATTTGGCAAATACTTACTGAGTAGATACATGTTCCAGGCACTATTATAATCACTGGGAACATGTTAAACAACAAAAAGGTGGGAATTTAAAGTTCTAGTGGTGAGCGGAAGACAACTCAAAGGGTAAAAAGACTTCAATGCTAGGTGTGATGAATACAGATTGAAGGGTGAGGACACTTTAAATTGGGTGGTCAAAGAAGGCCTCTCTGAAGAAAGTGACATTTGTGTCAAGAATCAAATGACAATAATCCAGCTTCAAAGGAAGATTGTGCCATTCCTTGACAGCAGGTTGGTGGCAACTATGAATCACTATAAGTTTGGCTAGTTTAGGATGGTTACAAATAAACAAAGAAAGTGGAGGAAAACACACAGTGTTTGGATATGGGCTGAAAAATGCATGACCTTAAAGTCATGAAAAGAAATTGGATTTTTTCCCCTTAAGTGCCATGGGAAGGAACTAGAGGACTGAATGCAAAATAGACATAATCTGATTTCTTTTTTAGCTATTCTGTGTGGAAAAGGGATGATAGGGAAGAGGAAAACAAAAAGAGACCAGCAAAGAAACTTCTGTTGCAATTCAGGTGAAATGTGTTCATGGTCTGGCTAGGGAGGGAACATCAAAAAACAGGAGACACAGATAAGGATTTGGGAGTGAACGAGAAAAAGTGTGGTATCAAATATGACTTTGATGGTGTTGCCCTTAGTAAGCGGACAGCTCTTTCTGAAATGGAGACACCGGACATGGAGCAGCTTAAGGGAAAAATAAAGTTCTCCTGTGGCCTCTTTAATGTTGTAAGTGGAGCTGTGACATAGAAAAATCAAATCATCAAAATAATGTTTAACTCACTTGCTAGTATTGGTGACTCTACAAATATTCTCTTCAGTCTTTGCAGTGGTTATTTCCTTTTAGATTCACCAACACAGCATGAAGCCTGATGTCTCTCAACTTCTGACAATGCCATCACTTGTGATTACCCTGTTCTTCATTATAACTATGCCCCCAGAAAATTTCTACATTTTCTTTAATTATATGGTTCAACTACTAATGATTGTTTTGTGAGTGTCATGCACTGTTCTAGGGGCTGAAATGACATAATTTCATTTAAAATTCACAAAAATTTTAGAAAGTAAAAATCATCCTGATCTGAAGTAAGAAACCATGGCTAAAGAAGTGGAGATTCAATTTGGAAGTCTCTCCTGATCACCAAGACACAGTTGGCTACTTTTGCTCTAAATATGCTGGATACTGTATAGTGAGTCTGCAGAGCACTGGAAACATTGAACCCAAATAGTTGAACCCTCTTTGGGAGTTCCCTTAAGATTACATTTTCCTACCAGAAAGTAGTCACTCAATTAAAAACTCTTCCTAAAACTGAACTACCCACAGTGGTTTGCAAGGGACTTTTGGAGGGGAAAATGGGCTTTTATTATTTAATGGGCACAGAGATTCAGTTTGAGATGAGGGAAATGTCCTGGGGATGGATGCTGATGATACACAACCATATGAATGCATTTTAAATGTCATTGACCTACCTATTTAAAAAAAATTTAAATGGTAAATTTTTATACATACTTTTATCACTATTTTAAAAGTACATGTTAATATATACTTTTATCACCATTTAATTTTTTAAAATCACTATTTTTCACTAAGCCCACTTGCCACTATTGCAGGAAAGAAAGAATTCACTGAAATTGATCCCAGACATATGTGTGAGTGTCTACTGAACTATGAGCTAGAAGGGGAATCTTTTGCAGAGAAAAATATTATCACAGAATTGGGGGAAGTGTTCATTTTATGTTCAATTTCTCCACCATATCAGTGGAAGAAAACTACTGAAGGCTGAGTCAGCACATGGATGTGTGCAAAGATTTCACTGTCTGCCTCTTGACTTACATATTCTATGGAATGCATTTTCTTGCAGCAAGAAGCACATGGTGAGTTTATGATGTCAACAGATGAGGCTATCTCAATACAAATTTTTAAGGTAATGTTTAGCTGCTCCTTATGTTCAAACGGAAAGTCCTTCATACCCACAGGGAAACACACCGAGAGAAGAGGTAACCAAATAAAAATCTGAAAGTAGCTAAGATTCTGATTTGCATGTGTACCATCTACAAAGGGACCTTACATGTGTCTGCCAGAACTGCACTTCAGTCTGACTGACAGAGGCTGAATTCTTAAAAGCACTTCCCATAATGCCAAGGAGTTCTTCATGGTCTCCATCTAATTACTTATCCCTTGCAGCTAGAGAGATTGTATCTGTCTCACAGTTTAAAGACAGAACTGACTGCCAACAGGCCAAAATGATCATTAATAAGTTAACTGTTACCAGATAAGATTGAAATCTATGCCATTCTGATTTTAAAGTAATCTCTAACTATAATTACCAGACAAACTATTGCCAAGACACAAATTCTGACGTGGGAGCAAGGTGATGAGGTCACTCTCCTCTCACAGTCCAACAAGTGCTACAGCCTTCGAGTCCCTTTGAGTCCCCAGCCCCTCAAGGCCTGGGATGAATAATACGTAATACTCTTAGGTATCAAAACTGAAACCAATACTTTACACAGCCCCTTTTTCCTTTAAAAACTAAATCAGAATGGCCTGGTTCTGAGATGGATCACTTCGCACTAAGAACATAGGCTCACTGTGGAATATAAAGTTGGAAAGACCAATGAAAGAATCTCTGCATCTTCAGCTTGAGCAAGCTTAAAATTAAAAGTTCAACCAGTGACCTACCTCTACTCAGCCAGTTCACTATCATCCCTTTATCCATTTGAACTTTTAGAGCAGAAGGGGAAAATACCACATTGGAGGGGACAGGGAGAATAAGATGGTAACAATTAGAACATATTTAAGCATCACATTCATTAAAGTCAAACACTGTTCAAAGGGCTTTCTTTAACATATGAATTCAGTATCCCCAAAATTCATAAAAAATGATGTTTCTACGATTTATAGATGAATACATTTAGACACACAGAAGGTAAGGACCGCATCAAAATCTCACAATGAGTAAGTAAAAGCAAAGAAGGAAGAGAAGAAGACAAGCAGGGCCTCAACAGAGAGTAATGGGAAAGGACAGCAAACAGAAGATGCCCTCATTGTACACCCAGCCCCCAAACTTGCCATAAATACCATTTTCACAGAAAGAGACTGTGTTTATTAGCCTACTCTTGTTTTAAGTCATTAAATATTTAGCTAGATTTATTTGAAAAAGTGACAAAAAATGTTAAAACTACCAAATAGTAAAAGATATACCAATTTCCCTTTGTCTGGAAAAGTAGAAAGTTCCTTTGAAAGTTGCCCTAAAGAGAAGGTACAATTATCATTAATTAATATTCACTGGTTTGAATATTCCCATACCCAAATGATAACCCACTAAACTACACCTACAATAACACTACCATATAGAAAAGCAGAAGTGATATGACAAACATACAGCCTGCATAAAGGCGTTTCCCAGGAAAGAGCTAGGTAGGGGACTGGCTCCTCAGCTGCCATTGCCTCTAGAATGGGTATTGTAAAATGCTCTTTCACTTTTTACCTTTTGTCATAAAAGTAGAAATCATCTTTGATTTTCTTTTGGTTAGTGGAAACAGGTAGTAATGTAGGTCTTTCCTGAAAGTGAACTGGCATCATGCAAATCTTCAAAAAGTAGAGAATACACATACAGTAAAAGAATACGTTCCTCCCATGTTAGTCCTCCTGAAAAGACTACAGCCAGGAATTTTTGAGTCTTTGGTCCACACTTAAAACATACATTTAATGCAAAGCTCTACTGAATGAATGTTGTACAATGCTCCCTGCTCACTCTCTTCAGTCAGTTTCTTCTTGTTCTGTCTTCTATAGAAATTAACTGGTTTGCATAGTTATTAGTGATATGAATCCCTATGCTTAATTTAATAAAATGATAGCTTTTATTGCTAAGCAACATAAATGAGCATATAGTTGGGAATAGAACCATAACTTAATGATTTTATGATGACTACAGTAGAACAGCAATTCACAAATTATATCTAATTTCCATTCCTATATTTTATTTGCCTAAGAAAACAAACCCAAAAAAGCCATGCATTTCATTGCTGATGTACATTCTTTCATATCCAACAAATAGCCACTCTTTTCTTACTTTCAATTGTAGTATTTTTTCACTTAGTCAAGAAAACATTTAATGAAAATATATGTTAGATCCTGAGTATGCAAACCCTAAAATCATGTAACTGAGATATTTTCTCTAAGATTAGCAGGATAGCACCATGTGAGTGACAAGTAACAGATTAACAATAATCACAGTAAAATAATGATGGTGAAAATAAGAATGCTTGTGAAAACTCCATCCTTACACATCCTATAGTGTGCCATTCAGCAATGTTATCCTAATTGCTTACATGCATGATCTCATTTCAGCTTTATAACTACCCCAATATCACTGCTATCTTCATTTTACAGAAGAAATTGCCCCGAGAAGTGACAACTCAGTCACACAACTACTGTTGGTTACACATCTACCATGAAGTCAACTTAGCCATCTGATCTAGGCACTAGCTGTCATCTTTACCTCATCTGTCATATGACATTGTGTCCATAGCAGTCCTATTCAGAAAGTTACAGAAACTCAGAAAAAGAAATGTAATTCTGGCATGGGTAATATAGGAAAAAACTTCTGGGAGCAGGCGCTCCTTGAGTTAAATTTTAAGTATGAATGAGACAGTTCCATGAGGGAGTTCAGTGTAGGAAAAAGAATTCAGTAGCTAAAGTCATTGAATTCAGAAAACACTGATCCAACTAGCTTGCAAACTACTTGAGTTTGTTCAAAGTGGACTGAAATTTTCCTTTCAAGGAACAGAGAGAGAAACTTTGGGAGTTAGGTCTCTCCCTAAGTATGAGTAATCTCTACTCGTTTCTTCCTGAATCTTATGGAAAATTGCCATTTCAATTTCCAATTATTTCAGGACAGTGCTGATCTCACTAGAAAAGTACAGTCTTTGGAAATCTGCAAAATACCCAAAACTCACACTTTCTATGAGGCAGCTAATTTAGGTATAATAGTGAGGCTCTTTATCAAATTATTAATGAAAATATCAACTAATCATTAAAACTAAGTTCTATTCACATACATGAGGTGATTCACCAGTTTTTTTCTATGCTGCTTATCAATATTTGTGGAATGAAACTTCTTTATTCATTACTAGTGTTAAAATTGGTATAATTTACTCTTCTTAAAGTGTGTACGTGTGTGTGATGATCAATGTTTTTGTCCTGGTACAAATTAAAGTGATTGCTTTATTTTTGCCTGGGTCATCTTTTTATCCTTCACATAAGCAGAGGTCCTGTGTGTGTCCTTTTTGAGTCTTACTGCATTTCTCCTCTTTATAAAGAGGTCTCCAAAACAATGACCCTTTCAGAAAAAAATGTTGCAGTCATACATAATGGGATAAATTTCTAGACATGTTCACAGTTAGGCTATATAAGCTTTTTAGCATCCTGGTCATTTCCCACCTACATTTGTCCTACAGTGTGGTTTTGTGATTCAATAACTTTCGTATCAAATAGTTAAAATTTGATCAGAACCTCTGGCATTTTATATTGTTTACTTTTCCTCCTGTATCTTGATGTCCTCAATTTATATCATTACATATTTTTCACACATTACCAAACATTCATGTATTCCTTTTACTCTTTCATGAATGCGTAATATTTTTCACACTATTTTAAATTTCGTTTCTAAAACCTGCCACCTTTTTTTGCTTGTGCTTATTTTAAGGTCTTGGTAAAGTTCAAATAGGTTCAAATTATCAAGCTACTCTCATTTTCTTCCTATATATTGCTATAGCTTGTGTTACTGCCCTCAAATCTCTGCTTGAAACAAAATTACATTATTACTTCTGGCTCTAATTCTTTTTTTCAAGTTCATTGTTAAGTTTCTTTCTCTTCTTTTCTTTCTTCTTCTTCTTCTTCTTCTTTTTTTTTTTTACTGTTTTTATACTTTATTCTAACATGGAACTTTTTCATTCTTAAGAGTCTGAAGATTCTGAAAATTTTTCATTCTTAAGATACCAAAATTTTCATTCTTAAGATATCAACTTCATGTGTTCATCTAGACAGTCTCCATGTTGAAATATAACACAATGCTAACATTATACAGGAATATCATAAAAAGTGAGATGTCTGAAACAATTCTGGATAGTACTTAGTGGTCTATGACCTAAGACAAAAGACTTCTCTGTGAAAGAATTTCTTTACCGTGATGCCGATTAAATCCTGAATTAGGTATCCAAAATGAATTGCCCAGTATTTCTTCTATACATACCATAGTTTGTATAGAAGGTCTTTCTTTGATTTTCTCATAATCCTTTCTAACATTAAGTTTCATTCTAGAACAATGGTTAACATATTTTGATCTACTATAAGAAGCATTTAAGTTCCTTTCACAATGTATGGTTGCCTGAATGCAAAGTTGAAGTTTCTCAAGTTTTATGTGACTCTGAAAAGTGTCTGTTAAGAACAAAAGACAGATGATAATTAAATAGCAACAAGAAAGGGGTTTTGTTTTGCTTTTTTACAATAAAAAGTTTGTTCTTTGTGCTGTCTCCTCCCTTTGGTAGGGCTGAGTTATCAACATATTTCTCACATTCCATCTGAGATTTTCAGTCAACAGTATCATTTTTCATTAACAACAGTAGCAATTTCAGAGAAATCACACTACTTTTACTTATTTTCTTACTTTTTCTTATTTTTCTTATTTTGATATGGCATAAATTACAAGTTTAATAAGATTATCTCTGGTGGAGGTAATATTACATTAGAATGTTAAAGTTAGAAGAAACCACTGATTGGGTCTATTCTATATAGGAAGTCTATTCTTCCTATAACCTGGAAAATCTGCTCCCCTCAAAAGTGAAGTTATTCACTATCTCCTCCAAGCTTACTAATTAGCAGGAACCCTGAGACAAGACTTCTAATTCTTAAGCTGGTGCTTACATTCCTACAACACTCAACACAACCTACAAAACCTTATGGGCAGTTTTGATCTTTTAAAAACTTGTTTACTCATTTTCTTTTGGATTTGTTCAGTGTTGAAGTCAATAACAAGTTGGCTGGTAAAATGGCAACAAGAGTCTTTTCTGAATATCCATAAATGTCTCCCTGAGATTCTGTAACAATATATGCTGTGATAACTCTCACTGGACTAGAGAATGTGAGCAATTCTTAGGTTTTCCTAACAAGCTTTGGGCCTTAGGCAAAGGCATTTAACTTCTCTAAGACTTTATTTTCTTCATCTATGAAATGTCATTTGGGTTAAATGACCTCTGACCTCACTTCCCTGTTTTAAAATTAAAACAAAATTCCCAAATACATTGAAGTCATTCAAGAACTGGGTTATGATATTCCTACACCAGTCATTCATTAGCAAGGCATAACTAAACGATCATGAGCAAGTTTGATTCAACAAAGAATGTCAAACTTGACCAACTTTAATCAAGTGGAGTTGATGTGAATAGAAAGCGCACTGTCCACATGCCAGTTACAACTGAAAGCTTATCAAATTATCAAATATTTCCCAAACTGTCTTCCATCGAAGCTAAAAGATTTGATATAGTTGAAAGAACGTCTGTTGTATTTCTTTCACTTTCTTTTTTCCTCAAATGTTTCCTTTGGATTGCTTACTATTATTTTATAGTGCTCTATAATTCCTGAAGCATAGAAGATCAAACAGCAGGAAGAAAAAAAGATATCCATATAAAACACATTGTCTTATCCATTTCTTCCAGGTGTTTAGTCTTCCACATATAACACATTCCCTTGTCCATTTTCATGATTGTGCTTATTCTTTGTATCTTATTCCCATTCATTATCTTTCTAACAGGATAATGTCCTACCATTGTCCATTTTTTCTCATTTCTCTCTTATCATTACCCTAAGTATCTCATTGTACCTTAGCACTGTTACACTTAAGGCTAAAAATAAAAGAATATAAATCATTTCTGTAAATTGCTAGCCAGAATTTGTTTTTATTTCCTTCAGAAAAATATTCAGCAATAACTAACAATGTCTTTATGCTTTACCTTCTGGTATTTGGGCTGAGGAAAGCTCAATTAAATTTATTAAGAATTAAATTTATAAAGAATTGTATTCTCACTATTTATAATTGCAAGGACATGGAAGCAACTGAAATGTCCCAAAACAGATGACTAGATGAAAAAGATGTGGTATATATACACAATGGAATATTATTCATCAATTAAAAATGACAAATTGGCTGATTTTATGACAAAATGGATAGACTTAGAAAAAAATCATATTAGCAGAAACAATCCATAAAAAATAAAATAAAAAGACAGAAACCAAATGGTTTCTCTATTATATGGGCCATGGGAAAGATAAAAAAAACATGAAGTCAAAACAACCAAATTAAAGTACATAAATGGGGGGCGGTGGGACAGGGTGGGAACTCTCGGGGGGGGGGTGAACCCGGAGATGACAAAGATGTGAAATTTATATATAAGTAAATTATTTAGTATTTTAAAAAAAGAATTGTATTCTCAAAGAAAGAAAAAGCAAACACATTATTTATTGAATTAATACTTTACTCTGACTCAGTTTTGTACACACTAAAGGGAAAATAAAAATATAACAATTCTACTGTTCCCTAACTTAACAGGAAGTCACATAAAAATTGTTTCATCACAACCAGACTCTGAGGAATTCATTTTCCTTCTACCTCAAAAAACTCAAAGGTTCTCTACCATCATAGCCTATCAATAACAAATGAAGCATGAGGCCTCTCACATTAGGTAGAGCAGTAAGTTTCTCCCACCACTGATGGGTACTTTGTCAAGCTCAGCAAACACTAATTCAAGTAGCTAATATTCTGTGCAAAATGCACTAATCATCAGTTAAATAAACAAATGAGTTGATTGTTCAACTGTCAACATGACCAAAATCTGCTCACATAGGGATCAACATCATGCCCTGGTGAACTGTTGACATGCCACAGACCCAATTACCCACTGCAGCTAAGTCACAAGGGCCATATTAGCACAGCAGAGACAAAGCATTCTTTCACTGTGAAGTCCACTGGAAAGAGTCATGAGCCCTTCTGCCACCACCTTTGGAAAAGCTTATTTTGTCCTGGGTCTGGATATACCTTGCATCTTCATGACCATACCTCTCCCCTCACTTGCCAAACATACCTTGCTCTTCTGTCAGACAAAATTTTTCATAATTCTGCATTCCAATCACTTGTTTCAGCCATCTGGGATGAGTCTAGAAATGGGACTGTGTATGTGTGTCGGTGGTATAAAGCAATATCACACCTGACACCCAACAGTTAATAAATGCACATTATTATTTCTTTCTTATTTCTAATACTGGATTGCTTTCAAATTTCATAATATAGCATACCCGTCCCTCACCCTCTGAACTCCTGTACTTGCTTTCATTCACTCACAACCCCATGTTCGAAACTTCAGTATGTCCAAGCTTATCGGGAACTTTAAGGAGTGTGTGTGGCATACAAGGTATGCCCTATATGCACACCCACCATGAAAATATACCCATTATGTAATATCAATCTTTCATGCTTTCCTAAACTTCAATGAATCATAGTTCCTTTCTGCTTCCACAGTGTATTCATTTACTGACTCAAAGACTCACTCACTCACTCACTCACTCACTCACTCACTCACTCACTCACTCACTCACTCACTCACTCAACTCACTCCCAGATATTCTACTTTCTCATTAGCGTCTGGAAGGATCAAATCAAATCCAAGCTCTGTCCCTAACTCTGTAAACTTATTTGATCAGTTATCTTTAGATGTAAAACAAGTAGGAAAAAAAAGTATTTGAGGATAACTTGATACATTATTAAATAAAGCTGAGTGGAAGATGAGGGTAGGGTTCTTCTTTATGTTTTGCCCTTTGTTACACTGGTGAATTCAGAGAAGTTGATGAGGTCAACCCTAACTGCTGGCCTCAAGGTAAGAGTCACCATCCCCTGATCTCTAGAAAGAAGATCTTGAACTAAATGGTTTCTCTAAGGTCTCTTCCATGTTTACTATTCTCATGTTCCTTCTGAATCTGTTTATTCATTAGCTTTCAGAGCTCCTTATGTAAGTTTTTCTTGCATTGATGTGCCCATAGAGTTCCTTAACAATTGCTAGGCCAAAAACTGGGAAAATCTTTCCTAACTTTCATTTCTACTTAGTGTGCTTCCTTTAGATGCTACAGAAAGAGGCATTTCCAGTTAAATACAAATGATGTCCAACTAACAATGACTTCTGATGGTTAATGGTTAAAAGGTTGGGAGCCCAACAAAACCAAGATTACAGATATTTAATTTCAAGAGTGTTTATGTTACCTGCCAAGGTTCACAACTGGTCAACTAAATACTATTTCCTAGACTAAAATCCCTCATATATGAATGACTGGCACAAAGTCATAAACATATTTCAGAGCTTACTGAAACAAAAAATTATAAAGTCAGAGAAAACCTTTAGCATTTTTTAGATAGATATTCTCTGTTTATGTCAGATATCACCTTTATCTATTAATCCATAACGTTAATGGAGGAAGAACAAAAAACAATTTACTTCTCTATAGGAACTACTTGCATTTTCATTATGATGGGAAATTAAAAGTATCACATACCATGTAGAAAATAATTTATCTTTACCAATCATCAAGTTTATACACTTAGATTTGCTTTGTAGTTTTAGACTTCTATGTTCTTGTAGATGCTCTAGTCTAATATTAAAGGAAAGATATTATTGTAAAGTTGTCATATAGCTGAAGCCACAAATGAGGGGTGATTCATTTTTACACAAATATACTAGTACTTAACCACAGCTAAAATGTGTCCTTTCTTAAAGTAATGAAATTATTTAATAATATTCAAATGAGTTTATCTTTATTTAATAACTGTATTGGAATTATCTACCTTCCTTTGGATGTGTGTGTTGTGAATATGTGTGTTGGTGAGAAAACCTTATATTTATTATGAGTTAAATTTAAGGATGCAGTCAAAAAGTCAATTATCTATGGATTAGAAAATGTAGTAAAATATTATGATGGAGGCGATCTTCATTTTAAAATTTCACAACTTTGTTGTATATTTGAATATTTTCATGATAAACTGAAGGGAAAAAATCACAGCTAAAATTAACAAATAAATTAGGTAATCAATTAAATAGTAGACGCACCCTATTTGATGTTAACTAAATAGCCAAACTAATCTATCTATCTAATCTATCTAATCTATCTATCTATCTATCTTTCTATCTATCTATCATCTATCTTTTCTCTATCTCTCTGAGATTCTTTTTCTATTAAAAATTATAGAGGTGGTATTGTCAATTTGTCTCAAAACAATGACAAGGTTTTTTGATTAACTGGGTATTTTTAAAACGTATATCAGTTTTTCCTTTTTCTTTTTATTTCTTTCTTTCCTTCTTCTTTTCCTTTTTTTTTTTTTTTTTTTTTTTTTTTTTTTTTTTTTTTTTTTTTTTTTTTTTTTTTTTTTTTTTTTTTTTTTTTTTTTTGATTTACAAATCCCTGTCATCATATTCATTGTAAAACAAAGAGTCAGCTTTATGACTTCCCTTCACTGACCAGGAATGCTTGACTGTGGTATATCCCTGAAATAGTTCTATTATCCCTGTATTAAAGTGAGCTTTTTAAAAAAAGGACTATGTAAGCAAGAATGGAGATTTGATCAAACATGTGGAACTGATTGATGCTGGCACTCAGCCCTGAGTACATTTAAATTATGATACCAAATACAGTGGAAAGGGGACCAAGACTTATGAATGGATACTTCCTGTCTTTGAGCAGCACTGAATCCCAAGGGGCGTCCTAAACCATAAGTCTTGCAACCACAAAATGTACTCTTCCTTTTTTCTGTTCCCTTTTCTCTTTTGGAACCCATCAAATCCTCTATACATAGTTACTTCCCTGAGCCAGTTTTGGTGTAACATTTAAAAACCACAGAATTATGCTAGGAGGTTAGCACCCATTCCATAATAAGGCTGTGAAAATGGTTCAAATTCAGAAAACTAAGATGGTATCATTAAAAGCTCCAGAAGGAAAAAAATATATAATTCCAATTTCCCTTTCATGGAACTCATCAAAAAAAAAAAAAAAAAAAAAAAGGTGGACGACAGCCACCAACACTGTGTGAAGCAGCAGCTCTGCCAAAACTGTGAATAATTAACAGATTTGAAAATATAAGTAGCTTAAGCCAATCACACATTTGGCAGAGGTGAAAGTTGACAGTGGTAACTTGCTACTACAAGTGCACTCTTCTTCAAAAACATGATTTCCCACCTGTCCCGTGCTGACTGCTGAGAGACAGTTCCCTGTCCATATTTCCACAGGCTACAATGGTGCCTCTAAAACCCCAGCAGAGATAACAGGATTTTTATAACATTTCCTATTTAGGGGCACTTCAGATAGTTTTCTGTAAAACAATCTTTTATGATTTAAAATTAATTGCTTATTTCCCCAGGTATATATTCTTCTTTCATCATGAATAGTTAACAAAAAAAGGGCTAAATTCTCCTCTTATGTACTAGATTAGAGTGTTTTAAAATTCTAGATAAGGACGTTTGACAACACATTTTCTCTTCATGCAAGCACAAATACTAGACAAAAATTAGAGTTTATATTATAAGAATAAGAATGAGTAGAGTCACCCACTCAAATGTCATCTAAAGGGAGACAAACAGTATATTGACTCCACATCAAACACAAGAACGAATAAAATAAAACATTACTTAATAACATGCAAGATAACTCGTTAGCCACAGATTTTGTTGCTCTCAAAAATTGTTTGTTTATAGTAAATGTTTAGAAATTTTTACTTGTGTGCTTCTTTGTTTATAGCAATTTTATTTACATAACATTACATTATAATATTATAATTCTTGGGTATTTAAATCAACTTTTCAAACTGATAAGAATAAATACCACACTTGATCTTAGCCAACTAAAGTCCAAGGCACGAAAAATAAATCAGTGTTATAAATTGAAGGATTAGTTATACAATGGGTTAGGAAGTTTATCTACTTACCCAAAATATATCATTTCTCTGAGTAAAACTGGACACATTCACCCTGTATGGAATTGTCTTCATATGACAAAATGATCGGTTTTATTACTTTCCAGCCTTTTTGGAATATAAAAAATCAGAATCATAGCTTCATTCATCAAAATCAATTGATTCACACACCCTTTCAACGATTTATTTTTTCTTACTTTCACTTGATTCTCCTTTCTTATTTTTTAAATACCTGGAGACTTCATTTTTTCCCATTATTATTTAGATGAGCTATGTTTAGAAGGAAACAAACTGTGTTTCTTTTAAAATATAAAAGAGAGCTTCACCTTTGATAGTACACATCTGTTCTTTTCTATGTTGATGAGATGGTGGTAATAAAAGATTTTTCAAAAATGCCTCAGAGCTCAAGATCTTATTTTTTAAATTATTCATAGGTAGGGCTTGTAAGTGGTGCAAAAATAATTCTGCTGCTCAGACGCAAAGGAATCAAGTTTGATGTTGAACAGCCAGGATTCTATTTCCTAGTCATGGTCATTATTTGAATAATGACATAGTCTAGATGCATAACAGCTAAGTCTGTAGTATTTGGGAAGGTCAATATGAATTCTGGAGAGCTTTAGGTTCCTCCACCTGTCATTCAAGTTCAAGACTTTTCATCACTTCTCTGATGTGAAGCAAGACACAATGAATGTTCAAATATATCCAAATTAAAGAAATAAAATTTGGTAGTTTGTACTCTATCTTTCTCCTACATGGAAACAGTGGAAAAACCTCTTCTATCTTAGAAGAGGATTAAAGTCAATTGGAACTGAATTTTATATAGAAGTAATAATAATAACACATGCTAGCAGAGAGTGCCTGTAACTATCATGGTTTAAAACCCAAATATTTGAAAGCCCAAATATTTGAAAGATTTCTTTTACCTTTGACTTCAGAGACATATTTACCCAGTAGTTAGAAGTAGAAGTAAAACAGGGTTCTTGTTGTCATACCAACAAAGTCACTCAATGTGTCCTAGGCTAAGTTGGTGCTTCCTACACTTCCTTGGTAATCAAAAGTCAATGTGTTTCCATCCAATGGATGCAATGGGTTAGTACCATTAATTGGCTTAAGTGCCTGTGAATACAGCCTATGTATACTGGCTGACTTAGAAAACAACACAGTTAGCAGCAGCTTTTAATCATTCATTTGACAATAACAACATAAGCTGTAATCATATAAATTTTCTAATTATAGAGCCCACCAAGTGCCAGGCTGTTTTACACTCACTATATATACAGAATAAAACATTTTAAATATTCAACTAAAAATTAATAGTGACATTGTAGAAACTTTTTATACATTAAATATTTAATTAGAATTAAAATTTTTTCTGTTATTCATTATTTATTTCAAGATAGCCAAATGTTCCCAGTGCTTTTTAAACTGCAGATATTACTGAGAAAGCTGTAATTACAGAGATCTAAAGCATAACATAGCTGTCTATGAAGCTCAGACTTGCCAAAAGTTTGTAAGTTCCAAACAGGGTGCCATTGGGGCACTGAAGGAACTACTGATTTCCCTCCATTGGAAAAGTGATACTCTGAACCAAAGAGTAAGTCAACTGGATCATCATCCACAGCTCAATGCTATGTTTTTAAAATTTGACATGATATGGTTCAAATGCTATGGCCTCACACTAGTAACAATACCTCATCCCGAGGAACAGGCCAGGTTGCAGGAAAATGTGTAGATGGTAAAAAAGGAAAAGAAGGAAGCCAAGTCTTCCAAGGTTTCTAGAAACTACTTACTACAGCAACAATGCACCTATAAACTTACTATGCAAATTGATTAAATGTAGGCTTTTGAAAAGGTTAGTTTACATTGAATAATTGTACATTTAATCTAGGATAAAAATAAGAACTGTATTGCAAAACAAAACCCTAAGTTTGGGGAATCTTAGATTAAGACAGGAGTCTAAAAAAAATACTCTAGACAATTTAAAAATATCACAGAATAAATGAATCAATACTAATTAAATTATTAGAAGAGCATAATTGAGTGATAGTTTATTTTTAATTTCCATCTTAGTATTATAAATCAAAAAGACAGTATCTAATAAGAGTTTTTGCAATCCAGAGTAACATATATACATTTTCAAAATCAGATTCTAATTTGCCATGATACTAAGAATGGAAATAAATGCAATAAGGTATAATTGCTGACAGTCACTAATTGTTGTTATGATAATGAAAATTCAGGATAAAATCTGAAGTAATTCCTTATAGAAAATAATTACTATTTTGCTAAGAGTAAATGAGTTCTATTTCCTCCTGTCCATAGGTGAACATAGTCCCAAACACACAAAGTCATAGCTATTCAGCACCTCTGAACACAAGAGTTCTCAAAATCAGCCTGTATGAGAGTCTTTTCTTTGAGCCCAAGGAAAAATCCTGTATTTTGGCAGGTGTACATTGTAAAAGTAGCTGGTAAATTCTCTCTTGAAACCATTACCAGCAAAATAACATTAAGAACCTGTTCAATAGTCTTTAGTGGGGAACTTTCATAGACCTACCTGTGTCTGCCCCCATGGATAGTTCTAGCATGTTTACTTATTTCATTGATCAAAATACTAAAATGTTAGGAAGCTGTGAGATTTACCTAAAAGACAGAGAACTTATACAAGTAGTAAAGAAAAATTTCTTGTTTCTGGATTCAAGTTAACATAACAGTGCCCAAGAAGCAGGCAAAGGGAGGAACTTTTTTGGAAATGACCTCATCTTTTATACCTATCCTGAATGACTTAAGTAAAAACCTTTTGTTAATGGACCCTATTGTTGACTTTCCTCCAGAGACATTACTTAAACATATAACATCCTCTATTAAAAATAATTAATACCTCTATCATATAACTATTCAATATTTACATAAATATGTATAAATAAGACATTAATATATGGCATATAATTAATTAAAAAAACAGTTTCACGTATTTTTAATCCTTCAAGAACGTAAAATTAGTTATAAACTCTTTTCAGTTACTTAGAATTTATTCCATTGATTCATTTTCAATGTTAAAAGCAAATAATATTAAAAGCAAATATATTTATTTATCAATCACTACTTGATTAGGTAATGAAAATGAAAACAATTGGTAATATAAGAGAACATACATGCCTTCAGCAACTAACTACACTCAAATCCATAATATAAGTCAGTTTGCTCTTTCAATTTAGGAACCATAGAACAGTTAATTAATCACTCAACTGCTAACAAATGCTTCTAGGGCTTCACTTGGCAATTATGTGGTCACTCAGAGAATCAAAGGCAATTAAGTAGCTGATCAATGTGTTCGCTTCTTCAATGGATTACAAAGACTCCAAAGTTTTATTTCCTGTTCTAAATAAACTACAAAAATGCACATTTTTAATCAGCATTTTAAGCTAACAGGACTTGACAATACAATCTTTTTGAACTTCTTAATGTAGATTAAATTCAATGTGTTAATGATCATATCTATATTATAAGAAAGTATTAAGTATTAAAAACTAGATTTAGAGGGGGAAAAAAATCCCCTCACTGAATAAGATAACTAAACCAGACCAATAGCTAAGCAATTATTCAGCCTATTGAAAACAACAGTGTAGTGAAACTGCCCCTGCCCGGCTCTGTTTTTCTAATCTATACATTATTTTAAATCCCTTGTGAAAAAGATTTCAATAGTATTTCAAACAATGGCTTTTTCAAACACTCAGGTAGAAGAACATTTCTGCTGGCTACTGATACCTTTATGAACTCCTGAGTTAAACCACTTCTATGGATCACAGAGTGCTTTATAGTTTCCCCAAAGAAAGTGAATCTGTTTGAAATATGAGTATTTAGAAAGTTCATCTCTCTTTTGGAATGTAGTCAAAGAAGAGAGCAGAGTGAAGTGGTAGGAGTTTCTATAGTAAGCAGGCTTTGAAAATTAAAAGCAAAAGAAGTCTATGTGCTTGTATTATATAGTCACACTAATAAAAGCAATAAAACATATCCAGGCAATGCTTGACATGAACAATTTCATAACCCTGGTATCGATCCCCAGAATTTTTCCAGAAAGGTTGTTTTTCAGCAACTGATTCCCTTGTGCATTTCCTATCACTGCACTCCACTAAGCCTCGTGCTAAATATAGGAGAGGCTGGAATTTCATAGTTTATGACAATTCATTCTAACTTATGTCTTACTGCACAGTTTCTGTACCTTAATCACATGCATATGCATTTGAAGATCAAATAGAGTGAAGTGACCTCTCAGAGCTGATGGGGGAATTGGATTTGGTGGGCATTCAGGGTTGATTTAGTTTTTCATTGAGGGCTTTTGTCAGAATGAACATAGTATTTGTGATATTTTTCCATGCACAGTACAAAATAACTCAATCTTTAGAAATTACAAGCCAGAGGATATACATATGTATATATATATACACATATATGTACATATATACTCATATACATATATACATAAATATGCATGCACACATCCTTTCTGTTTAATATTTATATTTAATAGTTTATTTCCTTGATCCAGTCCTTACAGAGACTTTGGGTTTAGAAATTAAATAAAATCATAATTATGGAAGCTTCAGAGGAGCTGTTTTCCCAATACAGATACCAGTTTCACATACATCTATATTAATGCACAAACATAAAAAGGTCCTATTCTTACTTTGTCCTAATTCCTTACTAACGTAAAAATTAAAATATGTCCAAATTCCAATATATCTGGTGAAAAGCTCAAGTTGACCTTCTGGATTTTATATTTGCATCACCTAACATTTGACACATGATTAATATTTTTAATGCTTTCTAATGTCATTTTGACAGGTTAAATTGTTTTTGTTTTTGCTGTGACAAATCTGTAAGAACAAAACGGAAAAATCTCATTTGACTTTTCTGTGTTGCATTCAGCAATATTTCACCAATATGGAGATCTAGATCTTTACAATATTCCTAATAAAGTGACTAAATCAGCCTTTGCTTTAAAGATCAATCACTCATCACCAAATATTTATGGGATTCTATTAAATGAGCAATATATACTAGAAACTGCTCATACCAATATTAAGATATATATTCTTATTAACTTATTGTATAGAATTATTACTAGTCAGTATGATTTTAGAAGGCTTCAAAAACAGAAGAAAGGGTATTGTTGGTATCTCATGTTTGACATCAACATAAAAAAAGGCATTTATAATCTACAAAATAGCCCTCCACATTATTTACACTAAGGAAAAAGAATGAGACAGGTTCCTTTTGCAAAAACCAGATTTTCCACTATTTGTTGAAGTCCAGTTTCTTTTAGTTGGGGTGTAAGAAAGTAACAAATGGGTTTTAAAAATTAAGAAAATATGGAGAGGAAATGAATAACTAAAGCAATCCATTAAAACTATTAAACAGTGTTTTTAGCATACAAATAGAATGGAAAACTACAAAAAACACAATTTGCATTTTAGCTAAAAATTGCACCACTTTCTTCTTGTTAATCATAAATGTCTTTACTAAATCTGAGACTTAGAAGTAAATAAAGAAAACTGAAATGGAGTTGTAAAAAATTTATATACAATAGCTACCAATAAATGTTTTTAAAAAATGAAACTGAATATTGAGGTTTCTCTTTTAAATCATAAAATGACACAGATAGTGGAAGAAATTGAACTGATATTTAAACTCTCAAAATTACACTGACTTTAGATTTGTTTCTATCACAAAATTAAGTGGAGAAGTTGATCAGCTTTAGTTAGTGAGGCAATATAATGAACTCATCTGAATAATCCTAAATCCATCTGCTCACCAGCAGGTGTGTTTGCCAAAACTTTTGTTTTGCTACAGTGACTTATCTTTATAATCATAATCTTGATAAAGATGCATACTTTGAGAAAATAAAACTCAGGAATGGTATTCTAACATAATACTAAGACTATAAAGAATACTATTTGGGATGAAATCTGAACATAGGTGAGTAACCCCATTAACTACATATTTTCATATAGATGAGGATGTTATGTTTTAAATGTAGAGTAGAAACACAAAACATATTATTATAACTTTATTTTATTTCTGTTAATGTTATCTTACCATTAAACTTACAATCATGCCGAGATTATCTTCACATATCAACTCACAATTTATTAAAGTCATTTTTTGATGAATATTTAGTGCATTTGCAAAGCATGCAATGAGATTCTAGACTATGGAATAGATCATTTTAATAAAATCAAATGTCACATTTAATGTACAGATAAATCACATTATTCATGCTTATTTATTCTTAAAAAAATAAGCATTTACCTTCTCCACTGAATTTTATGATGACTTGTACTTGAAATGATATAGTATCCATAACTCAGAGCTTCAGGTTTCAGAATTAATGCATGCATATTTTAGTTGACTACTCTTATAACAAAAAATCTCAATTTTACATTTACCAGAAGGCCATAAGGTGCTTTAATGGTCTTACTCAAATTGAATATTCATATATACTGTCATATTTTTCCGAGAGGCAATGTAATCCACCTAGATTTGTATTCCAATTCTGCCATTCACCAGCTGAGTGGTGACAGACAAGTTACTTAACATCTATGTTCCTTGATTTCTTCTAATAAAATTAGTGCGCACCTCAAAGGGTTGAAATGACATGACACTCCTCTGAACATCAGGAAAAAAACCTCACAAAGTTATTATGAAGTGTAAATTTTGTAAATTCCATCCAAAAAACCTTAAAAAAAAACTACAGTAAAATTTTTCAGTATACTCCCTTTCAAATCATTTATATCAGACCAACATCTGAACTTGAATAATGAAGAATATAGCCATAAATAAGGTTCAGGACTCATGTAAGTCTAAGTAATTCTTTGAAATTTATAAGACAATAGCACCAATGGGGGTTATTATTTTCAGAAGATGCCCTTGGCATTTCCTGGATGAAAAGAAATTATGCATACTATCAAAATAATCATTCTTTGTTTCAGTGATAAAAATTTTGTTTAAAAGTGTTTGACTTACTGCTATATAGCCTCATTGAGTGAAACATTTGGTGTTAAAATAAAAACACCACAATTGCATTTGATCAAAAACTGCAGCTTTCCCCTCTCCCTTTCAAACATTTAATATGTTACAATGAAAAAATGTTATCTCCTATAAAACAAAATGACTTAAAATCCCTAGTGAAAAGATCAACAGAACACATGGTTTTTGTTTGCCCACATGCTGTAGCAACCCTCTTTCTGCACTGCATCTAGTACCTCCACAGGTTTGTCTGGAAAATATATCGGTCTGTCTCAACTAGAAAAAACATAAAACATACTTCTGACTGTTGTTTCATTCCTTTTATAAGACTAATAATTCAGTTGTCTTATGTCCAGATATGTAGTCTTTATAACATGTTCTGTACTGTACTGACATTTTTATTCCATTTTTCTTTAAGTGTCAGATATTTCAAACAACTTTAGAGTAAGAATTATTGCTCAAGAGTCATCACTTCCCTTATGGAATCTAGGGAATCTGGACCAAGTGTAAGTAGTATTGAGAACATATGTATACCACTTAAGGGCTTGGATCTCATCATCTAGAGATATTCAAACACCTAATCTATTTCCATTTAAAAAGAAAAAATTCTCTAACATTTTAATGTCACTTTTCTTAGAATTATAAAGAATCAAGCAATAATTTTGTCTGTGTAAAAGGAAAGTATTTTTTCTGAAATGTGTTTTTTTTTTTTTTAATAAATCACATGCACTTTTAGTAAACATTCTTTTCCAAGTTTATATCTGGAGTCCAGAACTAAATTTAATCATATTAGAAAAGCCATCAGAATGGTCAGAGCGGCTATTTCAACTACTTGAACTTGAAAATTAATCTCCTGTGCAATGTTCCTGGCTCAGTGTGTACAAAGGCATGACCAAAATAATCTAACAAATCTCTCCTGCATTTTAAAGCTACATATGCACAATGGCAATTTGTTTTAATTCTTAATCAAACACTTACATTGTAATGCCCATAAGTAATTGAAGCTATAATTAACTATTATAAACAGTTCATGAATAGGCATGAGCACCGAGATCATTAGAGTATAGGAATCATGCCCTTTGTGTGCGGACTCATCTTTTTTCTGGCAGAAAGAAACATAATTTTAACTACACGGTAATATTATGCCTTGTCCACTGTTGCCAAATGTCAGTGATAAGAAACTTTTTTCCTTTTCCAGTCAATCTATCCTTACAGTTAAGAGTTCACTGGAAATGGGTCCTATGGTGTACATCATGTAATTTGAATTTGTCAGACATGTAAAGGATGACAAGTTTGGGTTTCATATTAAAGCTCTACAGAGATAAATATATTTAGTGACTTTTCCAGGAACAATAAACAAACAAACAAAAAAACCCAAGTAGTTCTGAGAATTATATTAAAGACTAGCCCTTTATAACCTTGAAAAAGGAAGTTTCCTCACCACAAACCAAACACATTCCTCTAAATATACGCTCTCTCATAAGTTATAGAGATGTTTTCTACCACCTACCAAAAGTCACCACAAGCTCACTAACAGTCATCGGGAGCAAAAAAAGAAAAAGCTAACTGCCTTTATTGTAACAGCCTACAGTTTTCCAGGGACATTTCTCAGGCCTGTGCTATGCCCACTGAGATGCTGTGACCAGCAGTGTGCTGACTTACTTGGTATTCTCCTAGAATTGATTCAAACACTAGGCTCGCTGTGATCTCAAAAGGGGTGCTTGCACGGATCAGCAGCAAACAGGCCCCAGGAGATAAGCAAAGTTGTAAACCCACAGGAGTCCAACCCTTGGATCAACAGCAGCATGCAGGGACCAGATGAGCTTATTACTAGGTTTGAGGCAGATCCAAGAAGGGCTTTTCTTTACCTGCTTCCCTCAACCATGCCATTTTCTCACGTGTGAACACGTGAATAATGAACAAGCGGTCTAATGTATGCTCCCACTATTGCTCGCACAAGTGTGCTACAGAGTCCCAGGAAACAAGAAAAGCCACGGCAGAAGGCCAGGGCTCAGAAAACAGGATTCAAGTGCAACCACCAGGGGTGACCACAGATCTGAGCTGAGCTGGCCAGAACCAAAAAAGGGTCAGAAACTGACCC
>PVHY01000122.1:41632-72408 GCA_004024945.1 Uropsilus gracilis | reverse complement strand
AGACAGTTCCAACAAATTCCAAAAGTTCATTACCCCTTTAAGCCCAAAAATAACATAAAAATTTTTTTAAAGATGCAATTTTGACATTCGAAACAAAATGGAAGGAACTTGAGGGGATTATGCAAAGTGAGATAAATCAGATGTAAAACAAACATTGGAGAATGATTTCATCTATATATGTGATGTGATGTAAGGAAATAAATTAGATGCAGGGACAAAACAAAATAAAAATAATCCAATGGATTTTGACAACTGAGATTTCCAGAAAGAAGAGGGTAGGGGTGGGAAAACTAAAGAATACTCCAAAAGATGGTACTTTTTTTTAAAAATAAAAAAAATTGTTTAAAAGTCCTAAAATAACTTTACTGAAAGTACCAAGTGACTTCATGATATGTCACCATCCATATTTCTTTTGCCAAAGAGAGCAAATGTTTTGCCAAGTATCCTACAGAAATTAGTAAAAATGAATATTTTTTAGTTGTCATTGGAAGATTTTCCAAACTGTGAGCCTCAAGAATTACATACCATTACAATAATACTAAAATAACCCCTTAGCAAAATGTTTGCAATTGACACCATTAGATGTACTTTGTAATGTTCTAAGGACTATGGTTGTAGTTATCCTCAGCCCCAAACTCTGATATGACATTCTGTATATCTGAAAACCAATATTACATTCAGATTAAAGAATGAAATTTTATTTTAGAGAAACCTAAGGAATACTTTTGCTGCAATATGTCATTTATCCTACGAAAGTTATGCTCATCAATGCAGAACTTCCCTCTACATGCTTTTCTGACTGGCCACTCACCTCTTCCACCTATTTAGGAAATACCTGATTTAGAAACCAAATGTGAATGTTCTAGAGTCTCATGTGAGAAGTGACTAAGAAAAGGAAAAAGCAACAACCATTTGCAGTAAGTTGAAGCTCTCTATTCAAACTAATCACTTGGAGGAGTTGATACGGTCACAATATATGTCTGGAAAAACTAAACACTGATTTTAAACAGATAATACATGAAAGTCAGTTCTTGCTTTTATGTATGGAAGACTCAGCTTTATTCCCGAAATAATATATTCTTTGGTTTATCTTTGAAGACAGCCTTAGCAAATTTATGTTTAAATAAAATATCAGTGAAAATGTTTAAACATAAAATGAAAGGCATGTTATAAAACTTCCTCATCTTAATAAATATAAATATATTGAAAAATCATATAAAAATAGCTGACATTTACTTTACCTCTGCTGCTGTATTAAGCCCTTTACACGTATGATTTACACACAATAAAAGGGAAAGGTTCATAGTACAAACCTCTTGGGTTTGTTGTGAGAATTAAAAAAAAAGTTTTAATGTGAAAAATGTTTAGAATAGTGTCAGGGAAATAACAAGTATTCAAAAAATATTAGTTCCCAGCATCTCTTTTAGTACTTACTACAAATATCTGAGGCTGAGACATTAAACAACTTGCCTAAAGCAAGCTGCCATTCCTGGGGGGGGCTATGTTTGTAACTGAGTGCTCTCTAAATAAATACAAATGGAGAGTATCTTTTTCCTCTTTTCTCTCTTTCTCTTTCTCCCTTTCTTCTCTCTCCTCCCCCATAGTCTACATAAACAGAAGTTTGTATATGAATGACATATTTATATATTACATAAATACAAGTTGGAAGAAATGCATATTGAGTGGTAGAGTATTTACCAGCTTCATTTCCCACAAGTAATGTGCATTTCTTTATGGAATCAACTATTTTATAAATAGCTTTAAAAGACTTAAATCATGAAAACTTTAAGAAGTTCTAAGGGTTTCATTATTTAGCAACAATATCAACAAAGATTCTTTTTTAACATCAGTGATAATTATAGCAAACTATGCCTTTATATGTAACACAGTCAACAGAAAAAAGTTTATGCTGCAAACCTGCAAAGGCTCCTCATTCCTCAGTGTTAACAGCAAAACAAGAACTTTGAATACTATTTGAAAACATCCATAGGAGGGCACTCTAGAATGTGACTGGCCATCTGCTGGGAGGTAAAGAGGGTGGTAGGACGTATGTTCCGTGGACGTAATGTAAATATCACTATCCTGTTTTAGAAGTCCTGTTTAAAAGAAACAGGACTTTACTGTTTCTTGAGACACGAGATCACATATTATTCGAAGGTTTGAAGAAAAACCTAAGTAAGCAAGTAAATATATCATCACATTTTAATCAAGTTCTACACTCACAAATGACAACTGTGGTATAAAGGAACAAGAGTTCCTGAAGAAAACTGGTCTTGTCACAAAGTTGCAGCAATTCATCACCAGAGTGAACTGACAGAGGGTGGCTTTCTGAGAGCACAGAGCCTGAGAGGGAGCAAGGCTTTATGGATTCATTCTCAAAAAGGTGTAAAGGTGGGAGTAAGAACGGCATGATCATGTGACTTGAAGTGGCCCAACATACATGGGGCCCCAAGGGAAGCAATGAAAGCTGAGGTTAGACCTCACAAGCAAGCGGGAGAAGTTGGATTCTCGTGCCCAACTATTTGTTAATTTCCTTTCCCGATTTTTCTTTCTGAAGATACTGAGTTTAGAAAGAAAAGAAGCTTCCCTCAAACTCACTAATGTGATAGGTCCCAGCTAAGGAGGCAGCTATTAGAGTGCCTCTATGCGAGATCACAGCAGTAAGTCCTCAAATCTCATTTAGCAACCTCCTTGGTGGTGGTGTACTCTATGCCTAGGGGCAGAAAGCCCTACTGCGCCGTCTCCAATAGGAGATCAGCAAGCTCCCTACTGCTATCCCCAAGGAGTTACTTCTAGCAAGAGCCCCCTCCAGCCTTGTCTCTTGTCTTCTTGCAATTGACAAAGAAAATATAGGCCATTTACTTAACTGATAGACGTCTAGAGTAGTTCCTGATATAGAAGAAGATATTCAGCCCAGGTTTCAGTCCAGTTCAACAATCATAAACTGACAATAACCTTTCTAGAACATACGAAGCAAGAAGGTAAATCGTCCTAAGTGTAGCAAGAGGAATCTGAAAGAGGATTCATCTTGGCTCTGATGTATTGGCTGCTTTTCTGTTAGTTTTGAAGGGGGAATGAAGGTAAAGGTGTTTAAAATAATGAGTTGAGTATGACTAACTAGGAGATTTAGAGTTTATTTGCAAGAAATGATATTTTTCTCCAGCACAGAATAAAAGAACTCCAAAAGCACGATATTTTCTTGTTTTCCATCTCTCACATCACATCACTGCAATTAAAGTTAAATTACATTTAATTTATAAATACAAGTGCACACATAGGTTTCCTTTCTAGGGGACTGAGACAGTGGGTCTTGATGCGGAAGTAAAGACTAAGGGGAACCTTCAGTCTCTCTGTTCTAATTATGGGGAGAATATTTGATTAGAGGTAAAAAGAAAAAGAAAGTTTTTCGCTTTAGAAAAGTATTTTATGAAGGAGTATTACCTACCTAGTAAAGAGAAAGAATAGAGAAGAACTAATAATAAATGTATCTCCTCTGAACATTAGTACTAATATTGTTTCTTAAATGTCCACATAGTAGCCTACTGTCAAATTAGATAACATAGATTTATACTATTATTTGAGAAAAAATTCCATATCAAGAGGCCCATATTTCATTGCAGAAAGGATTACATTATTTGTCAAGGAAAACACATTACTCTTTGAAAAGCAGAAAAGTTGACCTTGGCAAACAGTTAGTGACATTGTTCCCTACTTGATTTCCCTTATATGAGGTGCGTGGGAGAGTACATATTTAGTGCTGTTTTGTGGCATTGTTTCAAAAGAACTCATTATTGTAGCCAGAAATGAGTAGTGAACATCTAGAAAATAGTTCACATTACAGTGTTGAGAAGTAATTGAATCCTGTTTCCACCATTTATGCTACATAGTAAAAAATAGCTTAAAGGAAAAATCATCTTGATTTTGACAGTAAATAGATACTGGCCTAATGTATGTTTATTTTTTCCCTTTCATTGACCTTAACCATTTTTTTCCATAATTAGAGACACATAAAAATGAATATTTATTCCTTGATAAAATTCTAAAATTGTGCAATTTTTCCATTATTTCAAGATATTATTCTATCACTTTTTATTATTTACCATTTATCTTTGATTTTATACTAACCCATAACTTATGTTTTATAATAATTCATAATAAAATGTTTACTTTTTTTGAAACATAATTATGTATTCTCGTGTTTTCTTCTGCTTGTATGGATTACGCAAATCTACCACCACACGTTTATTTACCCCAACTCTCTCCTTTATCTTATCCTTGCATGCTTTTATTCTTAGTATTATTTTACATAATGACCATAATGATAAAAGCAGCAACTGTATGTTGAGTGCCAGTAACATTTTTGAAGCAATCTTTACATGTTATGCCATTTGATTTTTCTGAACATCAGAGTAAACTAGATGATACTATTGTCTGTGCTACAAATGAGAGAAACAGAGAACAGAGAACTTGATATAACTTGCTTTTGATTATAACAAAGCTGTTATTGGGAGGAAAAAAAACATTCATTTTTGATGTACAACATTAACTAATTCTCTGTAAAGGCAAACTGCAGCTCCCTGTTTAGTCCCCTTCATACGTTATAGTAAGAATGAGAAATCAAACCACTCCTATCCAACCATATCATCCAGAATAAAACTGGAAAACAACTTCCTCCTCCCAATGGAGGAGAGGTAGAATTTAATTGAAAAACGCAATGGAAACATTCATGCTGAATGTCCTTCTCTTTCGTCACTCTCGACTCAAAGTATACTGTAAATCTCCATCCTTTTTAATTTACTGAGAAATGAGTCAGCAGAGATTACAGAAGATCACCAAGAAATTGTACAGTAAAAATGATAGGTTGGAAAACAAAGTAAAACAGTGCAGTGTTTTTCAAAACTGCAAACAAAATCTTTGTTTGAGTATATATGGGATCAAAATATGTTTTTTAATGACTGCATTAAAATGTTGTGAATAGCAATCTTCAGTTTCTAAATTATCAATGTGGAGCATCAACAATAAATACAGCCAAGCAATTGGTACTGATGGTTTTGAGAAAAGACATTTGATTAATAAAGAATAAAAACAATGTCATGAAAGAGTTCAGCCTCTCTACCTGCCATCGACACACATATATATATAGAAATACAGTCTACTATTTCTAAAAGGTAATGTGTTGTAAAGGTTTAGTAATTACCTGGCATTTCCTCTCTTTGATGATCTCTGTCTTCTGTAATTTCCTCTACCACAATTTTTAAATAAAATTTTAAAAATATTTATCTAGTAAAAATCCCCTCTCTTCCCCTAACCATAGTCTCTCACTACTGGCAAAACTCCCACCTGACCTTTAAGATTCTTAACTAGTTTCAGAGTTAGTGGCCAAGTGATCTGGTAAGAGGACAGCAACAGCTTACATTAAGTTGCTTCCTTTATGTCTGATCATTGTGCATTTAATACTCTCTTACTTTAAGTGACCAAAATAAGAAACTGAAAGAGTCTGCAATTATATCATTTTGGGTTATCACTGGGGAGTAGCAACAGAGCTGGAGAAGATCAGACGACCCTCTTCTGAGGGGGCCAGTCCAGCAACATTAGCGACAACTAGCATCATCTCTACATCATCTTTCTCAGCTCTGCTCCTCTTTCAACTCATTTTTTTTTTGTTTTATGATATTATTAATTTGTTTTCATCTAGATTTTACAAATTCAATATCTTGTTTTAAAGATTATTCATTTTTCCCAAACATCCATAATTGCTTCCCAGTTATAGTATTTTTCAAATATCCAATATCTCTCCAACCCCAAACAGAGCTGGCACGTATCCACATTTTTTTAACAGAACCAAAGTGTTTTTTATTAAACTCCAAAGTAAAGGTAAAGTAGAACAGAGCTAAAAATATATTGAAATAGCAGCTCCTATTTGTTTGATTTCTCTTCCTCTTTTCTGCTCTGTCTCAACTTACACTCTCACGAATTCTTTCTTTGGGCTACCATAGGTATTTACAGATTAATTACTACTCCCTGCACCTTACTAGAACTGGAAAGACTTACTATGAATAAAACAAATATGTTTCACCTTGAGAATTCAAGTCAAGAAGATGAAACATACATTAGCAAATAGCTACACTGCGGATGGTAAGTGTTACAATGGAGGAAGGAGGAGAAAGGAGAGGGGGGCAGGAGTCCAAAAGGACTTTTACCTCCCCAAAAGAAGGCTGCCTAAGGAAAAAAAAATGCTTAGAAGACTGAGAGAATGAATACAGACCTGTGAGGTAAAGGAGGGGAGAACATTTCCCGAAAAATTACTTTTTGTTGAAACAGCAACAGGAAGGAAAGCAGGGCAGTTACTCTTTTTTAAGAAAATATAACATTTTGTAAGTTGTGGAAATTTTAACTAGATAAATATGAATTAAGTCTGGAGGCAGCAGAGGGGTAAGGAAGGAGGCAGTTTATATACAGAGTTTTACATCTTGGGGATGATGATTATTACTTGTTCTAAGTAGACTGTTTATAGGAATATTGCAAATGGGTCTTCTCCACTTAAAAGAGGAATTCAAGAACAGGTGATGTTATTTTATACTTGCTCCCGGTTGGCAGTGGTTGATACAACAGTAAAATTCCTCAAATCTGTATACCTTCTTGTTTCAGCAACAATTACACTATGCTGATTATTTGAAGAGACAAAGGACACGTGTGTAGGAGGAACAGAGAGACAGACTAAGCTAAAATTACAGAATAAAAGGATATCATGTATCATCAAGCTTTAAGTCAATTGTGATAACCAACTTTTTCCCCCTGATAATATAAATTCACTCCTCTAAATGATTGAATTTAACAAGGAAATAAAATCATATGAATCCTTCAGAGTAAAGAAAAATACGTTTATGAATTTATTCTATGTTTTTATTAGTACTTGTTTTGAGTAAAAAATAAGCTTGAAGACTTCTTCAGAAAATGGGTTTTATTTTTGCCTTAAATGCATATTTTAGCTGATAGAAAATGTAGGGTGCTAGCTCCTGAAAGCTTGTATATTCTTCAACAGAACTACTCAAAAATTAAGAACTAAGAGCATGAGAGCTCAAGCATTGCAACTACTAGAATCTGTGCACCTGATATGGCCTAGGACAGGGGAACGGCTTGTTCATTGAACTGATGCAGATAAATATCTACAACATTATACATTAAGTACTACTTATATTTATGTTTCTCAACTGGCAATAAAATTTACACATTTAACTTGTCCCAATACTGAATGTTGGTCAGTCAAGTTAAGAATGGTATTGCTTGACTATGTAGACAGATTGGCAACGAAAGCTAAGCTTTAGATGTAATCTTCACTGTAAAAGAATAACGCAGTTTAATGTGTCTGAAAGTCATCCCTATAAGTCACATTAACAAATATCTGTGGACATACTTAAAGAAAAATATTCTTAATTATTTTTGCACTGATTATGTGTGTGTGTGTGCGTATATATGAACTATGTTATACATTCCTTGAGGGTAAATATTGTGTTAAATAGACTACAGAGAAAATAAAAGACTTTCAAAATGACATAGTTTTAAAGTCCTTTCACTAATTCCACTGGGATTATGCAAGTTCTTGGACGGGGAGGCTGGTGAAGGCTGGGAAAGAAAGGAGACAGATATTAGTGCCTGTTGTAATAGCTATGTTCCCCATGATCTGAAATACTAAAAGTGAATGTTTCTTCTATTATAAGGATATAAACCTTTCTTACTGCAAAGCTATTAACATATATAATGCACATGTCTGAAAATCATGGTTTCTCTGTCATTCTTTGGAGACCTTTAGGAACCTGAGTTATTGTATAGCCCTTAATTATAGCCAAGGCATAATTTGTAAATCTAGCATATTGTTAACTATCAGGTTAAATGATTTAGCAGCTTAGTCTTTTCCAACAAATTAAAATGTTTCTGTTGTCTTATTTCTTGTTTTTTTTAAAAAGATAAAGAAACCCAATCATACAATTTTACGAGACAATATATCAAAATACAGCATTTCTATCAACAAGATGATCTGAAAGTGTAATTCTAGAAATTTATCAATGTAATATTTCTTTAAAAATAAACAAGTTTCTTAAAGTCAAAACATATAAAAACTCTTGATCTGATTACACCATTCTAGGGCATACAAAATCAAAAGAAAATAAACGACATTAATTTGTACCCTTTGTACAAATACATTACCTTCTGTATTTGGGGGACAGAAATTGTACCTTAACACATTACATTTTTACTCTGATTTCAGTTCTTTCATCACAAAGGTAGACTAAAACCAGAAATGTTATTTCCCTTATTCGGTTTTATTACAATCTATATCAATTTAGCATATCTTTGTATATTTTTTTAAAAAATAAAAGAACCATTCTAATGTTAATTTGGACCAATCTTCCAAACATATGATTCTAGGTTTCTAAATGGGGGCCCTCTTGAGGGGGCTTTTTAAATGTGAACAAAAAAGCACCCTGAGGCTGCCCAATTCACATTTAACCTACTTACATGAAAAAGGAACTGCTTTGGTTAAGAATAAACTTCCACAAGCTCAGGTTCAAGCTAAACACGCCAGCATATTAGTGAGGAAATGAGACAGCAAATAGTAACTCCTTTCATACTAGTAAAAGAATACTGTATTTATTTAAAACAGTTGGCAGAAATTCTCATTTTAATTAAATTACATTTACTGAAATAACATTTCCATAATTAAAAAAAATAACCCATTTCTCCCAAAGAGCTAGCAAAAAATAATCATAGTAACTTCAAATGGGCAAAAAAGTAATGCGATTGTTAGAATAAATGTGACTAATTTGGATTACAATTGCACATTAGTTCAGTGGTTTTCTGTGATTCAGAAGCCATTATTATTCCTGTTGCCATGTAAAGTTAATACAAAGAAAATAGCAAGTTTTGTTTTTAATGATATTTTAGAGGAACTAACTTAAACTAGTTTCACAACTTAAGATGCTTGTATTGCTTGTACATTAGAATCCTACAATATTCGTTTAGATTAGGTCAGAGAATTCTAAGGGAACTATTGCTTTTGCAAATGAGGAGACTGGGTCTGAAAAAGCTAAGTGACTGTTCTTATACATGTAGGGCCAGTTAGATTAGAAAGGACTAGTTCTGAAACTTGGTAGCTTTCTCCAGCACAGCTGTCACAGGACTGAAACTTCACATCTTCATAGAAGACACAACCTATGCAGATTATGGTAGAAAAAAGTTCATTCCAAGCTGGAGCTTAGTTCTTTCGCATTTCAGTTCTTTTCACTCAGTTTCTTTCATTCTTCCTAAGAGTTCACGCAAAAATCAAAATTCATGTTCCCAAAGGACAAACATTGTTGAGTAATCAATTTAAGTCTCATATATAGACATAACTGTGAAGAATGCTTCAAGATTTATCAGTGACAACTTGAGAAAGAACAAAATTTTCCATGAAGGTAAAAGTCCGATTCCAAATGCTGAATTCCTCCCAATACACACAAGAAAAAAAATAGCCAAATTGGTCGATGTTCAATTTCAGTCATGAAAGGTACACAGGGAAAAAGGAGGAATATTTAACAAAGAAGGGAAAGTATACAAAACTATGGGGAAAACAAAACCACCTTTTCCTTCTTGGATATCTCTGAATGCCAGCTTTGTCAAGAGTAGAAAGCATTAGATGACAAAGCTGTGTCAAGTAGTTACTACCATTCAGAAAAAATATACAATGATTTCATACATGTGCTGCTGGGAATTTATGAACAAGTATGTCATAGTTTAAACCTACACAAGTCAGATATTTCCTTAGATTTGTGCAAAAAGAACACCAACCAGCTTTAACATCCTTCTCCAGTTTTAGGTCACATCAAAGAAAAATGAGAAAAACAACCACATGACAGCTACTTTTTGAAAACATTAATATTTATTAAATGCTCACAATCCTAACTACTTATGGCACAAAAATCAAGTACAAGGTAAATCCCATAAAGCTGAATATTTGTGACATGACTAACAAAAGAGTTTCTATCTTTTTCAGTAATTACATATTTTCTGTCACACCCCCCATTTTAACTATATGTCTCCCAGCTCAATTAACTACATCCCACAAATTCTTTTGCAATGCAACAATTCCCCAAGATTCTTTCAGTAATAATCTACTACTTTTTCTACTCTGTGTAATATTGACTTGAACCATAGTAGGAAGGCCATTTAAACTCAGAGGCCCTAGTTACTGTTAAGAAAAAAAAAAAAAAATCTCTCCAAGAGTCTAATTTGCATATTAATTTCCTTATTCACTGTCAGTTATTCTCAACTTACAAGCTTTTGGGTCAAAGTCATTATGGCAAAAAACTCATTATGACTACAATGCAACAAAATTTAATAAAAATAAAAATAACACACTACATTTCAGAGGGTTGAACCCAAACTGGAAAACACACCAATACTATGAAAATAAACTGTTCCACAGACCACTAATGTGCAAGGAGTGAGGTTTTTAAGATACACTGAGTTAAACCAATTTGAACAGGTAGTTTTCCTGCCAGATCCTTTTAGTTATGTTTAATCTCATTGCAAACCCAGAAGGGGGGCTTAGGTATGTAAATTTAAAAATATTTTTAGGCATAGAACTTTCTAGAATCCCTATTTATTTGTAGAAAACAATCTTACAGATATAGCTTAGTTGATGCTTCAATTTAGAACTACAATAAAAACAAACAGCATATTTCTATTTCTAAACACACTCCTATTTTCACGTAGATTTTTGGAAACTGAAGTTTAAGGTTTTCCACAAGCTTGGCTGATCCAAAGTTACTCTTTATTAATGGTGGAGATAGGAGTTCACTCCCAGGATCAAGAAGGATATTCCCGATAATAATTAAAAAAAAAGAATAGGGAAGATTATTATTTGTTAAACCCTTCATCCTTGGCTGGAATTCTGGTTCTATGTTTAAAAAAAATGAAAATTTTAATTTACCTATTTAATTTCATTATGTGACATATTAAAGATTTTTCTACATATTTTTCTGATGAAAAGTGACATTTCATTCTGTTACTTCTCAAGATATACAACCGTATCTGTCATTTTTTGTAGTATGAAAGGTATAATTGTAACAATTATACAGTGAATTATTATATACTTAATAAGTAATCTAACTATATGAACTGAAAAAAAAATGTTACCAGTAGATCTTTACGGTGAGGACGATAATTGAGTGAATTCATCAATGCAAAGCTTTTTTAATCATTCTTGTACTTTTAAATTTTAATTTTTTAATCATTCTTGTAACACAGCAAGCAGTCTACAATGTTTCATAAAATTATTATACTTCCCATGCACTTACCTAGGACCTCTTTTATGCATATTTAGCATTCACATATGTTTCCTGAGTACCTCTACATTTTATCACTAATTTAATTAAATATATTTAACTAACTCTGAAAGGAAAACACAGTAATATTTTAAATTAGAAAAATAACTATGTTTTACCAATAACAAATTACATTCTCTATTAGATTTATGGGTTATAGAATGAAGGTTGCATAGTCTCAGTGCCCACAGAGCTTCCACCAAGGTATAGTGAAGGAGATTTATAATAAGGCTCCTCTCCCTTATAAGGAAACAGGAAATGGAGCAATAACAGGGGAGGGGGAGGAGGAAAGGAGGTGAAGCAAGAGATGAAAAGAAAGGAGAAAGAGGAAAAGAAGGAGATAGAAGGAATGAAAAATAAGTGTTACCAGAAAAAAAGAATGAAAAAAAAAACAACAAAACTTTCATTGCTTACTTTATGTACCAAGGCAAGTCTTCTAAATGTTTTATATGTATTTTTCAGTAAATGATTACAAAAAGACTGTCTGATAATATATTATTTATTTATTTGTATGTATGTATGTATGTATGTATTATCAAGAAACTGACAGGGAATGTAACTTGCTACATCAACAGAATAAAGGTGAAGGCCTTGCCACCTTCTCAATCAGCCAGATCATGAACCTTAGGACTGTAACCTTGGCACCAACACTTATAATACTACATGCTGTCCTGAGGTTAAGACAAGGTAACTATAGGCACCAAGAAGGCTTACTGAACTGACGTTGGGTCTGGTGAGGCTGGAAGGACATCTTGGAAGGAGTGATGTGGGAGACATGTATATCATCCAAGCAAACTAGGAAGGGAACTTCTGAAACTGGAAAATGGCCCATGTGAATTCATAGTAGCTTAAAAAAGCAAGATATATGCAGTTTAAATGGCATAGGACATGTAAAGAAGAATTGAGAGCAGGCACCTGGGAAAAAGTCAGGAGTTCCACAAGAAGGATCTGTGCACCACACAAAGAAATTGATAACAAGGATAGATATTCAAGTGATTCAGTGAGAAGCAATGATGGCTGACTTCAGAGGACAGAAGAACAGGAGAAAGGGGAATGGTGAATAAGAGAGAGACCTAGTTCAAGAACAAAAAGATATTACCCTTCTATTAGATGTGGAGAATGATAAATAATGAACCACCTAGAATCCCTCCCAAGATGTTGACTTGAGTGACCAGGTAATTGGTACAATTTTCCACATTAGAGATTACAGCAATAAAACAGACAGTAATAGGAGGAGAGTTGTTAAATTTGAACCTCCTCATTTTGACATGCAGTATATTTAATTACAGGTGTCTTATTGGCAACAGAAATAGAGGGTTAGAAATGAGCAGTGAAATCTCTGTTGAGACATCAGATTATGAATAGTGATTGAAGTCATTTGTTTAGGGTTGAACATTGTGCAAAATATATAGAAAGAAGGTCCAAAGATGTGCCTAGGAAAATGCTAGTCGTTACATCACAAGCTTTATGCTATACAATTCATAGCTTGCATATTCCAATCAAGACAATATTCCAATCAGATCACTAATTTCAGTGAACATTCCCAGTGAGCCTGATCATGAATCTTAGGACTGTAACCTTGACACCAAAGCGTATAATATTACTTGCTGTCCTGAGGTTAAGATAAGGTGGCTAGTTGGGTGTGGTGGCACATGCCTGTAATCCCAGTTATTTGGGAGGCAGAGACTGGGGATCACTTGAGTCCATGAGTTTGAGACTACCCTGGACAACATAGCAAGACCTAGTCTCTTAAAAATAATAATAACAATTTTTTAAAAAGATAAAGTGGCTACAGGCACAAAGGAGGCTCATTGAACTGAAGTTGGGTCTGGCATGAGCTCATTGAGCTAAGAGATCCAGAGAAGACAAGGAAAAAGGAAAGAAAATTATCAAAATGGCACAAAAAATATATATTATGCAGTTAGATATCAAGAGGAGAATTCCACGAAAGAAAGTGTTCAGTGGATTCAGAAATATGGAGATGACTGTTAACCTTTAGAGTAATAAGGAACATGTAGGTCAAAGGAGAGTCAGACCAGGTAAAGACAGTATGCAGCATGAATAGACTAACCTTTCAAGATATTCAGAGATAGAAGTGAAAGCTTAATAGCAACTTGCATTCAAGCATTTTCATTTTTGAGATGAAAAAAGACATGAGCTCAGAACACAGGGAGATGAAAGACTGAAGACATGGGAAAGAGAGAAGATGGCGAAAATCATCAAAGATGGTCAAAGTCCCAAAAGGATGAGAGAAAACATGTAGAGAGCACAGATAGTCTCATTTTTGTATGCAAGAAAAAAAAAAAGATGGATGCAAAAAAAAAAAAAAAGATGCTGCCTTTACTAAGACTAAAGAGCATCAAGAAAGGATGAGTGGTTGGTGTAAATGTATTTTTAGATATTGTAGCTAGAACACCTAAATATTTGGTTCAAGTAATGACCCCTATTTTCTTCTGAAGAATGTTTCCAGGTCATCTTTTGAACATGATGGTATTAGTAAGGTAATGCATTTACATTTGAATTTCATTGCAGGGATGGGGGAGATGATTTATGCTTTAAAATTAATCACAGATAAAGGTAGAAATATGCTTTAAAATTAGAAAAAAATCAGTTTTCTGATTTTTTCAGACAAAGATTATACTTACAGATGAGAATAGCTACCATGAAATTATAAATTGCAACTGTTGGAAATACTTTTTCCTCTTCTTTCTACTTCTACAAAATCATGAAAAAATCTACAGACTTGGGGGGTGAAGGCAGCTATTAAGGATAAAGGAAATTTAGTGTCTAGTTCACTGAGATTCCATTTTAAAGGAGAAAAAAAGTGGAATGAGCAGGAATGAGTATGGAAGGACTTTGGAGTGAAAGAAAAATCTCAGAATCACAAAATTCACTTGTCACTTGTGTTAATACATCCTGCATTCTTATTACATGCCACAATGCACTGGCCCCCTGTTCAAGTGCCGACAAACTTAGAAATTCATATGAATATTCTCTACTCATTATAATTTCCTCCTCGGGTATTAATCCCTAGAAAATAAAATACCCTTTTCTTAATTAACTTGTAGTTATCAAGTTGTCATGACAGCTTGCCCTAGTTATGTTTGCATTTTTAGGAATAATTCATCTAAAAGAATTTCCGTGGAAAGAATTACAGAAAGATTAAAGCACATTGATTTTAGAATTGTGAAGTAGTTGAAATTTTACACACTTTTTTTAGAGTGACCTGAAAATTTTAAAGGAAATCTAAACAGTTTTCTGGGTAAGTAAACTGAGCCCATGGTGGCTGTAAGAATGATGACATGGACAGTCAGTCCAATGTTGAGCTATAGCCACTGACTGAGTAGTCTAGATTGTTGGCTGTCATGTTGTGATCTAACTTCTTAGATTTATGACCAAGGAAGTTAAGCTTAGATAAATTAGGAATATAAAAGAAATTACAAGTTTTAAATATTCTCTTCTGTTTTCTTAAGTTTTACTCCTTCCCTTTGGACTGAGTGCTATAGAATATTCATAATTTTATCAACAGATAAAAATGTGAATATAAAAATGAAGTTAAAATTGCACAAAAGATTTCACCCTTTAAGTGCTTTAAAAGTTGAGTTTCTCAAAAACCAGATAAAAAATGAGAAGAGCTAAAAAAATATTTCTCCAAAGATGAACTATAAATGGTCAAAAGGTACATGGGAAAAAAGCTTAAAATAACTAATCAGGGAAATGCAAAGAAAACCATAATGTGATACCATTTTGTGCCAGTAAGAATGGAACATATCAAAAACCAGGTACCAAGTGCTGGCGTGGATGTGGAGAAAAAAGAACACTCTTATATTGTTTGTTTCAATACAAACTGGTCTGGCCACTATGGAAAGCTGTGTAGAGAACCCTCAAAGTAATGAAAATGGAACTACTATTCGACCCAACAGTCCCTCTTCTGGGAATCTACTGAAAGGAGACCAAAACAATAATATGAAAGGACACCTGTACTGGTATGTTTATTGCAGCATTATTTATAGTTGCCAGGATATAGAAACGACCCCAAGACAGATGAATGTATGAAAAAGATGTAGTATATTTACACAATGAAGTATTATTCATCAATTAAAAATGACAAATTGGAAATATTTTTGATAACATGGATGATCCTAGGAGGAATCTTATTAGTGGAAATAAGTCGGAAAGAAAAAGAAAGAAACCAGATAGTCTCATTTATAGATGGGATATAGGGATAACAAACAAAAGGTCAAGAGGAAACACCAAAACAAGCTAACAACCAAACTAAAGCATGCAGGTTAGAGGGGTAGAAGAGAAGGGGGGGGGGGGTCAGGGAGGGAACAACACAGAGGATCAGAATGGTAATTCACAGGTGATATGGTGATGAATGAAGCCTGGGGGGATACAATGATGTATGTATGTGTGTGTGTGTGTGTGTGTGTGTGTGTGTGTGTGTGTGTGTATTATTAAAAGCAAAGTTGAACTTCTGACTTTCTTGCATTCTCTCTCTGAAACTGGACCCATACAGCCTGTGTGGAACACGAGTGACATTTTCCACCACCTACTAAGCTGTGAGAATCATTGAAAAAAAAATGGAACAGTTTTCCCTGCCACACCAGAAGTTGCTGTGTGTGAGCAGCTACTCCCTTGGGTGCCAGCCTGGTTTGAGTGTGGAACCAGAGCAGGAGTGTGTTTTGAGTGTGGAACTAGCTGCTTCTGAGGCAACACCCAGGCTGGTCTGCAGCCCCCAGGATAGCTACACGAAGGTCCAGTGTTGGTTGGGCTTGATGGCACCCAGAGGTGGCCATTTTATATTTGGAACCTGGATCATAGAATGGAACAATGAGGGGTAATCAAAATGAACCAGTCTTGTTCCTCAGCTCATTAGATATAGATTCAGTGTCAGGTGGGCTGATTGGTACAAAAATGTTGTAATTAGTAACTGAGAATTAAAAATGGTCCATTATGGAGGTATCACCTAGGAAGGAGGTCCCTGAAAAAGGATATAAGACAGTGTAAAAGTCAGCTTGAGATGCCCAGACTCATGTTTTTATGCTTCATCTCCAAAGGAAAAAGAAGCGGAGAATGATGGAAGAATACTGGAGGAGGCACATGGAGCAGACACACAAGTAAAGATGAAGAAGAAGCTATTCTTGCTTCTCAGCCTTGGACTTGCACCAGGGATTTGAAGGACATAGAAAGACACACTTGAGAGATACAAAGATGTGGGTGAGAGATGTCAGGTAGGCTGACAATGCAACCTTTATTTTTATTTGGGTTTTGATTTTGCTCTTTTCTTTCCAGAATTGCCTGGGCCCTTGTGCCCCTTGCCTATGGGTCCCCATCAGAGGGTACCTTAAACTTGTGCCAAGCTATCAAGCTTTAGTGAGCCTGCTTTAAGCCAACCCTGTTTGGCTGGGCATTAACCCAAAAACGGGTATTTCATGTGCAGTTATTTTAACGATATTCTCTCTTCTCATTACTGCACACTAACTGTTGCACACTACCTGTATTAAAATTCCTTTCTATTGAAGGCCTTACACACTAGAGTATGTTTTCTTTGATAAATAAGATGACAGAACTTATTTAGAAAATGTAGGTCCAGGGTTCTTGAGATGCCCTCCTTGCTCTGTTTACTAATACCTCTTTTTCCCTCAACCTCTTCAAGGACTCACAGATTTCATATTTATAGCTACAAGTAAATGCTGAATTAACTAAAATTCATTCATATGTGTTTGTATTTAATGTGTGCCTATGTGAATAAAGAGTTCCACATGCTAACAACAACAACAAAGAACTAAGTCGTTTCCAATCAATGCAAGAATACTAGTGTTGATTTTAATCTTCCTTAATCATCAATATATTTTGACACTGGCATTAAGAAAAACCAATTATTTATACAATAATGTCCCTAGATATATTTTCCTATAACTTTAACAGTGCCCCAAGGGATGATGGTGGTTGACTATGGGTGATTTGGTGGTGGGTACACTATGGTGCTGATGCCTAATGGGGTATCCAGACATTACCATAAGTTAAAATTGGAAATTAATTAATTTTAAAAAATTAACAGTGCCAGATTTCTTTTTCTTTTCTTATCTCTGGTAGTTTGAGACTACTGAACTGTAGTTAAATCAATGATATTATCATATCCAAATGATGCAAGAAGTTTTCCTATTCAAGACTTAGAGCTGAGAAAACTGCCCTATGTAGAAGACATTTCTTAAAATTAATATTTTTATGGAAAGAAATTATGCAAACAACAAGTAAACTAGGTAGTAATGAAAGACCTAGCTGGTATCTTGCTCTGAATAGTCATATACATATTATGGAAAATTTGAAACTATATAGAAATCTTTGGAGTAGATGCTATCTACTCCAACTATCAGGTCTTACACTGAGACACAAAACTAAGTATACTTGTCATTTGTCATTCATAATATTTTTCATTCTTTCATAGTTACAGTACAGCTGTTTAATCACTGTTAAACAGTATTTTATTAGCATCATAATTAACTAACTGAGCTAACTAGTCAAGCCATATAGCATTTTTAGATAGAGTAAAATTTATTATTTACAACATATATGAGATGGTGCTTATCTCATTTTTCTTCACATTTTTATTACAATTTCAAAAATGACTTTTTTTTTTAATTTGCTTGGCATTAATTTTTTTGGGGTCTCAAATACATTTATAATATGAATTAAAAAGTAATTAATCCAATTTCCATCCAGGTTATGACATGACAGCTACTTACAAAAAGTTTTATAAATAAATGATTTTCATTCATTTTGAAAGAAATGAAGTTTCTTTCTGAATCAAGTTAAATATCATAACATGTACACTTTTTATGGGTTTCTTATTTCTGCAAAATAGCAAAATGGAACTGACTTCAAATACTACAAGATTCTATTTAACTGATTTTACCTGCAAACAAGCACACCTTTATCTCTGCTTCTGTTTATCATGTTAAAAGAGGTTAGAAACATCATAAAGATCATCATTACATGACTATTGCTAGATTCTTCCCTCTGAATTTTGTCAAATAGGCCTCTACTATGCCCTAAAATCTATCAGATAAATGACCAAAAAAAAAAAAATGAATAGATAAACAACAGTAGCAACAACAAATACCCAAAACTTTATTGGGCAAAATAATAGCGTTTAAAACTAAACAGCTCTTGGCATTGGAAAGTGTGTGAGGATCACAGCCAGAGTATTGAGAGTCCAATTTATTTTAAGGCCAGCAAGGATTGTAGAATTTTTTTTTTAATTTCAGTTTTTCTATCACAGAATTTAAGTCTCTGAGACATTATCATTGGACAGTATCCCAGAAAATAAATACAAATCCCTGAGCTAGAGAAAAATGTTCATAGTCTCCATAAATCTACTTAATGGAAATTGAGAGTCTTCCCCTTGGAAAGATTTGGAAGATCTGACTTAAGCCACATTAAGTGTTCCAAGCAGAAATGACATAACATAATATGCTTTGTTCACCCCTCAACCTTCCAGAGGACTCCAAAAGATGTCTCAGAGTTGTAAGCATGCATTTCCTTCAATATCCTTTGTCTAAATTATAACATGGGGCCTGTGTGGCTCATATAAACTATTATGAAAATATAAGCATCAATTTTCAAAGTTATAATTTTTTTCTTCCACTGTCTGCTATTTAAATATTCACTCATCACAATGAGATACTACCTTACACCAGTAAGAATGGCTCACATCCAAAGAACTGGCAACAAGAATTGCTGGCGAGGATGTGGAGAGAAAGGTACACTACTACACTGCTGGTGGGAATGTAAACTAGTCAAACCACTATGGAAAGTTGTGTGGAGGACCCTCAAGTTAATGAAAATGGAACTACCATTTGACCCAGCAATTGCTCTCTTGGGAATCTACCCAAAAGAGACCTCAATGTGGGTACAAAGGGACACCTGTGCTCGGATGTTTACTGCAGCACAATTTATAATTGCAAGGACATGGAAGCAATCTCAATGCCCCCAAACAGAGGACTGGATGAAAAAATGTGGTATATATACACGATGGAATATTACTCATCAATTAAAAATGACAAATTCGACAATTTTATAACAACATGGACATACTTAGAAGGAATCATATTAGCAGAAACAAGTCATAAAGAAAAAGACAGAAATCAAATGTTTTCACTAGTATATGGGATATAGTGAAAAAATAAACAAAAGCCTTGAGGAAAAGTCAAAACAAGCTAAGCATCAAACTGAAGTGCACAACTTTGAACAGGAGGGAAAGGGGGGGAAGGGAGGGTAGTGTGTGTGGGGGGGAGTAAATCCCTGGGATTACAGTGTTGTGAAATTTATATATAATTAAATTTTTAAAAAATCTTATAAAGCAAAAAAATAAAAATTAAAAATAAATATTCACTCATTTTTTTAAGCTTGCATTGTCCAGACAATTATTTTAATTTTCTACCTCATAAAAAAAAACAATAAGAACTGCTACAAATATAAGTAACCTTGGGCAAGGCCCTTAACTTCTCAATTCCAAATTTCTCCAACAACTGATCTGTCTAAAAATATGGTATATATCCTTTTCTGAACAAACATCCATCAACCTTCAAATGAAAAGGGGCAGAAAACTTTTATTGTTGATTAATGCCATCCGTGTTTCCACTGGATGGTTGCCTGAAAAATGCATTTATAACTAACTGGTTAATACTCATCCTATGTTTGCATTTCTTAACAGAATAATGGATATTTGTCAAACAGAGAAAAGTCAACAGGTAAGAAGTGAAATATTTTCCTGGTAAGAAAACTGATAATTAATCAATATAAGTACCAAGTGAGTTTTAATCTACCATTTATCTTAGATGGAGTATGTCCAGTATATAAAAGCTATGTCAAATTTTTGAACCAAACTTATCCACAAAAATGATAAAGTGACAAATGTAGTATTAAAAAATAAAGTACTGAGTACTAAAATACAGCATACTGCTTTTGAATGAAGATGTACATCAGAGAAAAATCAAGGCTACTCAAATCAGAAGTTAGAAGAAAAATATGCCCTTTGTCTCTGTGCTTCAAAAGAAGCAAAGAATTTAAATCAGCAAGGAGGTAAAATAACAGTATAGAAAGACAAGACACAAGAAAAAAAGTCCAGTGTTCAGAGAGAGCATGAGATTCTAGGCCTTTGGAAATAGAGTTAGCATTATAAAGAGGTCACACCAAGTTTAAGATTTCATCCAAAAGAAAATAAGCAGTGACTAGAGGAATGAGAAAATTAGATTGTTATCAAGAGGATGACTCCCTATTGGTCTGTTAATATGCAAGCACAACTGAAGGCAATGATAGCAAATGTAAGATGGTACAGCAATCCAGCACAGAGACAAATTGGCAAATCTATCCACCTGATGAGAAAAGGGTGCAGTTAAAGAAGACAGTCATGTTTGAAAGACCAGTAGAAAAAGACAATAAAGGCAAAATTGATGAAATGGTGATTACTTCATACATTTATTTTTGGATATGTTGGACTGAAACATTGTAAAAAAAAACTGAAGAATCATAGAATTTGAACTCTAGTGAAGTTAGCTTTTCAGTTATCACTGGAGTCATAGCTAAAGACATGTGTCCACTAGAATATGAAGGGCAGAGAGGGTGGCAGCTGTTGAAAGTTCACAAAGACCCTGCCTTGGCCTGACTTTAGTCAGGTGCCTTTGGGTCTTCTTCTCAATGAGGCTGCAACATCAGGCATCAATGTCCATCACTGCAGATGGGCACTGAAGAATTCTGTCAAGCCAGTTTAGAATGAATCTCCCCAGTTTTGATATCTGATCAAATTCCTCATCTCCAGCATCCCAGTTAACATACAGTTGCCTGTGCTGCCTTTATCAAGAATCTCATTACCGCTAATTTAGCAAGAACTCCCTTATCCTCAGCTATTTTCCCATCCATGAAACTAATTCCTTGACTATAAATTTCCACTTATTTTTCTTGTATTTAAGTTAAACTTTACCCGACTACAGTAGTTTTCATAATACCTATCATTGTAAACTTGAATAAAATATTTATTATCATTTTGTCAAGCATCAGAATAATGCTTCCTTTTAACAAGGATCAAAACAAATAGCTTATCTACCATGAGGGGGTCATTAAGCATGGAGAAGGTAAGGGTATTCAGAAGGGTCAAGAGAAGAAGGTACTGGAAACCAAGTGAGAAGATTGCTTAAGGAAAAGGGCCCCACCATACAGCGTACATGTTAGAAAAATCAAAAGGATAAAAATGACAAGGCTGAGAGAACTCAATGTCTGTTGCTGAGAAAGCACACCAGCAAGAAAGCTGATGGGAAACTCACATGAGAAAAGGTTGATAGGGAAAGATAGCAAAAAAGTGAAATCCAATAACCCTAAAGAGCAAACCAAGACAAACTATACAACAGTGTAAAAAGCTTCTCACTACAGGGAATTAACAGAGAAATAAGGAAGAGAGTGTGAAAAGGTATTTCTTTGCCTAATAACAAATTTCATAATTTTTCTTAACTCTGCCTTAGCTTATAAAATTTAACATGAACTTGCACACTGGCAAAATTAGAGTCAAACCTAACTACTGTGATCTTAAAAATAAAGTCTTAATAATGTCACCTATTAAAACTTTGATATCATGCTAACTTAAGCAACTATGCTTTTAGTATCTTCCGACTTGGAAATCATTACTCCTCAGAGGGGTAAAAAAATATGCAATATAACTAATATAATGGCTATTTTTCATATTAACATTTTTGTTATTAGTTATTATAAGTAAATTTCTTATTTGCATAATTGGTACAATATATTTTTAAATGAAAACAATATTTCTATTGAAAAAGATACTCTTTCCACTAGCTATCATTGGCCAAATCTTTTAGTTCCACATCTTTACATTCTATCTTATACTATTTTCTAGTTGTATCATATATAGCCTTCCCAAATACCTGAATTCAGGAAAAATAATCTCATAACAGAAACAACTATGACATTATCAATAGTAATACTAGAATATCATTCATACTGCTTGATGCAAAACAATTTCACATGTGTTATATCTCAATTTAATCCTTACCACAATTTAAAAGCCAGTAGAATTTTCCCATTCTACCAAACAAATCAAAGGCAGAGTGCACCAGTGTCAACCAGTTCCTGCAAAATCTATATTCTTACCAGAATTCTGGCCCATGTTTTCAGAAACCAGCCAACAGCACAAGGCAGCTCTGGTCTAAAATAAACACCTCAGGATTCTACTGCAGCCCCAGAAGAACACTTTTCTTTAAATTATAAATGTTCACTCTGCTTTCCTAAAGTGCTTTTCAATGCCCTATGTGTATGCTAAGACTCCAGCTTCTTCTTCCCCTTGTAAACTTGTATGGAAATATTTGACTTACTCTAAGGAGCACATGTCAAAGTATCTCCTTAATTTTATTATCATAAAGATTCTGTGGGAGATATTATTTACTTAATAATAATAGGACACAACCAGGGGAGACACAATCCTGGGCATCAAGGAACGTATGTGGCATTGACCTGCTCCCCTGATTGAGAGGTTCCTTTTAAAAAGCTTCCTGAAACATACAGGAGATTATATACATAATAAAAAATATATTTTATTAACATATAAAATATATTTTATATTAATAAATAAAATAAAAATATATGTTATATATTATTTCTCCTGTATATATGCATACATATGCATATACTTTGCTATAATTCTGGCACAAAGAACCAAGGAGGCACCAATTACCTCCAGGGGGAACCCAAAGGTTCCAGATTGTCTTGATGAAAGCCTAAGACTTATTCAAACCCAAAGCCAAAACAACTAGCATTTTCCTTTACATGGCTGATACTGAATGAGTTCAATACTATTGATTCTTACTTGTTTGCTAAAGGCTATGATGTAGAAAATGTGCTATTAAAAGGGAAAATTTATTTATTGGACTATAAAGAATAGAGGCAATTGAAAGTCTGGCATCCCCACGTAAGGAACAATTATTTGGGCTCCTTAATTCACAGTAAGACAAATGTTAAATACAATCAGTGGTAATTCGTTGCTTCTGGAGCTGCCTTGGTTGCACTTAATGAATGAATATACTATTACAGGGAGAGGCTACAACAGCTTATAAAGAAAATAATGAAGAAGAAAAGGAACTTGGAGCAAAAAGTGTAACCTACACAAACAGCTAAATAATGAAAATTACTAATGTTATCACCGGGAATCAGAAAATCCAATTCTACGTTATATGCCAAGGTAGAGTTGCATGAACCAAGTTTACAGAGCTGTGACAGAGCAGGAAGGATGAGCGAGCGGTTCCTGTAGTCACCATTTCTTCAATCTTTTTCAAACCCTGTCAGTCATCACTCATTCTCTCAGAGCTTGGGACAGAGGTCTCCAACCATTGATCAGAAAAGCAGAATAAAACTTCTCTATGGGTATTGACACTGTTGCTTGAGGAGGCTCTAATAGCTGTGACTTGGCAGGCAGAATGAAGCAATTGTTTCCTTTGGCATCGTGTTCAAAGTAACAGTGAAGGAGTGGTTAAAATTGAAGCAAAGGAATTATAGGTAACTCCATCCTGTTTTAAAAAGTCATAGATAACTGATAATGAGAGGTCTTTGGGGGGAAAAGTGAGTACTACATAATAGACATTCCATGACTGTTGAAATATTATCCCTTTATCAAAAATTATATATTTCTTACCATTTTCCCATCATTCAACAGAGTTTTAAATATTCATAAAAGGGGGAAACATAAAATTATTAATAGCTTGCATCACAGTGATCAGAGAGTTGCTTTAATTTGGGTCTCTGATCAAATGTTTCCAAACAATTAAAGCAGAGTTTTAATTCATAGTGGCCATCTGAGAACAGCTTTGTGAAACAGCAATATCATCTTAGTGGAATCCTGGTCTAGCTCAACTCTTATTAATGCCATTTGATAGACTCATAAGTAGTGATATTTCAATATTAAATCAATTTTATTTCATTATACTTTGTTTGGTTTAGTTTTAATCTGGGCAAAGTTGTGCTCTTTTCCCCGAGTTAAAAAAGAATCACTAATACCTAAGAAGTCTTTTTTTTTTTTTAAAGAATGAGAAATTGGAAACATCACTTTTTAAAGGGTATAGCCAAAAATCTATACATGAGGCCTTGAGGCCATAAGATAGGAGATCTCCTTTTGTCCAACTGCTCATGAAATCTACTTAGGATCAATAATGGAAGTTTACTTGGAAAGAGTATGGTTGTACACTTATAACTCTCTTAAAATATATTTATCAATGGCTTTTACTTAATTAATTAGTTCCTATGCTCCTTGTGTATCTATGCCATACATAGTTAAACATATTTATTTAATGCCTTCTGCATGTAATCATGATATACACTGATTGTTAAGGGGATAAGAAGATGAGCAAGTTACAGCTTTTACCCTTAAGGAAAATGAAAGCTAAAATTTACAAGACATTGATCTTGAGGTTCATCCTAGAATGTGTCTTTGTTACAACTCCAGTGCTTTCAAGAATAATGTTCAGAAAAATTGTTCATCTAAGTGATAAGTTTTTCTTACTATATCTTCATGTGTGCATCTCCAAACCTGTGAATTTGTGTTACTTCTCTGTAAGTTAAGAAGAGAAGGAAGATGTCTTTCCTTTTTTAAAAAATTAGGGAGGAAAAGAACCTCACCTTTATACAATTTCATTTTTCCTCCCCCTACCCCATCAGATTCTTTTGCAGAATTCTGTCAGTCAGAGATTTCCACTGAAGAGGCTATTTCTGCTGTTGTTGGAGTTGGGGAATGTGAGTAGGCAGAGAAAACCCGACTCCAAGTACAGACTTTCCTTTGTACCTCCATGAGCAATCAACAGACTTGACTTAGGAAAGGAATTCCAGGTATAGTTTTAATAGACTACAATTTTAAAAGGTCGGTAGAGTAGTAGATAAGGAAGAAGGAACATAAAGGGAGAAAGAGAAGGAGTGGCTATATAAAATACTTTGTAAAGTCTTCAGCATGGAAACTACATGTTGTTATTTTCCTTTATACAAATTACCAAGTCACTATTTAAATGATACTTTAAATCCTCTTCTGTGCTGTATATGGGGTTGGGAAGAAAACTTAACAATCAATCTCCTATCACTAATTCAAATATTTTGAGTCATTCCAATAAATTTATCAGAAATGTCTACTGAAATAAAAGAAAAAATGAGAACCTGATCATTTTAGTTTTGAGGGCAATACTACAAGAAATGCTTATGGAAATGAATATATTTGCAATGAAATGCTTTGAAGTAAACTCTATTAAGAAAGCTTAGAGAATGATTATATTTAATCATAAAACAATTGAACTCTGTTCTTGTCTTCTGTTCCAACATCATGTCTCACTGTCCCTCCTCCTCTTGTAATAAATATTCTCTTGCCAGCCTTGTTACTGACAATAATGTGCGTGAACTCTGCACTATGTACATCTGTCACTATTAATGACCATGGGAGAGATACAATAACTTACTCTCTTAGGAAAAAAGAAGACAAAATACTACAGAAATTTTTTATGTTTACTGGAGGGAAAATATTTGCATATATTCTTCTAAATTCACAAACAAACATCAGTTGCACAAAAGAAAAAACCTCACATTTTTATTCAATCCTAAAAATACTGTTAATATAGAAAACACTTGTTGCTGTATGAAGATTTTTCTGGCAAGAATACTATACTCAGTGTTTTAGGTATACAATACATATAATCCTTTTAAATCTCAGGCTATAAAGAAATTTTATGGTAGGAAACTTTTTTTTTACTCACAGGTTTAAATAACTTTCAATATGACTAGCTCACAGAACATCCTCACTAAAATACTTATTCCATTCACTAAGTTTATAAAAGCATATATTTACTTAGGTTGAGCCTTTCAGGTATTTTGTAACTGACTTCTGAAAGAATCTTAAAATATTATGCTTTTATTATCAAAATATAAACCAAATGCTTTAGAGACAAATAAAAATAAAAAGATATGTGTTTCTCTAAGAACAAAGAACCCTTATTCACTTTTAGAAAAATTAGAGAATGACTGTGCTAATACCATGTTATAAAATAGGCACAAAAGTTTTTAATAGAGGGACAGGTTACATTGCCCAGTAAAATTAATATATACCAATTCATTCAGATATCATTTTATTTCAAACTAATTCTTAAATAACAACTTTCCGTTCATTTTCAACTTTAAGTTCCCACTGTTCCTATCTTTTACTTTTCCTTAGCACTAATGCTGAGCAAATGTTGTTATAAGGATTGTTTGACTTACTGGAAATGGACTTTTCCAGAACATAAAGTTTAAGACTTCAACAGATTGGGAGGGCTTGATTAAAGTTACTAACATGCTCTGCTGTTCTCTCTTGTCTTCACATTGGCTCCTACACTATTTTACTGAGATGTGAAATTCTAGAAGCGTCAGTTTTTGTCAATGATACAGTTTACACTGTTATTAGTAGCTCTCATAAAATGTGTCAAGAATTATTATAATAAATAATTTTGCCTTTCACAGATTTTTTAGAACAGTTAAAATAGCCACAAAATTTAAACACTCCCTACCCGAATGCCAAACTAAAATATGATTTACCAAATGGAATGCCAAGTTTAAATAGGATATGCCAATGAATACTGTGTAGCAGTAACTCCAGATTTTATGTCTGCCTCAATGATAAATCATGCCAAGTAGAGGAACAAACTAGGCAAAGAAATATGAAAAATGGATAGTCAGCAGTGGGCCTACACGTATGCCTGAAATTTTTTAGGATCCTCCATATACTACACTAGAGCATTTATTTAAAAGAGATTCTAGGCCGGGCATGGTGGCACATGCCTGTAGGTGGCAGCCTAGGAAGCCACGGCCAGGGTCAGGGATAGCAGTTTGAGTTTCACTGGGGGCATGTACTGAGACCTAGTCCCCCCAAAATAGCTGGGTGTGGTGGTGCATGCCTGTAATCCCAGCTACCTGGGAAGCTGAGGCTGAGGCTTGCTTGAGTCTGTGGTACCCTGGGCAATGTGAGCCTGCAGTTCCATGGGCAAAAATAGCGAGACCTAGTCTCAAAAAATAGAAATAAAAATAAAAAATAAAAGACATTCTACCACCAAACCTTAAGAAGTGAAATCCACTTGATTTTTATGTGCACATTTCAATGAATGAATTGGCCAAAGGCCATCAGTCACATCCCAATACTATAATTTTAGACTACCAACTACCACAGTCTACATCCAACTTTTAGCTTTTCTACATTCATCTTTAAGATAAATTGAATTCAGTTTTCAGAAATCAATCTAACATGTTTGATTTTTTAAAAATTTTGTGGTGCCAAATACCAATTTGGAAGTCATTTTTAATTTTGCCTTTGGTTCAAACATAAATATACGGAAAGGAGACAGCAGCATCTTCTCCTTAACCATGTGTAATATCTCTTCTACTTAATCACAGAATCCTAATATTTTTCCCATAGAAAGAAAAGGGAGAATGTGAAGTTTGGGAAGAAGAATTAAGCAGATTTTAAATTATTAAGCTTTCTTTTTATGAACCTCTTGTTAGAAAATTTCAATCAAACTATCCACCCAAAGCTCACAGAGAATAAAACCTTGTTTGACTCGGGGTGTGGAAGGTGAAGGCAGTACACTCTTCAATTCTTCCATCCCTGTTCTTATCTTTCCCCACCCCTTAGCCCAGATAACAGAATCAGATCAAATAGGCTTGTTTTCAACTCTCTTTGTTATTGTTTTTGCTAAATATTAGACTCCCCTTATCAGCATAATAAAAAGACTTATGCCTCAGTCCCATTTAAATTTTAAGTCACTGAAAAAGAATCAATAAACATTTCAGGGGCATAAAATCATTCAATTCAACAAACTACTCTGAATCAAATGAGTCTGCAACACTTTATCCTTAAAACTGCAAAAACATTTTGATACTAAATATTCAATGTTATCAGTTGGGCAAATTGACCCAGGTCAAATGAGCAAATCTAAAAAATGAGATTGCTAAATTTCTCGGCTAGATAGCTTCGTAATAAATAATGTGCTTTTATTCAATCTGTACATTAAGTCTTTTATGTGGCCTTAAGGCACTCTCTGATGGCTCTGCCCATTACAATGTAGCCATAGAAACTGACACATTTATTTCTTGGATTAGTGTGCCATTGAAAATATTAATATGATGCACTAAATGGGGATTTAATCTAATCTACTGATGGTAGGATGAAGTTAGTAAAAGGTTGAATGCCCTTACAGAGAAAGAAAGATTACATCTGCAGAGAGAAGCTTGTTATTGGTTACAAAGATCAACTAAACAGCCTAAGACATATTATGTGCTTTCTGCATTCAAACAGACTTTTTCAAACGCAGCATAGAAGACTCTGAAAGCTGAAGGACACACACACACACACACACACACACACTTATTTAAAGATTTCAATACCTAAGTTGACAAACCTTTAACCTATAAGTATAACATAAAAGCACACTTCTTACAATATGCTATGCAAAATATGGCACCCAGGGAGAAACTGGTATATCCAAAACCATGTTTGTGAAATTTGCTAGCCTTTCAGCTTTGCCAAGGGTTATGGTAAAGCAGAACTCCATCAAAGAAAGACAATTTTATTTAACATGTTCTATGAAAATACAGCAAGTCAATTTCATTGTTAATTTCTAACTTGAGAACAAATATTGATAAATATGTCTTGTTGTGGAACAGATCACATTTGACTTTGGTGTGTGCTAATAATTCAAAGAACTCCCCCCGCTTTACTCTCCAACAAACTACATAAATTTCAAAGATATATTCTGACAGAAGATGCATTGTTGAAAAGCAAAGTATAGCACTTTGTCCTTGAAATGTTAACATGAATGCCATAAAGTATTCAAATAATAATTTACTCAATCTTTCAGGGTAATTAATTAAAATGCTTGAGATGTTGGAGAAAATCACCTTGAGCTTATAAAACGGGAAGCATCCCCCCCTTTCCTCTCTGCATGCAAGCTGCCCCAGCAGACCCACCACATGCTTTCCCAGTTATGGGGTTTGATTTCAGAAGATAATAAATAGCCAGGATCTAATTTTGCCATGTCACAACCGATTATGTTTCACAAGAAAAGGTGGAGTGCTCACCTACCAGATGAAGGTGAAACATAAAACCACTTTTATTTATGTCATGTGTCCAAATTCAACTCAACCCGGCCTTAGGTACTGGGAGTGTGTGGACTTTCACTGTCATATGAATTTATGTATCTCAAGAAAGTGTCAAATATAAACATAAATTTAATCAAAGATATGGAAATCTTTATTATAAAAAATAAAACACATTTTTGACATCTAATATAAATTATTTTTATGTATTTCTCACTACTTTTCAGAAGGTCACAAAGAAAGAATAAGACATTAAACAGATACAGCCTATGGCAATGTCTTAATTCAGGTAATAATTAGCAGAATAATTTAGACATAAACTTATTTTTAAAGGGTTTAAAGGGTTTGGTTTTTTTCTTCCAAAAGTTCATTTCAGCTCACTAGTATAATCATTTGCACTAGAAGATTTATTAAGTATATACTTATGCAGAGGGAGGCAACAATATAAAAGAAATGTGCTGCACAATTTACACTTCCAAAGGAAAGAGAATCAGGCTTAAATCTTGACTCTTAGACAAATGAAAGACTAGACATTTTCTGGATGCCATTTTCTTAGGCCAAAAAAAAAAATATTTCTAGATCACAAGTATAATTGCTTCAACATTACATTTTGGATGTAGAATCAAAGGCAAGTTTGGACATCAGAGTTGCTGTTTCTGTTCTTGTCAGGAGGATAAAACAGAAGGCTGATAACAATAGATTAACAAGCCCCTGGTATTATTCAGCCATTCCCCTCAGTTGGATAGGCTTTGGACAGAATTTTAATGACTAAAAAAATTGCATATGATGAATAAGGATGTCATTTTCAATTAACATGAACAAAGGATCATTCCCATATTTGGCAAATGAGGTAGCTGTGGTGTAAGAAAAGCTAGAACATTCACAGACAATGCATCACTGCTTGCAAATCAAAACAAACTGATGACAATTTGGTACCTTGCACAGTGACATGATTACAGATTTTAACAGGTATTAGCCACAAGTTATAGATCTCATTAGTAACTTTTTATTAACAAAAATAATGCTGAATTTAGTATTATTAACAATTAGGGAACTGCAATACTTAAACCTAAATGGATTGCAAAATTGGTCAACACTTAAGTTTATTTAAGATAAAATGAATATGGACATAAAAATACATTCTGTGACAAACTGGACATCTAGATCTTAATGAAGCTTAACCTCTTTGGACTCATTTTGCAAAAAGCCCACCACGTGAGTCTAATGCTGAGAGAAGACCTAACATACCCA
>PVHY01000122.1:0-41532 GCA_004024945.1 Uropsilus gracilis | reverse complement strand
GATACAATAGAGTTCCTGCAAGTCCCTCCAAATCCCACATTTTATTAACAGCAACACCCTTTTTGCTGTTACTAAGTGACTTCTCAAACTCAGTGATTACCATGGGCACCCAATCAGTCCTGAGTGACATGTAAGAGCTTCAAGGAGCAAATCCATCAGCTTGATTTCATTCAAAGTATTAACCATTTGTTTTGAAAGTGACTACTGCCATTTCACTCTGGGAAGTTAAGGATTTCTGACCAGCACTCTCCAGTAATAGTCCATCCTGTCAAAGTTCTCCGCAAACTCAACCTGCTATCAATGGAGTTGAGGACTTCAGTGCACTAGGGCCAAAACCAAAATCATCCCCACCCTCACCCCTCACCCCTCCCACCCCTGCCCCAGCAATTTCTACTGGATTACATAAAGTATAAAAAGGGATGATCCAGCAGGACTTTCTATAAGCTAATAGGTCTCGAAGAGGAAAATGTATGTCATGATGCTTTAATATTTTTGACCTAGGAAAACTTTTCTATCAAGGGGCACCTACTAAAAAATTCACAAACACGACTGTTCCCGCAAATCATCTGAAAAATTTGTGTTCAGGTAACTCAAGCAAAATTATTGTCAGCACACAAGTTTTCACGTTATCCTAGATCTAAGCACTCTTGGGCAGGACCATCACATGTTTCCATTACAGGATTTCAACAGTCATCATCAAATGTCAAGAGACAACAATGCATATCCTTTGTGTAATGGAATTTAGAAGGAAAGGCAAACCAGAGAATTCCAATGCCCCTTCTATAAACAGATCTCCCAAGAAAGGGTTGGCCTGGGATATTTCATGGTCCTGAGATGCTTGGAGAAGAATTTCAGGGATTCCCAGTGCCAACTTTTATTGGGATCTTAATGCTGCTCACAAATACTTACCCTTGCTCTCGGTTGCCTCCTTTTTCCTCACCTCAGTGCACCAGTTCTACGTTTTCTCTCAAAGGCTTCCAATCAATATCTTTTTGACTCTACCTGGTTTACCATGAAACCAGGGGTGTGGGTGAGGGTTCCTCAATTTTGAGAGGCACAATTCAGATGTACCACCCTTCTTTCTACCTTGTGAAGCATAGTTGTCTTTTTGACCGAACGCAGCTCTACCCTTCGAGCCTTGCCTGCACCTGTTGCTGAGCCTGTGGTGCAGCTTTGGCTCCATCCAGTTTCCCCTCCCACTCCTTCTCTAAAAGCACATTTCGCATTTAAATATACTCAAAAATGTTCCACGCAAACATAACCACTTCCATTCTTTTTTCCCCAACTACTGCTCCTCATCTTTCCTTACCTTCTCAAATGAAAGTACTGAAGAGTCATCCTTACTCCCTGCTTCAAAACCCTCACTTCTCTCATTCCTCTTCCAGTATTATCTGACTTCAAGCTTCAATACTCCATCCCTATGACTCTGGCCAAGTGCTGAAGTCCTGATGGGGTCCATCTGGCAAAATTCGATGCCCAAGTTTTTTACAAAGCACTTGATACATGCCTGGTACATGATATGAATATATGTTGTTAAGTTGGAAGCAATTTTCTTTCTTGGTGACTGAGTCCATTCATCCATACCCAATTTTTCCTCCTGCGTACATAAGATCACTAATCTTTCCACTGATCTCTGATAGATTAGTGCTTCTTCTTCACTCTCCCCCAGACTTTATTAAGATTATTGGCTTTCAAAATTCATTCTAAAATGTCCTAGTATTCCTCCTGTTCTATTTCCTATATTTATTAAATTTCATTAAAAAAAAAAGTATTGCTACTATAAAAATGTTGGAAAACTGTCAGTCTGATAGATTCATAATTGGTTTTCCTGCTTCGGTACTAACAAGTTCATTCACTTTAATAAGAGATTGTCTCTCCAAAATCTGTTTTCGATACTTCAAGTTCTTCAATGAAACTCTTAAATGGAGTTTTAGCACTATGAACAAATGCCAAACTCTTTACACACAATCCGTGAAGCCAGAACTTAACCCCATGCCTACCCCTTTTGCTGTAGCAGCCTCCTTGCCCCCAGATTCCAAGTAATTCTCAGCTCACAACTTGGCTTATACTTATCCGATGACCTGGGGACACTTCCTTGATTTTACCTGGCACATTTTTACTATTTCCTTTTGTTTTGCACCATCTTCCCTAGTAAGTCTTTATAGTCCAGACTGGAAGAGTGCTTCCCTATACTCCTGAAGCATTGTTCTGCTTCCGCACCTTTCACCATATATAACAGGGATTGCCCATTTGTGTGTCTCTCTCTACTCAACAAGATTGTAAGCTTTTTGATACACTGACTATATCCTATTTACTTTTGATTTCCCAACCCTAAGACAGAAAAAGTAAGCCAGCTCTAATATAAACTGTATGTTCTTGAGAAGCAACAAGATGTACTGGAAATGGCATTGGCAGGATTGGTAAAGAGATGACAAATTAAATACTAAAGCCAGTGCATAAACGCTGCAATTGAAGTGGAATCTCAGACCATCTTTGCACTAAGCGAGAACGGTCAGAAAATCTGTTAGTGCTTTCTCCATGGGCATGCAATGCACTCACCATAGAACCTCTGCACCTCTTGAGGCCTTGGTTTTTCTTTTTTGGTTCTGATGTCAAAACCTCCTTCTCATTCCCATGTCCTCATTACAGATTGAATGCTATTTCCTTATTATACCTGAGTTTCATCTTTTCTTCAGAATCCACTCTCCACCATAATTGCTAAGTAGATATGTAGGTGAAGAATTTACGGAACTGTTTAAGTCCTTGAACAAACAGTTCCCAAAGAAGCAAGCACAGATGCTAAGTGCTCAGCTCACATCCACTGTATGATTATTATGTACTTTGTCATATCTAGACAAAACTCAAGTGTTGAGTTCATTACTTCTATTTGAAGTATTTCACTTGCTAGTAACACTTTTGAGCCAATTCTTTGAGTGTGTCACTAAAAGAATAAATATTTCCTCTAAGCCAAGTAAAACAAGTATTTATAGCTCTGCCCTTGTTTTCATGATAGGGAACTACTGGTCTAGAAAATAAACATGAAATCTTTTCTTTTGCCTGTGAGGTATAAACTTTTCTGTTCAGTTTCACCTGCAACTAGGGCTTATTTGCTTAAAAATAAATTCTTGCTTCTGTGTATAATCTAATAGGAGAGTTATTGGTTTCTTGAGTGTCCTGTCTACATTCTACTTTTTTTCTCCTTGGATAATTCAACCTTACTAAAGTAACTCAGGAAAAATCAATTAAAGACTTTATCAACTTTCACTGGTCGGTGGGTAAGTTCCTTGTGGAGACTGTCATATCACTTGCATTTACCTACCAGAGAGTCTCAGTAAGCCAGATAAATATTCACTAATAAACATCATATTATCAAAGGAGTGATATTAAGTTATAATTTATTGAAAACTATGATAAGCAAAATTTAGCAAGATATGACATACAACATAGCTCCAATTTAGTTAAAATTTACATGTTCAATAGATGGTGTAATAATTTATATTAAATACTTATAACAAATATGTCAAAATAAGAGTCATAAAACCAAAGGAAAAATACATACTAAGTTATTATCAAAGGTTATTTCCAAAGTTAGGATTGTCAAGGAAAGCAGAATGTGTGGACTATTTTATTTCTGTACAGTTTAGCATATAACAAATGTAATATTATTATAATTACTACATCATTATTGGATTTGAGAGATTTAGAAATAACAGGATTTTTAATTATTGTGAGTAATAATTATTTTGTTTTTGAAAAACTTTGTAATTAAAATTTAAAAAGAGAAAACTAATAACTGGCATGAATCATGATGTCCAAGGATTTCTGAAAGCAGTGAAGAATTCTGAGTAAACAGACAACTTTTAACAGTTTGACATTTCTAAAGAATGAGTAATATCCCTCAATGTTATCTAAATCTTGAGGAGTATACATTTTTGTCAGATCTTTAAGGAAACACTGAGTGACCTTTGTCCTGGTTTCTAAAGAAGGGACATTCAAAGAACCTTTTTGTCTTACTGATAGCACTGCACTACTGTATTTGGTAAAGTAGCACAAAAAAATCCTGTGTCCCAAAATAATGGTACAAGTGAAGACTCTGTGATGTTATCTTTTCCTAGTGTTTGAAAATGATTACTAAGGTTTGGATACAAATTTAATAAATTTGAATTAATTTTATGGCGCCACCCTTAACTTACATCTTACATGATCCATACTGTTCTAAGTGGAAGGCAAGAACTACTTATGATCACTTTGCTTTTTCCATCATTTCTTGATTTTATTGAGTTAAGTAATTGAGAATATTTATTTTAGGGCAAAATTTGACCTTGCCATTAAGTCTATAATGAAAATATTTGCAGCTGGGCATAGTGGCTCATGCCTGTAATCTTCAGCCTATGAAGCGGCTGAGACTAGGGATCGAGGTTCAAGTCCTGCCTGGGATAACATAGTGAGACCTAGTCCCAAAAAACAGCTGGGCATGATGGCGCATGCCTGCAATCCTAGCTACCTGGGAAGCTGAAGCTGGGGATTGCTTGAGTCTGTGGTACCCCAAGCAACGTGAGCCTGTGGTTCCAGGGGCAAAAATAGCGAGACCTAGTCTCAAAAAAAAAAAAAAAAAAAAGAAAAAGAAAATATTTGCTTTAAAGTCATATATTTTTTATTTTCTATACAAACTTTAGAGACATTCTGCCAGAAATACTCTAGTACTCTTTCTTTTCAGGGAGCTTTCTTGTATTTTCTATGTTGATTTAATGTACATTGAGTTCTCTCAAAAAAAACCCCAGAAGAAAAGTCATGTTGGAAACAAAAAAGAAAAAAGAAATGACAAAAGAGAAGCAGATTTTTGCCCATACTTTAAAACAAGATTTCAATCAGGTGAAATAAACTAGCATCCTCTTGGATGTTCTTACTTAGTCAAACATTTAAATATGTAGGAAAGCATGCTGGTTATCTTCGTGGTTAAAGCAGTTAAGAGAACTGATGGGCTGCAGAATAGATACATGCAGATGTATTTATATCAGCTTGCTCATTCAGCACATCCATATGCTATCATTTACTAGCCACATGATTTTAAATAATTAACTTAAACATTTAGATCCTCAGTGTCCTTTAGTGTGAAGTGGAAATCCAAACATTCCACTTCTTTACCCCCATCCAGAAATGCTGTGCTATACATTTCAAATATATGTACAAATGCCCTATCAATGATAAGGAACAATACCAATTAAAGAATAATTGCTCATTATCAAATTACTATAAAAGCATAAATGGAATGGCAGTATCTCTTTCACATTACTATTATCAGCTGGTGAAAAGGACTAACATGGTTTTAAAAATGACTTTAATTAGTTTAATTTTCTAACACCCATTAACACTCCTAATATTAGTGGTTTGAAGAGCTTGTGTTCATTCCTAATGTGCAAGGAATTATTACCCCATCTAAAATTCTCTGTACTTTGTCAATTCACTTTTCACTAATTTCAAACCAAAGCTAAAAATCATAACAAATACAACAAGCGTGTTTACCCCCAATTTAAAAGTGAGTTCCTTTTACCTATTATGAAATATGAAGGAGTGAATGTGTTCAAGTAGTTTGCCTGAAATATTTCAGAAGCAGTTCTTCTTCATTCTCTGTGACATGAACATACACAGAGTCAATATTTTAGTTAACAGATTAAAACTCCATCTAGAAATTCATACAGGATAATTTGACCCCTGCCTCATAGACCACAGTCACAATAGAAGGAAACAGAAAGACTGATAAAGGCACAAAGTTTCACAGGAGGAGTGACTTCTGTGGAATCTGTGGGTCTATGAACACCTCCATGAGTGACCGCAGAACATGCGTAGCTAAGCACCAGGCAAAGTGTACAGCTGGTGTCCCTGCAACCTTTCTCTTAGTTGGAGTTCTCCTGTTCTCTCTGACCCTGAGCCCAAATGGTGTGCACAAATATTGAAACCACTTAGGTTGAAATTTCTTTCTCTGATACCTCTTGAGGCTTACAGCATCAGCATCAGTGTATTCAGGTGATAAATTAAACAAACAATATTAAGAAAATCAGGCTATGCTCCTAAGCAGATCATTTGACTGTCACCAACTGCAGCCAGTAGGTCAGCTTTTGTTGTGGGAGATAGAAGGTGCTCATATTTGTATGTTGGGGAGCATCTGAGCCTAAGGAAGTTCCCTTACTTTTTCAAATCAGGTGCTCCTGGAGTTACACCATCTCTTATTCTGGACTAAGAAGATAACCATGCCAGGTCTCTATCTGCACTGGTATGATACTAAGTAAGGTCTCTGGGTCAGCAGTAGTTTGCAGGGCTCTACAGAAGACTTGCTAATAATTTCAGGGATGATGGAGTTTACATACAGTATGAAGTTCTCTGGACAAGTTCATTGAGCCAGAGTAAGCTTTTCAGCAGCCACAGCAGTTAATGTTTACCAAATACTTCTGCATTCTGGGTGATGTTTTATAAAATGTCTATCTTTACCATAAACCCTACCAAAAATAGCATTATTGTCTCCATTTTTTAAATAAGGAAACAGGTACAGAGAAATAATTTGCCCAAAGTTCTCATAAGTGTTTGTGAAGTGCCATGCCTATGATTTTGCCTTCTTTGGCCACATTCTTTACCAAAGTTGCCAGAAACATCCTTCGCTGTGATTCAAGTAACACAGCAGTTAGCACTTCTGTGACCTTTGGTAAAACAGCTGAATGGGCTAGTATACAAATGGTCTAGTACTTCCTTGAGCAATTAAAAGGGAACTAGCCAGTTTTAAAACATGAAACATATTTTATAAATATTTTATATTAATGTTTTGTTTCCATTTAGCTTTTAAACATAGAAACTTACTAATTTAGTGGTTGTCAAACAATTCTGTCAATGCACTTTTTTACTTTTTCAGATTCTTTATGGTGGATCTCTAGATTTTCATCAAAGCATAAAATTTATCTTTGTTTTGACTAAGATAAATTACTTATGGCTTTGTCTGGTGTATGTGTGGGAGGAAGAAGAAGGTTGAAAGGAACATGCCCTGCGTAGCAGCAACCAACAAATGCAGTAGATCTTGCTGCAGCTAAGGTAGGAGGTGTAGTGAACCAAAGTCAAAGAAAAAGACAGGTACTGGAATTTCCCCAAACGTGGTCCCAGTGGTACACAAGAGTTCTAGCAGCATGTCCAACAGCACAGAGGATGTGAGGAGTAAAGATGGCTGTGGGAAATTCTCTCTTCAATTTTCAGAATTTTTTTTTTTAAAGCACAGACTTTTTAGTGCTTTCAGGTATAGTGTCAGAAATTCTAGCATATGCACTTACACACGTGAACCAAAAGGTTAGAGGACTGCCTGAAAATTCATGCTATTCTCTCCAAAGTACTTATATTTCAAATATAAACTTTTTCCCCCTACCCATAAAGTTCTTGAAGTCAGGAACTTGGGCCCCCTTGAATCATGATGATATTTCACTTGAGAGAGACAAACCAGACAGACAGAAGACAGATCCATTTTGAAAGCCTGTGTGTGCATTCTGAACTTAAAATAGGATCTTGCGCGTTGCTTGAAACAACAGTAATAAGATTTGTTATGTAATGTAAGAATCCTAATAGTGATGATAAAACACTTATGAGTGGGACAGGAACCAGTTAAGCTCATCACAACTGAAATTCACTTGGAGTGCTCCTCCAGGCAGACCGAATTGAACGCCCCCCCCCCCATCCTCCTGCCATAACTTCCTTGACTTCTGACCCTCAAACTCCTTTCCTACCATATGGTCCATGACTTGTCCTACTCCATTTCATTATTTGTCAAGTATTAAACTCTAGTTCCCATTTAGCCAAAATGATTCAAGCACATTACAATTTTAAAAAGTGATATTTTCTGCTACGATGTTGAGATAAAAAAAAGTTAAGATTATGTTCAAAGTCTACTGTAAGGTTTGTTTCTTGGAAATTATTGTTTGTTGTGCTTTTTAGTTATTAAACTGATCAGGTATGATGGATGCCAGAGTACCCTTCCTCATGTATATAATAAATGGCAACATCAATACGTTTTTAAATTTGGTGTCTTTGCTTTCTGTCTCAGGACCTCTTGATATTACAGAATTCTTTAAGAAATCAATAGTAGTGTTGACTCTGAACTAGAAGAAATGGTAGGATTGCTTAAGTCTCCCAAACATAGAGAAGAGAAAGATGAGAAGAATCTTATCCACATCACATGATTAGCTCTACAATTAGTATCTACATCTGGCTCCATCTTCTACCTATCACACCAAGTTTCAAAGGGATCATTTACTGAATTGATATCACTGTGTTATTAATCACCAGAAATTTGTAAGAGTGACTTGAAGGTGAAAGATACTGAATATTTTCTACCAAATAAAAAAATGATCTTATTTCAAAAAGTGTACTGATAAATGTAAGCACTGAATAAAATTGAGATATACCATCAACTACCTCAATATCTCAGAGCATTTGATATGATAGACTTATATCAATATACATACCCAAAGGGTATTAACACTTGGTTCAAATCTGTCTGAGTTTTCAAAGGGGGAAGCAACCACTCCATGTTGGCATTTGACAGCAGGAAACACAAAAATATTTTAACTATTTCCTAATATAGATATTTTAAATGTCATAACTTTATTAGAGGTGATCTACTAAGCTGTTGTTCTAATACAAGAACAAGCTGACAATAAAATAAAATGGCAAAGAAAAAATTGAGGAAGATAATAGACTGTGGCATATGGCTTTCAAAGTCTACTAAGTCTCTCTTTCTGGAAGTCTCTCAAAGACACTAAGAAATGACTTATTTTAAAAGGAGAATACTTCTCTTTGTGATATAAAAGAAAGGTTCTTGATTTTTGTTATTAAATGTAAATGTATTCCATATTTGGATATATGGCACACCATTTTCCATTTAAAGAGCTGGAGAGGAGTTATATCATTTTTCCCCCATAAAATGCAATTATGGAGAAAAGAGCTTTTGAGAAAATTACTTGACATAGAAAATTTTAAACAACATCTTTCAGGAAATATATGTTCAGATGAGGGTGACAATGTACAGGTTGCTACAGACACAAACATACATTATTAACATTGTGCTGTTTTCATTTTTTTCCTCTTTGACAAAGATCACAAATAAATATCCGACACACTAAAATACACATGCTTAATTCTGTAAGCTGTTATAATGAAGTCCTTTGAATTATTATAAATGCTTTAACATTAAAAATTCATCAGCAAGAAATGAGAGGTGCTTTCTATTTGTGGTGTTCCGGATTTAAACACAACCCACTAAGAATGGCTGATTGTCCCGAGGAAGCACCGCTGACAGCCATCAGCGGGCCAGGGCAAATGGTGTATGGAAAAGGTAATAAGAGCTTCAGGAGTATATTTCAACCCATATAATAAAGTAATTGTGAAAGTGTAATTGCAGTCTGGTTCCATACCATATTAGGATAAGACTGAGAAGGTAAGAAAATATGGGAGTCACAGAATTATTTTGTAAGCAATTTCTGCAAAGACTATCTCCCAGAATATGCAACATTTGTCAGAAAAAATAATTTAACAGACAGTGGTGTTTATTTTTTAAAGCTGTTATAATAAAGCTGAAGAAAATAAATGATTATTTTACTATTTAAAACATATCCTGAACTTATGAATAACTCTAACCTCAAATATAATTGTATTAAATAATGTTGAGCAACTGATTTCACTGCACTTGTTAGTTCTTTAAATGCACAAAAATTCCATTCTTTATTTCTGAATGATAGCTGGTTTAGATATTTGCCAAATCAGAGTTGAATTTTTAAAAAATTCATTCCTTTGGCTACTTCATACCAATCATCATTGGCTTATGTTACAAAGTTGCCATAGCCATAGGCACTCATAGCAACACCTGAGAAAGAGCAAAGACTACCCTCAATCACCTCAGAGGCAAAAAGCATTGGAAAAGCAAGAGAGAAGGTAACTGCATGAACATACATAGGTATAGTCAAAGCTTGACATTTAAGTAGTACTTAGGTCAAATGTTAAAGATGTCCATTTGATTACCAGTTTGCCCATCTTCCATTAATGGCATGGTTTACATCTTTAAAATTATTGTCTCTGTAAATAGTTTTTCTTTTTTTTTTTCTTTCACTAGCCCAACCACTCAGTCAATTCCTGGTGAAGAGTAACCACTAAGAAAATATTTAATAAATAAACCAATTCTTGTAAATGCCATGCCACTGGACGTTAACTCTTCAGCAACCCCATAGCAAGCACTTCAAAACCCATGGAATCAAATAGGTTACAGAATCAAAAGGAATCTAATTTTCTTTTTTGTTAATTTTTCATTCCACTTTTATGGAAGCTTACAAATAAAAGTACATAATTGTGGGCATATTCAATGCTAATTTCTCTGGCCTACTGTTTCAGATGAAACTTCAAAAGATGCTAAGTATGGGGAAAACTCTTTGATTTTGGAAAAAGAAAAAAATGCAAAGAATGCCCATCTGCTTAAGTGGAGTTTCTAGAAAGAAACACATTTTTGCTGTTAAAGGGAACATCCATGCTCAACTGTTTACAAATAACTCACCGCAAAATCAGGCTGTTTTCCACAAAACAAGGAAAAGAAAAAAAAAAGACAAAGCCTGATTTAACTACATATCATTGACCTCAAGTAGATGGATAGGTGTTAGTAAATCTATTCTTCAAGTAAATCTATACTTCCAGTCTAACCACACTGCCCTGCAGAACCAAGATTTTCAGGTCATTGAATAATATGGCTGCCTAGCAACAGAAGCCCACTGAAGGCAGGCTAAGGATGGACAGCAGAGACACCGGTTAAAGGTCATCTAAGAAAAGAAGTTCAATGGAATCCTGAAAGGAATGTCAGTTCTGAGAGTAACTTTTTTAAAAATTTTGTCCTACATTCACAATGTTAAGAAAGGACCAGTATAACCATACAACTGCTGCTATTTCACTAAATTAAGGCACGGAAGTCAGAAATTCCTATAAAACGTGTGAAAATATTTTTAATAGAAATGTTGAGAATTGGGCATGACTAAAACTAAAATTTGGTTTGAAATATGACATTTTAAAAAAGTACTACCAATCATTTTACAAATCATGTCAACTGTGGAGAAAGGAAAGGGGGAAGGAAGGACAAGCAGGGTCTCAGTCATTTGTTATGGTGGGTCTTGTTCTGCCCTTGTCTCCTCCCCAAGCCCCACTTCCTCAGCCCCAAGCGACCATCCAAACTACTCAGTTCCTTTAAATTCTTTTCTGTCTTGGATTTTCAAAATTCTCTTCAGGTCAGGTTATAAAATAATATCATACCACTTATATTTTATAGCGATAAATTACCACTCTTGACTACCTTGTTCCACCACCAACTGTTGTCGGGTTTGGCAAGTAACTTCAGTATTTCTCTCTTCCAACTACATGTTGAATATCTGACGTTCTTCTTCACCATTCTCTCCTTTAAAGGGTATTGTCACTATCCCCACAGTACCAGCAATCACAGAGCCCTGGCTAAACAGTCTTCCATCTGAGACTAAGATCAAGACTTTGTTAAGATTTCTTATCAAAAGTAATATATTTCTGTCAGGGAAAGAATGTTCAAAAAATGTTCTATTTACTGTGGAAGAGATGGTGACTTACCAAAATAAACTTTTTCCTCCAATCTATTTCATAATAATAAAACAAATGCCTTTATGTTACTTCATGCTTTACAAACTCATACTCGTAGGAGCGAAGAGTAATATACCAAAGCAACAGAACAACAGGATCACATAAACTATCTCCCTGGACCACAAAGTCGACTCAATTATGTGTGTGATTTAAAGTATTATATTTACATTAAAACAGTCGTGTCTGTATTATACAATTTAATATCAAATCTATGTCTTTTAAAGATGAAATATCAGTCATCTAATATCTATTTAAATTTCACAGGCATTTCTGAGTTTCTCTCAAGATGTAAATTCATTTCTACTTCAATAAAAGAATTTGAGGACTTTGCTATGTAGCTACATAAATATTATGGCAACTGCTGAGAAATAGTTCTGAATTTATTTGGATATTTTAATATATTTCCCAAATTTACTAATTTCAAATTCACATGTATATTTATCACAAATAAGAAATTTCAGGAAGGTAATTACTAGTAATGTTGGAAGTTAATAAAAGCAGGTATATTTCTAAAACTGTAAGAAAACATTAAATTACTAACAATTGGACTTACAAAGTGAAGAATTTGCAGATAGATTATCTGTATTTATTATTAAATACACTCTAGTGTGTTTTAGGTAGTTAGATTTCAATATCACTCAACTTTGTGGTTGCAGCATAAAACTACTAAAAGTTTATCATTCATGTATAATTTGTAAAGTCATCAAAAATAAGCACAACTTATGAATGAACAGTACCTCATCATCTACATTACGATGCAGTTCTTCGGGGTAGTCTTTCTTTGCTATATTCTCATAAGGTTGACCACTTACAATAAGTAATTTGAATTTTGCCCCAATTTTCCCCATTCCATACTCTAGAATAGTAACAGTTACCCTTCCAAAAACATAGGCCCATTTCTCCTTTTCATTCTCCTTGTCTGTCAGCTGTTCCTGGTTCTCTTGTGTTTTTTACCCAGAGAATCTCTTCTTCATTACACCCTATTTCTCACCACAGATACCTCAATCTCAACCCAGCCACCACATCAGATTACCCCTCAGACAGCCCAAAATGTCATACCTCCTATCTCTTCACTGAATACCTACAGTGTTTCACTGGAGCACTTTCTACTAATGAATAATTACTGTTCCAACATCTCTCAGATGATCAGAAGTCTACCCCTGATATATTTCCATTTTTTTCACTGTACAACTATAGGAACCAAATTAAAAATTTAATTATAACAATAATACCTAAGGTAGAAATATGCCTGTGTCTCTGTTTCCTGACTATAATATTCTGTGTTAGTTCTAATAGCCTTATTATATGTTACTTATGATTTCAAATTTCCTCAAGGCATTTGGCAAAGAAACAATAATTCAAAAAAAAAAAATAATAACTTCTCATTGTTTTTTAAGGTCAAGTGAAATGTCACCTCTTCCAGGAAGCAATCTGGATTCCCTGAACTTCAATTTACTACTTTTCCTTCTGTACTCCCCCCTCCCCCCAGCACTCTGACCACAGATTTTTGCATAATAGCTTCATTATAGTTATTTGTGCTCCTCTCCAGATTAGCCACATGGAGGCAGGGTTCGTGGCTTTCTCATCTCTGTTCCTTTCATGCCCCCTTTTAACACTCAGCAATATAAGGCTTTATATACAATTGATGTTCAGTAAATGCTTTTCATTTTTTTTAAATGAAAGAAATGTGCCTCATTAGCAAAGCTCAAAATTTCTTTTAAAGTGCATTCCAAAAACCAACTGTATTTCTTAGGTTAATATATTCTCATTGCATATCCCTGTGCAAATATTTGTATGAAGACTGCATTAGGACTACCTGAAAATAAGAAGTTATAATGGAAACAGTGACATAGCCCTAAGTGAGGCAACTGAAATAGGAACTACTTTAATACTTTTACTGAAATGTTCTCTGCTTGATAAAGTTCATTACCAGAATATCATCTTTAAAAGTGAAATGCATTCAGCTGAACACTTTTTTCATTTTGTAAATAGATTTTTCCTTGCCTGAACTCTCAATATAAAGTACAAAATAGTCTTCCATAACATTAGAAAACTGTCACCCCATACAAAAAGCTAAATTTTTAAAATAAAATAGATTTTTTTTCCTTAGCATTTAAAGGTACAATAGTGCTTTCACACAGTAATCATCCTATACTGCAAACCCTATCAAAGGCTGATCATCAGCTTGCAACTTGATCCATTCTGAAATGTGTTGAGATAACATATTAGAACCCAGAACAAAGTTAAGTCCCATGGGACAGCCAAAGGCTATAAAATCACCATCTTTTCAACATTACCCTACTTATTCCTATGGTTCTATTTAAAATGACCCTGGCACTAATCTTTTTCTCACCTGTTCAAAATGACACAGAAAAGTAGCTGTGAGTTAAATTTACAACCCATCTGCCAAATTTTAACATCACATCAAATGAGAAATTACATATAACGTATCTGTTTTGAAATAATTTGTTTTCCATTAATAAGTTCTTGATCAGTGGGATTACTGTAGTCAATATGACCTTACAATATAGGTTCTACCACACTTTGAAAATAACAGATATATGGGGGGTGGGAGCATGGCGGGAGTAATTGGAAGGTTAGAAAGCTCAGTTAGAAAAATGGTAAAACACCATGATTGCATCTTGGCAAAGAGATGATAGCAGAAATGAATCTTCAACCTTTAAGGTTTGGGCCAAGGAGCTATTTTTCTTAGAAATGAATATTCATATACCTATTAATAAGCTTTTAAAATAAGCACTATATTATTTTTTAATTTTCTTCCACATTTCAAATACAAATTAGTGAACCTCTATCTCTTAGAAAGACATCTTCTCTTCCCCTCCTTGTCCTCTCTCTCCCCATCACCCCACCCCCAATCTTTTCTAAAGATTGCAAGTTATAGGACGGCAATTGACCTCAGTAAATTTTTCCACTGGCTTACATTTTCCTTTCTTTTCAAAGTACTCTTTAGGGAAAATAAAATTTAAAAAAAAAGATAAACACACTTCATATAGCAAGTGCCATAAGAAAAATATGTTCTGGCAGACTTTTCCCAACTTATAACTAAAAAGAATTTACATCATCCAAGTATAAGTACAAAGAGTAAAAGAAAGACATCTCAAAATGGATTTTTGTTCCACTTTCAAACTCCAAGGCTATGGGAACACAAGTATTTCACTTCAGAAACAAATAACACATGGCTTCAGTACACATACACCTTTCTCTTTTTGGAGAAATTGCACATAAAAGAGCATTTTTTGGCATGGCTGACCTGCAGAGATATGGAGCTAAGCAGAGTCATGAATTCACTCACTCTGATATGCACACATGATACGCAATTAAAATCTCCATTCACATTCCTGCCGGGTTGTCAATCATGAGGAAAGCCTTTTTGACAACATTCAGCGAAGCGTACCAACTAACCGCTCAACAGGAACTTAAACAGTAACAGCTTTTGTTACTAGCAAGAATGATTTTTTTTAAAACCAAGATTGGGTTCAGTTTCTCAGAAATCATTATGCTCTGAATTTTAGGGTCTTTATTAAAAATGAAAATGTGCCAAAATGATTTTGTATGGCAAGTTATGTGATGTAATATCTATAAAATATGAGCTAGATTAAAAATCCCAGCCTTTTCAATTGGGGGAATCTCTTCAACTTTTCCTATTTAGAACAATGAACAATGATCTTGTAAAGCAATTTATTGGGGGCAGGGTGTGGGAGTGACATTTCTAATTCATTCTAAAGTTTATAGCTAGAATCTTAAAACTTTTAAAATAGATCAGGATGTTCATCTCACTGGAAAAATCACCAGGCAGTTTATAAAACAAAGAGAAAGTGCCTTTTTTTAATCATAGAGAGGAATATTTAGCATGTCAGAAATATTGCATGCATCAAACCTTTCAATTTATGGAGCTCTATAGAAAATATTATGCACATAAATTCTTTCCAGATGAACCCAGAAGGTACTCTGCTCATAACTTAGTTTCTGTTGAACATCTAATCAAAGACTGTGCCCTTCATAATAGCACATTAGTGTGCTTTAAATCATAAATCTATAAAAACAGAACCCAGTAAAATTGAATATAGGATGCTTGTTAATCTGCTGCTGTGTCTGTTTTGAGCAACTAACCTTGGATTACAAATTCGAAACAAGTTAATACTATCAGATATTGAAATATTTGTCTTCTTACTTATCATGCTCTGTAACTGAGAGAGCAGATGCATCCTGACCATTAGCAGTCATGACAAATTGCTTGCTAATGAACGTTACACACTGAAAGTGCCATAACTGATTAAACTACAATTTCCCACTACCAGATAGAGAGAGAGTTAGGGACTCCAGCAGTGGGCAACTCTGATATTCTGCCAACAGGCCTTCAGGGCACAGTGTGATATTTAGAAAAACCACTCTAAATTCCATATGAACATATTCTAAAAGCCTATGTGTATACAACAGGTTTTTAAAGAACATTACATACAACACTTTAGGTTGGAGCTGATGAGCCATGAAAAATGGATGTGCTCTAACTATTTGAATCCTTGCAAGGGATGTGTTAAAGAATATTTTCTGGTGTAGGTCTCTCGCTGTAGCCTCCCCCCCTCTTTCTCTCTCTCTCTCTCTCTCTCTCTCTCTCTCCTCCCCCCTTTCCCCACCCCCAAAACATTGCGTGTGCTTTGCATTTCACATAAAATCTTTCTTTTGTCAGTTCCTTTGTTGGTGCAAAATTGGCAGCAGTTCAAATTCAAAGTACTCCTATTCATTTACTGACCAATGTCATTCTAGTTCACATCAGCCAGCAAGCTAAGCTCTAAAAAACATAAAAGACTTGCTTCACCACTGACGAATAATGTGTACATTTTTACAGAGCTTAAACCTTAATGCTTTCCCTGAAACTAACAATACAGTATATCTTATCATTCCTTTTTCACAAGCAGGCAGCTGCTGAAACGCTTGCCACTTCAAAATATCAATTGCTTGCCAGAGTTTTCCTCAACACACCCTGTCAAACTCATGTATATTGTGCAATGAAAATGGTGCAGGGCTCAAAGCTAGAAATTGTGTCAAATTCTGCTGTAAGGGTATGATGTGCAAAGAACAATGTATGACAACCGTAGAGACTACAAACAATGGCACTGGAGCCAGGGACTTCATAGATCACAACTGCGCCTGTACATATTTTATTGTAGGCATTATATATTTAAAGCATGACAAATGTACCATTGTACATTATGTGCTGTGTGAACAGAAGCTCCTCCCACTACTTTGCCTTTTGCATTTCTCTTGATGATGGAAACGTAGTTGAGTTTCCTTTCTTTGACTTCTGATAAAATATTTAAGATTTTGAAATCATACAGGAAAAAGACCCACATACATGCACACACACATATACACATACACAAGGTGATCAAATAACTGAAAACAATAATACAAGACAAAAAATGAGATCTTGTTCACTTAACATTTTGGCTTTCTCTGAGGACACAAAAGCAAGAGGATTATCTTAAACACTAACCAAGAGTATCAAGAGAACTACACTATCACAATGCCTATAAATTGTTGTCTACCTAATTTTAATGCAGATAAGTGCTGGCTTATTGATTTGCATGATTTTCTAGCAAAATTGAAATCCCATATGAATATGGTCTTTGTGTGCAGAAAATATGATTTTAGAAGCTTTTATTATTATTGCTCTCTTATGCCAAAAGAACAATTAGGCAAATAATATTTCACTACAGACTAACATTGATTGCTGTCTTTTTAGATTTTAAATATAACTTCCCATTTCCCAATTTTCTCTGTTTACCTTAAACAATTCTGATTTTAAAAAGTTGTTTTTCTTCCAAATATCTTCTCAAGTAATATGCAAAATCTGAAAACACTCGAGCTTTGGAACAAACCTACTTAGTTATTAAGGGGTAGATGACTATAGCGACCCTACACTAATTCAGTCAATGACTGTGGAAATGGAAACATGTTTATGGGAGATGATGACTATGAATACACATTCATTCCCTCTGTGACCTAGCTTAGGTTACAAAACCTTCATCACACAAGTAGCATGGAGTGGAATTAACTGACTAGAGGCTAAATAAAATTAACAGATATGCTTTTAAGGTGTTAATAAATATTTTGGAAAGAGAATAGGTGGTTAGGTGCTTAGGGGTGCTGACCTTTGGTGTGTTGATTAGTGGGACAATGATGCATTATTAACACACAGCAGCTGTACCTGAACCGCTGCCATGAATATAATAGCCTTTTATAGCCATCAGGGGAGTGAGGTAGGAGGCCTTTATTAACCACTAGACATGATTAGCACATTATGTGAACTTTAGTAGGCAAATTATCTCTTATTGAAATATAATGTTGGTTATAACTAATTGTAAACATGATTTTTAAAACTTCCCACTGAACAACTCAATGTTTTACTACCATTCAGCTCATTATTGGGTGGTAATTGACAAAAACATGTTCTATTGTGGGATGTATCTGCAGAAGCTGAATCTCAAAAGGCAGATCACATCACTGAAAGCTGACTTTCAAATTATTTGGCATCACAAGTTCATAGATATTTGCATACATGCAAACTTTCTCTAATTAAGTAAAACTGTTCATGAACTAGAAAGGCTGCTTTGGGATTTTTTTTCTTCCCCTTTATTTCTTTAAGCTGTTCTTAAAAGATTAGTTTTGCAGTAAATTTCTGAGTGTTACCTTGAAAAATAACAGCATAATTTATTTCAAAAAGCTTAATTTTGGGAGAGAAAAGATTATCCCATTAGCCTTAGTAACTGAACACAGCACAGAGAGTCCATTATGAACAGTCTTTTATGCCCTGGCAGAAAGTCATTAACATAAAATAAATCATTAGCTTTGATATTAAGCTTCTACTATCTGCAGGTTTCTATGATTAATGTTCATGACTGCATCTGCCAAATGATAAAATATACTTTTTTTTGAAAGGTTATCCTGCCTCTTTATTATTAACATTTCTCTTTATACAATTGTTACTGGAATTTTCGACTGAAGCACACTAGCATAGAAAGGAAGAACTGCTTTTTCATTTTACAGTGGTGTGGAGATGCCAGTGCATGGAACACTTTACCCATCATTTTTAAAATTAATCATTTAATTGAGTTAATAGACTTAAGGAAATCAGGTGGTACACAGATATGCTTTCAATGTAATTGGACTATCTTTAGACCCAGTGGGTCCATTTGCTAATTAATCTTGCATTTCTGGCCTGTATGTCAGAAGAAAGTACAGAGGGGCAAGCTTATTTCCCTCACGTCAAGAACTACAAGAGCGCATTTCCCTCTATAGCAGTTATTCACAGTTTTTTACCTTCTTATACTGCAAAAACTGATCACAGTTCCCTCAGTAGCATCCTCCCCTTAGGTGCACTGACTCTCAAAATGGAGAAGGAAAAAGCAGCTCCTTGGGGGAGTGGGGGTTGTCACTATTGGTGGAAGGAAAATTACAGACAGTACTACACAGACCCCATTTTTCCCAAATTCACCTTTGACCCTCTGGAAAGGTTATCCCTTTCACTTCGTTCCTGAGAATCTCTAGTCTACAACTTTGGAAAACACATTCAATCCACTAGTGTAGCTGAAATGGAAGAAATGGGTTGACAATGCAATGATTTTCAAAACTTTACCATTAGTTGAATTCTTTAATATCATTCACCACAGGACTTAAAAAATGACCTACTTCAGTTGACTCCTTAATTTTCATAAGAGTTTCCTGATACAAACATAAATTATTTTCTCTAGTGGATAAATGGGAGATTGGGACACAGGTGGACTCAAGACTTCAGTGTCAGAACTTTTACCAGATGTAGAACGAAGTCTGGCTTTTAAGGAGAATGGAAAACAGAGGGGCGGGAATCATAACCTTTCATGGTTATATTTATTTTGCCTAGGGAGTAAGTCAACACAGATTTTTAAGGGCCTTCAGTTTTTATCTCAAATCTTCAACGAAAAAAGTCTTTTCTTCAGAAAGAAAGGCCTAAGGTTTCCTCAGAAAGAACTCATTCTTTAGTCTTATTAGGTTATAATATGCCCAGTTAAAGCCTTTGCATTGTGAAAGGCATCTTCTGTGAAATACTGTAAGTTTTTTTTTTAAAGGAGTGGTAATGAGGCATTCCTGCCAGCCAGTATGATTTCCTTTGTTGTTGTATACATTGATAGATTCTGCCATTTGTGATAAGTTCTCATACATTTATGAACAGAAATGTATCCAGAAGCCTGAGAAACACATAAAAACACACACTCATTGGACATACATACGTTTCAGTTTCTCTGGAAAAGTAACCCCCAGACAGGGACTCGAAAACTTTACTCAAAAGTCATTTTATATAGAAACTGCCACTGTCACTACTGGGGATCAGATATAAATAACTTGAAAATCTACAAACATAACTAAAAATAATTGATATTTTCCTGGTTACTAGCAAAGTTTCTTTCAACTAATCATGGTTTTAGTTTAATGAGGAGTTCCTTCAAGACATTTTTATCAGCATACATAACTCAAGAGTGAGAAACAATAAATACCTGGCTGCAGCAAAACCACTTAAAACCCCACAGTAAAAAAAGACATACAGAAAAACATTAATAGTGACACTGGCTTCATGATCTTTGATAGTATAAATGCAGATCAGTGATGGTTTATCATGAGTAAAATGGCAATTTGTAGAGAGCTAAAATTAACTTTATAATTTTTAATCATATAAAGTAATCATGCCATAGATTAGTCTAAAAGTTCTGGAAAAATACTTTTACCTCCTGTCAAGAGAGAGTAGGCCGGATTCTTTCTGGCATTGTTCCCCCCCCCCCCCCTCTGGTTTGTTCTGCCAGGCATAAACATGCAAGCCCAGAGCAATATAATGTTTCCATTTTTAAAATGAAGGCTATTGGGAGAAAAAAATGTTACAATCGGGAAAGGCTAGTTCAGGTTAATGTGAATTCCATGTCTCACAGTATTACAGAAGAACTGCTATAATTAACAAGACTGCTGGCACTGCCATTATAAACCACATTTCTAAGCAGTTTACGAAGTCAACTGTTTTAATGAGAAATTGTTCCTCAGAATGAAAGTTGGCAAGCATTGTTTAAAACAAAAATTGCCAAATTCATTAGGGCTGGTGCAAACTGTATCATCTTGTAGCTTGGGTTTCCCAGTGGACATTATGGTTAATACAACTCACCATCAGGGCTACCTGAATCTGAGAAGTGTAACTTCAAAGAGAAAGATCAATTGAAAATTTATCAATAACACTGATGTGGAAGAAAATGAAAGGAAAGAATCTTTTAAAGTGGTAAAAGTAAACATTCCCATGTTTACATTTTGTTTAAATTCTAGTTCAACAAACAAGGCCGAGTTCACACATGTTGATGCCTGACAAGGAAGCTCCTGGCAGGTGAGAACTATAATTAGGTTTCCCAGGGTCACAGTATTTCATAACTATTGTTCACTACAATCTTGTTTTCTCCTAAAAGTGCAAGTTTTAGATTCTTGGATTTGGTTGCAACTGATATGTTTTACCTGAAGCAGCTGATAAAGTTTTTAAAAGTCACTGTTAACATCATTTAATTAATCAATGATAATTACATTATTGAGTTGTAAGATAGTTTACTTTATGAATTCCCCGGAACCACTATATTCACATTTAGATGTCAGGATATAGGATGAGGAGTTATCTAATTTTGAGGTGTTCAAATAAGGTTTTCCAACACTTTGTTAGGATACTAAAAAGTTGAAAAGATCCCCCACACCATATTCTTTGACTATTGGTGAGTTGATTACATATTCAACTGTTTCCTTGTTAGTTATCTATGCAAATTTTGATGAGGAGATGTAGAGTCTACATTGATATGTGAATTCACTTTATTTAGTGTAATTGACTCACTTAACTTACTGTGTGTCAACTAAAGATCAGAAGCTCACCATCCCACTTTTATATGATTTTAGGATCTACATAAAAGATTTTCAAAGGGATGCTATGAAGTTTGTTTCTGCGTTTCTATGGACATAAATGTGCATTTAAGTGCATAAATATGAGAGCTTAGAAACAATAAGAGCTTAGAAATATAAGCTCCTCTCAGCATTAAAACTGTTTTTCTTAGTCATTACTGATGATTTTATGCCATTCATTCAAATGAGGGAATAGGAGAAAGGAGAGCAGCTTACTTAGGACTTTACAAAGTGAATATGAGATGAAGGACTAGCAGATTCCAATTAACCAAGTATTCAGGTCAGGAAGTGAAAACAGAGACTATATCAAAATGATTATGACAATAGTGATGGTAAGCATGGAGATGACCATGATAGTGAATTAAGTACAAGGGGAGTTGGAAGAGAGTTCAGAATATGATGCATCTCCTAGATTCTCAGTAACTTTGGAGGGAGTAAAAACAGGCTTAGAGTCCTTCAGGACCCGGGTTGTTTGAGAAAGAGGCTAAAGAGGAGGGAGGGAAGACACACCCAATGCACTGATAGATCTGTTGCTGCTGCTGAAAATGGATTTCAATCAGGATAAAAAAAGATCACCAATAGTTGAGGAATATCCCTGGGAGATCTTTTCAGCTTTTTAGTATCCTAACAAAGTGTTGGAAAACTCGAGCAAAAATCATCCTTCTTAGCTAAATAAGATTTTCCCTCTAGTTCTCTAAACTACCCCTCTCTTAAATTGAGCTCATCACACACACACACACACACACACACACACACACACACACACACACACACATGAAACAGTCCCACAAACCAAAATCAATATTTAAGACTCGGTTTTGGTACCAGAAATGCATTGTTGAGCTTGTGACTTTCCCTATTTCTCACAGGTACAGTGAGTGTCTTATTTCTTTCCCTGTTCTTGATCCCCTTGCAATCACATTTTTTTAAAAAAAACCTACAATAAGAAAGTAATTATATAATAACTATGTACTAGTTTGTTTTCTACTAAACAAAATTTCAATATTCCCCTTGATATCATTCAGTAATTTTTAAGATATAAGATAATATGACAATATTAAACCATGTAAACTTTGATAAAAATAACATCAGATCTTTCCAAATCTCAAAACTATAAATTTTTTTTGCACTTAAAACTGGAATTTGTAACACTAGTATCGCACAAATTCAAGATAGTTATATTTGAGGTTTCTCTATGATATCTGATATAATGGCCAAAACAATGATTGTGTGGTTTATACTTTTTTACCTATAAATTTACTTAAAATTTATGAAAGATGCCAGCTAGTAAATCTCTCAGGGGAATTTTAGTTTCACTGAGGATATCCAAATTATCAACTATGTATCAACTATGAATTTCCCAAAGTCCTAGAAGTTATGGGGTAGGACAGAAAATTAATCAAGCATGATGCTCTAAATTGCTTATACCCCTCCCCTTCCTCCTCCTCCTGCTCCTCCTCCTGCCACATATCCTTTCCATCCACATCCATTTTCTTACATTTATTAATTAGAATAGGAAAAATATCTCCATCCCAATGTGCTTGCAAACTCTGTATTACAGAACTCTGAGGAGTTTTGCCACATTAAAGTACAATGCACAATGTACTCTAGATGGGAAAATAAGCTAAAAGGAGATTTTAGAGACAATAAAGAATCTTATTTTTTCTCAAAAGTTATCAAATGTGAGTTTCAGCCCTGACATTTTAAAGCAGAGTTCATGACAAATAGGTTTTTCTTCTTATGTTTACATGAAAAGATTACATAGGGTCCTTCCTCATTTCAATGACAAAAACTGAATATTCAAAATGCTTATTATTCTTTACTTAGTATATAACTAGTACTAAACATGAGTTTGTGTTTTGGACTTCCCTGTTTCTAAGTCAACCAAAGAAAGATTCAGGATTTGATTCCACAAAAGCAACCACGGAGAACAGTAAAGACCATTATTTCCTCTCCCACTGCTGGCAGAGGTCAGCATCCCTGTCATTAGCCATGTCATAACATAATTGTATTACTATTCTTTATGTGGGCAGATACTGAGCAATAACTGAACACATCACATCATAGCAAAAATGAAAAAATACCACTCCTTTGTCCCAATTTAGCATAAAATCAGTGAAAACAATCTTTAGAAATGACACTGCATTAAGAAACTGAAAGAAGCTGTTATTACTCTGTAGGTATATATTTAAACTGATGCTCTGACATCTTCAACTAGGACAAAAAAAAAGGGACTATATTTTACAACTGAACTCCAATTGTGAGCTCCTTTAATCCAATTTCTTTTGGTAACATGCAGTTCAATTAAGGACTATAATGTTACCTAAAATAGTCTTAATTAGATGAAACTGGACTATGATATCCATCTCTCAATGTCTGAAATATAGCATGCTTTTACATTTCTGAACACTGTTACTTCCAGCCCACATTTATCTGTCCAGTCTATGAACTACACTGCTATTTCAAAGGCTGACCTATATACAGCAGCATGTCATCCGTTCTGGCTGTTTGTATAAGAGATGCCTCACACAGTTGCCATAACCCATATCATTCACATTGTTCTCACTTTCTCCCGAAATGGGCTAGATGAAAATGGAGGCCAGTTTGCATAGTGATGTGCTTATAATGTAATACGCTCTTACAACTGAGCAAGACTGGATTAAACCATTTCCCCAAAATTCCTCCTATGGAATGTATTAACTGAAAAATGTAAGTAGTGTTATGACAATCTATAGAGCAGTGGTGCTGGGACGTGTCAGTAGAGTAAAACAATCATAGTTTAGAAAAGCTCCAGAAAGAAGATATTCATTTTTTCCATGTGGGTCTCTTCTGACATTGAAAAAATGTCATTGGGGAAACTCTAGTTACAACAGCATGATACTGAAATACAGAAATAAACTGATCCCACTGGGATTTAGCACAACTTTAACTAGAAAAGTGTTGACAGATTTAAAATAAAGAAAATTAGTAATTTATGATCTTATCATCCTATTAAAAACACATAAGCTGACCAAGTGACTGCTCTCGCAATAAACTACATATTTTTACACCTCTAAGAGAGATGAGGTTTTCTTTGCAGTCTTGTCTCTTTTGGGGTAAGTCTGATCCAACTCATTTTCACTAAATGTAAAGACAGGTTCTTATTCCACCTCCTCCAAACTTGTGCACTTCTTCCATATCCCTGCAATCCACTTGAGTCATTGTGAAAATTAATGCTAGTTAACAACATGCTAAAATAGTGGAGCCAGACAAAAATTGTGGACCAATCTGAGTCATGATTGAGTAGAAAAATGAGTGCTTAGATTTTCTAAGGCCTAAGAAACCTACCCAGTACATTCAATATCCTGAGGTATCAGTGACAAATATATTTGATAGACCGTTTTTGCAAAGTAGAGCAGGACAAGGCATCCTGCAAGTCACATTTCCATGAAGTCTTATCTTACCATTAGAAGCATATCTGATGATTTTGCATCTTTAAAAATCTATTATTCCTTGGGTAAGTTAAATAAAAGACTTGCAACTAAGTCTATAGAAAGGGTGTGTAATTTGCATTTAAAAAGAACAGTTTGCTCCTCATACACCGGTGACTTAAAAGGAACTTCAAGGAGCTAGTACAGAAATTCTGAAGATTCTCTTAATTAATTTATTCAATTCACAGCACAACCCACTAAAATTTTTAAAGCACTTAATTGGAAAATGATTTAATATATTAAAGTAATTCTTGATTTTCCAAAACATTTAACTTTTAAATTAAATCTGACCCTACTATCACAAGAATGACGAGTGAAATGTGTATCCAAGTCACTGCCTTCCTTTCAGAGCCTAAAAATCACTAAAAAATTTTAATAAAAATCTGTCCAGCTTCATTGCCAAGAGTCCTGATCTTTTGGTTCTGATTACTACTGTGGCATACGCCTTTACTCTCCAAGACAAGGTTGTTATTTTATTATTATTTTTATTAGCATTAGTGTTATAAGCAAAATAAAATGTTACAGACATGCAAATAAAAGCGCAAACCAGATTTTGAAATTAAAAAAAAAGTGTTACCAACAAATAAACTTCTACACGTGAACTTCTCTTGCCAAAGTTACCAGTATCGTCCAACTTGCCCCCAGCTAAAGGTCTCCCTGTGTGATGAAAACCTTTCAGCCTTGCACCAGACTAAAGATTTCCCTCTATTCAAACTTGCCTAAACATAATCGCTGCACAGTGCATCCCCTTTATTTGGCCCTTAACACTTGTACACAGCAACGAGGAGCTTCTCCACCGGGTGATCTGTGGTTCACTTAACTCACAGCTCTCTCTCTGTGTGTGTGTGTGTGTGTGTGTGTGTGTGTGCGTGCGTGTGTGTGTGTGTGTGTGTCCCAACTGACCAAAGCTGTAGCTGCAAGTCGGATGCGTGTTGGGGAGCCTGGGGGCTGAGAATGCATTGCGCTAAATACCTCTGTATCACGTTTAAAAAAAAAAAAAAAACTGCTTGATGATGACTTGCCACTAGGCAAATGTTAGGTAGGAGTTCCAACGATTTATCCAGTGGAATTCACAGAGGGGCCGACCAGAAATTGCTTGCAGGGGCTGTAAGTTATCAGGCAGGTTTACCACGAAGCGGGAGCTTGTCTAAATGGCCCGCCCGGCATTTCTGAGAACTCAATTCTCCCCCCGGCGGGACTGCTCAGACAAGTCCAGTAAGCCTGAGGCGGGAACGGCTCTGGCCCAGGGCTGCTCTTTCGGAGGTCAGTAACCTCGAGTCCTTCCTCTAGGCGCTGAGAGTTCCAAATGCCCAAAGAAAAACTCCCTCTCCAAGTACTCCGTAACTGCTCCATATCTCTGGGACGAGAGGACCTCAGTAGCTTCAGACGGCACCCTCACCCCGGGCCACCCGCTCCGTCAGCCTCGCCTCGGTCCCCTTGCGGCCTTAGCACCTAGGGTCACTGGGCTCTCGGTAACGCCCAGCCTGGGACTCTACTTCAGCCAGTGCTGAGTGCGAGAGCTTTGGACGTGAACGCTAAGCGCTCACCCCGCTCCTACCTAACTTGCAATTACCCGCGCACCTCCCAAACAGGAGCTGTGCCCCAAACCCGGCTACCCCGCGGCATCCTGGACCGCAGACCCTAGTCCGAACACAGCGCTCCGCCGCCCACACGGGTTTGGGAAAACAAAAGAGTTGTGGAGCAAATTTCCTGGTTGGGGGCGGGGGTGAGGGGGGGGCGGAGGCGTCTCCCAGGTCTCTGCACCCCGACTCCCGGCTGCTCCCTTGGCAACTAATCCCGGGCAGGAAAGCGGTGCCACGAGCCCCCGATGCCCGTGAGAGGGAGGGCGGGAGAAGGGAAACTGGAAAATAAACTGAATTCTCTTATTCTCTGCCTCTGTTCCCGGACCCCAGACACACCCCCAAAGTATTCCGTGTTTTCTCTTAATTTTTTTTTAACGCCCCCCGGCAAACCTAAGCAGGGATCCTTAGTCGCGAACAGCAGGAAGGAAAAAATCCGAGCAAATCGTGTCACTTTCCGCACAATCGCGGTGTTTGGCAAAGCCCCGGAGCTGCTCCACAATATTTACTACCCAAGCGCACGGAGGGCTGTAGCGGGCTGCGAGCCGAGCGCGGGACTGGCCTCGGCCGACCGGCTCCCGCCACCGAGCTGGCCCAGCCGCCGCCGCCGCCCCCCTCCCGGGATCAAGCAGCAAGAACACGGTGGAAACAAAAGCAGAGCGTTCACCTTGTTGCAATAGTAGGGGTCCAGGCAGGGAGAAGGTCCCAGACAGGGAGCGTCGGGCGCAGCGGCGGGCTGGGCTGGAGGTGGATAAAATCTTACGTCCATTTCACTCTCACATCAAGCAACTCCTTTTCTTTTCCTTTTTTAAAAAAAGTGTTCAGCAAAACAAGCTTAGACGGAACAGAGAGAGGTGTCTGGACTCAGGAGTAAAAGAAACACCTTCCTTCCCTCACATCCGTTTGTGGTTTGTTTAAGAAGAAGAGGAGAAAAAAAAAAAAAAAAGAAAGAAAAAAAAGAGGGGGGAAAAGCGCTCAACTCTCCCCCAAGCCGCGGCGCGCACCCGTCGGCGCCGAGCGCGCAGCCTGCTCCGCCGCCGCCTCCCGGCCCCGCCGCCGCCGCCGGGCAGGTAACTTCATGCGCTCATTGTCCCCCACCCGCCCCCCCCATCCCCGCCTCCCGCGCCCCTCGCCGCCCAGCACACGCGCTCGCGCTCGGGCTCTAGGTACTGGGCGTTTTATTGGAGTCTCTGAGTTGCTCTGCTTTTAGTTTATTTTCTCCACTTTGGAGGCTGGGATGGTGGCGCGGGGTGGGGGGGAGGATAAAGTGGGGGACAGAGCGGGAGGGGGCGGCTGAGCGCTCCGGGCCGGGCGGGGTAGATGTGCGGCAGGACGCGGGCTGCTCGCAGCCCAATGGCTGCTGCTTCGGGCCGGGGGCCAGAGGCCGGAGGAGGGAGGAGAGGAGAAGGAGGAGAACGCGGCCCAGCCCCGGGCGAAGAGGCTGGACCCCCGGGAGCCTGCGCCGTGCCGAAGCCCAGCTCTTTAGGGCCAGCGCATCGCACACAAAGGGGCTGGCGAACCCGGGTAACTGGCAGCCGCCGGGCACGGCGGGGAGCGCGCAGCAAGAGGGCGCTGTGACGCACCCAGCCCCGCAGCCCCGCAGCCCCGCAGCCCCGCCCCCGGGTCCTCCCGGCCCCACCCCTCTCCCACCGCCCGGCTCGGCGGCGGTCCCCACCCCTTCCTCCGCGTTCCCCTCCTCCCTATGGGAAGCTAGCCCCACTCTTGTCTCAGTACCCCCACTTCCACTCCTTGCCCTCGATCGAGTTGACTGTTCCACGCTGCGCCTCTCCAGGGGGCTGACCACCTGCAAGGAGAGCGAACCCTCTGAGAGCTGTGAATGGGCAACTGTCCCAGAGACCTGAAGAGAGAGACTGCAGGATGTGAATGGGCTGCAAGAGTTGCCCCCGCTTCTGTTGCTCACTCCAGCTTTCACCTCCTGGTGATCTGTGCCCCTCTGGGGGGCTTGCAAAGGCTAAAACTGCCTTAAGGACACGTAAAAGATCACAGGAGGAATTCAAAGGATAAATAGGAAACACCAGCTACAGGAACAACACATGGGCTTGCTAGCTGCCCCTTAAGGGATTCTTGTGTCTTTATAGTTGAAAGCCCACTAATACTCTTGAGGATCCACAGAAGACTTGGAATCAACCTCCCCATTTCTCTAGTCGGTAAGCGGGCTGAGGAAATCACCCATCGAGTTTTCCCTCCTTATCCTTCAAAGCCGGAAACGTGCGACTTCGCTCTCCCTGTGGTTGAGAAAGTTTGATGTGTCTTGGCTGCTGTCCAACAGATTTATTTCTGGGGTCTCTGTCCTTGGTAGGACGTTCAAGCAGGAGTGGGTGATACCTTCCCAGGAGAGGAGCGACCCAGCAGAATAGAGTCCAAAACTCTGCAAAGCAGTCTGGAAGACTGTTCCACTTGTTTCTGGCGCCAAGGAGGATGCTGATACCATTTTGCACCCCACACAGTCTTCTAGGGCATGTTAATTACCAACTAGTGTCTAACTTTCCCATAACTGCTTTCTGACTTCTGCGAATGAGCGCACTAGTCAACATACAAGCAGAAACGTTTGAGAAAAAAAAAAAGTCTATGAACACAGAACAAAAATGATAAAGTTAACATGATTAGACCACTATACATGGCTCTTTTAGAAACTTCTTGTTTAGCATTGCTTTATACACTTTGCATCATTTTTCTCTTTAAGCCATTGTTTTCCTTTTTCCCTTCATTATTTTTAGAAGAGGCAAGACTTTCTTTCTACATGGATTGACATAGTAGAGAGAGAGAGAGAGAGAGAGAGAGAGAGAGAGAGAGAGGTGAAAACAGAATTTCTATCCAAATGAGAAGAACCTCCTTATAGGTCCATCAAGTCACAAAACAAAAGAAATAGAAAATAGATTCTTTCTTCCAATAAAAGTCTTTCAAGTTATAAACGATATTTTATGATTTGTAGTATTAGTTTTCCAAATTTATTTGTACATGAGTATATGTTTACTTCTGCAAAAAACCATCTAGTTTCACATTCAGTATTTCCAAGCATAAATTTTTATCATTTATCCAAATATGACCAAGTTGTTAAATCATTTCAAAGTTCAGTTTTTAAAACTTCCTTAGAGTGCATAATTGATTTTTCTTTAATAACCCTGTGAACTACAGAAAAGCTAAATATTTTAAAGTGGAAGCAATATCCTTATCAACATCTCCCCCTCCCTCCTTACACTACTGTTCCTTTTTATACAGTAATTGATTTCTCCCCTTGGGTATAATCCCTGTGATTCTCACACCAACACCTGTGATACTCACCTTAGCACACAGCACCTGTGACCTTCTAACATAGTCCCTTGTGCTCGTCTCTCCCCTGTTTTAACCCCATTCCCCTGGTGTATGTCTCAGATCTTTAACTTGTCTGCTAGCCTGGCCATTTTATTTTATTTTATTTTATTATTTTATTTTATTTTATTTTATTTTTGGACACTGTTTGGTTTTCCCACACTCCTTCTAGAAGTGAAACATCTGATACTTTTTCTGTATGACTTGTTTCACTGAGCATAATCCTTGCCAACTCCATTGATGTTGCTGCAAACAGCACGAGTTTATCATTTTTGATTGCTGAGAAGTATTACATTGTATATATACACCACATCTTATCAATAACTTTATGCCTTGGTGAAAGATGATGGTGCCTCTGCTTTGTTCAACAGACCTACCAGTGTCCTCTGTTCTGAGGACAAATGAAATCGCACAGGACATGGATTTATCATAGGGTCTAATTTCTTCCATGTGGAGCATGTGAAATCAAAGTGCTATGTTTGTCGTGGTATGATGGGAGAGGTGGGGAAGTGCGTTGCCGATAAACAGGCTCTTAACCGCAATCACTCAGTCACAGAGAGTAGACCATGAAGGTCATCTCAGTGTAATCTGAACAAATGCTCCTGTATTATGCTCCACCCACTGTCTGTCATTTGAGTGGGTATACTCATATTGAGTAAGCACTCTTCTGACCAGCAAAGCCTAAGGAAGATTGACTAAATCTCTGAGTAAATCATATTAATTTCGCAGATAAAATAGTGAAAAGGCATTGTATTACTTTTCAATTCCAAAGACATTCAACTCCATATCCTGTATATCTTCATTTATTTGCCCATTCATTCATTCATTCATTCATTCATTCATTCATTCATTCATCCATTCATTCATCTGCATATTTTTCAGTAAAGACATGTGAGCAGGACAGGACACTACTATCTATTATGTATAGGTTGAAGTATAAAGACAAATAACTTAAGACAATTTTTGCTTTAAATAAGTTTATAGTTCCTTGAGCAGTATTTCTGACCTTGTTAAAATATTTGTGCCTGGGTTCCTATGGATTCTGCTTCATTTAGGGTAAGTGTAGGAATAGATATTTCAAACAACTCTCCAATGATTTTAACCTCCAGCAAAGATTAAGAAGGATGACTCATCTGTAAGGAAAGATAAGATGATCACAAAGGGAAAGTTAAAAAGAAAATTTCAGTAAATAAACCTTGCCATCTGGGTTGTGACTTTGTGCTGAATTTCACAAGGGTGCATTGAGGATCATCACTCCCAGGACCGTTTAGAGTCTCACATTGCCCTTTTAGAGACAATTTACTAACTCTAACTAAGCGTGGAGACATTATTGTATAGATCTAGATTATAATTTGAACAACTTAAGTAGGACATTTCTATATGCTAATTACCAGAAAATGAATCGTATTGTATTAGTGTTATAATATTTACAGCTACAATTTATTAAATACCTTCAATGTCCTTGACCTGGTTTAAATTCTTATATTTAATTTTACTGTCTCATTTAGCTTTACAAATTATATTGGAAACCCAGTAATTACAAACCACATTTAGCTTTTGATTTGGTTCCCTCAACATTACCCATCTTCATTTTAATTATAGTTTCATAAATTGTTGTATTTGTAAATTTGCAGTTGTTTTTATTGACCACATTTTATGTTTGCTGATTCTATGTACTGTGTAAATAAGTTCTAAATTTTGTGGTAATAGCTCCAAATTACATACAGAATGTATTACTTTAGGGAACATATTCCCTAGACAGTTAATCCTATCCATGATTAATGAGAATCTTCTAAAAATCATTTTACAACAAAAAATGGCACTTCCTGAGGGGCATTTTTTATTACATTTCAGAGTTAGTTTTTCTTAAAGGACAGAAACCTCTGTATGGACAATGAAAAGTTCTTAGAGTTGGTTTTTTTGAATTGCCAAATATTAATACTAAAACCAAAGCATGCCATACTTTATAACCAAATTATTATCTAGTGCTTCACCAACCTCTTCTAAATGAAGTGTCAAGTTTTCAAAATAGCTACTACTCCAAACTCTCCTAGAGAAGAATGCCTCATTCCATTCACTTAACACCTCATATGGGCCACTCCTATATATTATAAGTCATCTTGTTATGCATAAGTTATCTATGTTATGTGCTTATAAGTTTACCTTCCGAACAAGGTCATATGATACAATAGCTATCTTTGTTTTCTTGGAGCCTATCAACATCAGTCTTCAATATTTTAAAGGCTTGAAAAACATCATTAATGACTTTGATGGGAAATGTTTATATTTTCTCAACCTGCCACTTAGAGTTTGCTGTTTCCAGAGTTACTTCAAATTTTTCTAAAGTAATTTAAATGTAAAATAGAATGATATGCAATATGTAATATAATGCAATGAAAGAACACAGAGTACCGAAGTTTATTTCCTGAGGAGACTAGTGAGAAATGACTAGATTGTAAGTCTTTCAACCAGAAAATAAAGGATTTCAGAATGATGAGGAAAGTTTGAAGGAAATGATGTAGGGTCTACAGATTCCTCACATGGTACTAAATGACTCATAAAATGCAGTATTTTTTTTTACATAATATGGGAAGTGTGCCATGCTTGTACATCTCACCATTGAGAGTAGTACAGTACTTTGATCTTCAACAATATACAACATTTGTGGCATAATAGCTATAATAGGACTATTCAGCTATTTTACACAGCAATAATCCAGTCCTCTCTCATCAGGATAAACTGTGAGGACAAATCCTTTCAAAATCAGAATTAGTTCCTTGTGGAAGAGTGAGGCTACAATTATCCCTTAAATAGGAGCAGCTGCAACATGGTATCGGCCTACAGCATGGCAGGGAAGTGTTTTTCCAATGCAATTAAATGGATTTTTTTTAATGCAAACTAATATTCTATAAAAGTCAATTGGAAGGTGAGTAGTGTAGAACTGTTGAGATGAAAGAAACAATAATTTTGCTTACCTGAGTTAATATTCTTGCCTTAGTAAATGCTATTTTGGTGAAAATGATTAATCAAGATTCATACTTTCCCTATGAAGATGGGCCCAGAATGGAAGTGGAGTAATACAAAGGAAATATAATTTTGGTTTACTTGTACACCCTGTGTCTTATTTTGAAACTTGTTCATAGCTATGCCATGTTATTGTTGTTTTTCAAAAAGCTATGATGAGTCAAAAGCTACACTTTAATTTAAGCAGAAAAGGAGCTGTTGGTGGAAAAATACATAGGACTTACAGTAGTCAGCACCTATGTCCAGAGAGAGAGGGGGAGAGAGAGAGAGAGAAAGAGAGAGAGAGAGAGAGAGAGAGAGAGAGAGAGAGAGAATAATGGGAACTTAGTGGGGTATTTTTTTTCAGCCACATAGATGATTAAAGGATTGGAAAATAAGACCTTTAAGAAAGATTAAAGGACCTGTCTAGAGAGAATAGTACTGAGAAGCAAAGTAATATCTTCAAATCATGTATCTCAAGAGTTCTTTTACAAACAAGGAAAAAACATCTCCACTGAAGATATGACATGAGGAATTGAATGTAATACCAGAGCGTTGAGGATTTAGTCACACATGAAAAGACTTTCCCCCAGTGATTCTAACTGTATTGCTGAAGGAGAATACACTCTCTCCAGAGGACTGATTTCAAAATTGCTGCACCCAGTGAAAGTTTATCAAGTCACTATAACTTTCATTGAAGCATGCACTTTTCTTGAAATACTCCTTCCTTCTAGAAGATTTGGTAGGCAGAGGGTTCAAACTTCGCTCTAATTATCTACAAGTTTCTGCACTCATGAACTTTGGGTACAATAGTGAAATTCATGCAGAAATTGAAGTCAGGAATCTTCTGTACTTCTTAGTAGTCTAAAAATTCCCGCTTTTACTAGATCACCTTCCTGAGTACTTGCAAGACTTTGGTTTCAAGGAAAAAGAGCAAATACTGGGTTTTGTGGGGCAGTTTTAAGATGTGATAACAAAATAGGAATTAAAATATTGATGCATTTTTAGAATGCTACTTCTGTGAAAGGATATTCTCACATGAGAGAGAGACAATCTTTCAGGGTGATCTCGGTGTGAAAGATCAAAAAATAGAAACCCTCCTGCTTTATAATAATATATTTTATAGTGAATGTGCTAGTCACTAATTCAAAAAACTCATACACTTTTATGACAAGAGTCTCTCCAGTTCCTACTTTGATATTTTCTGCTGAATTCCTACTCCTCCCATGAAATCTTCCTGGGTTGATTAATTGAGTGACTCTCCCCCCCACCTACCCAGTATAGTTGTTTGGTTCCTGATCCCACCTTGATTAGGCATTCATGGTTTCCTTCCACTATAAATCCACTTATGCTTGACCTTTACGTAATGCAATTACCTGTCTATCCATGTATTGCTTTAATGTTTTCATTTTGTTCCTAATTACATTCCAATACATCTGTCTGTATTCGTCTGTATTTGAGGCCGATCATAAGCCCCGATCATAAGGGAAAGGACAGAATCGCTTTGGGTAGGATTCATGGTCCCTATCAATTCCCTAAAAAGTGCTCTATTCTGGAAAACACTTAACTTGCATATTTTGCCTTGGTTTCAGAGTTTATTTAAGAAGTTATTGGTAAAAATTCAGGAAGTCATATTATGTAAATATTTTCACTTTATTAAGACAAATGGGAAAGAGTTACTATAATACTGTATTGTCCATGTTATCTTGCCTGTGTTGTGGTTGAATATCATTTTTAATTAGAGAAAGAATAGGAAGAGTCATCTGTAAGTTAGGTGTACTTGGTAACAATATATGCTGGTTGAGGTTGTTATTCATCTTCCTCCCCCATCTTCTGGGATGCTTTATATATTGGTGTTTTTTATGTAAACTCTATATGCATTTCTAACCTCAGAAAATAAATTAACCAGAGAATGGGTGGAAAACAGCATTTAAGCAGAAGAAAGAACTTACACACAGCTAAGGAGAGTTTAAAGACAGGCAAGTTTGACAATAATCAGAACAGGCAATTGGGTTTTTGCGGTATGTATTTGGTATGAAAGTGGATACTAAGCCTTTGAACTGATTTGTCTTTGTAGATAGATAGCCAGGGAGCACCCACATGAATAGAACAAACAGTGAGAAAGCCATATGACAAGAAACAGAAATAAGAGAAGTTAAGAGACTGGAATGTGATGTCACAGATTCCATGGGAACGGAAGACATTCACTGATTCAGTTAGCCTTACATCCAAGGAATATTGCTTGAGACAGAGTTGTAGGCTCCAAGTTCATACAAAGAATTTCCTAGACCTGCTCCTAAATGTCAACTACTCCCCCAAACTCCAGCTTATTTTCCAATACATTTTAATTCGATATCACTTTCCTACTTTCTTATTAGCATCTACCTAATTCCAACTGTCCACTGGCTATATTTGCCCATATTTCTTTTTACTCAGTCAGCACATTATCTTGATAAATTATGTATATATGTGATTTTCTCTTGAAATGAATAACTTATTTAATATAATCTATATCTATAGTTAACGGTGGCTCTCAACATATCTCACTTCTCATCTGGAATCTTATAGTTTATAGCTTCCCATTGGGTCCCCAAACATGCAATTCAGCATATACATGTCCCTATGACAATCAACCTGAAAGACAATTTGAATACATTCTTTTCTTGCTTAAATATCTCCAAGAGCACTAAACCATTTTCTCTCCTGTAAACAGCTCATACACTTGCTTATGTTCAAGCATGTATACCTATCATTCCCTTGGCTATGAAGAACATCCTCATTCCCACATTATCAGCTGATATAGGACAGTTTCTTTAACTTTCAAGACCCCAATCAAACATTAGTTCAGCAAAGCTTTGTTAGATCCTGCTTGTCTCCCACAAACTCATAGAAATACCACATATAAAATATAAAAAATGAGATTTAATTAATGGGGCAATTGTTTTCCTGATTTTTATGTGACAAGTTTCTGCAAGGTGTTATTTGGGAACAGGGTAATAGATTTGATGGTGAATACAGAGTTTTAAAAAAGATGGAACCACTACCTTACCAATGTTTTTATCTCCCCCTCAGAGAAAATAAAAATGAGTTCTTTTAATAATGTGATTAAAAAGGTATTTTGAATCTTCAATTTAATTATTTCAATTCTTGGGAAAAAGAACATAGGTCTTTTAGAGAAGTTGTTGCATGGTAAAAAGTGATAAAGTTCAATACACTTTTAAAATTTGTAAATTAATTTATAAATTTCCTTTCATAGTTTAATCTATAATTTTCACACTGGAAAACTCATAAAATTACTTCCTGTTGATTCAATATCTTTTCATTTAGAATTTAAGCCAGCATTTAATCATTTTTAGAAGCTTCCAGAGGTGCTTGATTAAAATCAGTGAATGTTGCCCTTATTTTTATTGCTTTTGAAGATAAAGATTCCATACCCAACTTTCCAAACGCTGGCTTCGATTTTTAATCCTATTTCTCTCCATTTTTTTTCTTTTTCTTTCTTTTCTACTTTTTTTTTTTGAGACTAGGTCTCACTATTTTTGCCCATGGAACTGCAGGCTTATGTTGCCTGTGGTACCATGGATTCAAGCAATCCCCAGCTTCAGCTTCCCAGATAGCTAGGATTACAGGCGCTCACCACCACACCCAACTATTTTTTTGGGATTAGGTCTCACGGTGTTCCCCCTGGCAGGACTCGAACCAAGATCCCCAGACCCAGCCATGACTCCATAAGCTGTCGCTTACAGGCATGCACCACTGTGCCTGGTTCTATTTCTCTCAATTTTTGCTTCTACTAGAATAGATCACTTCATATTTTTTCAACATGTCTTAATTTTTTTTGACTTTTCTGTGTTTGTTCCTAGGCAACACCTGCCCTGCTTCTCCTGTCATTATCAGTTAATTGTGTTTTATTTTATCATCCTTCTCAATAAGTTTTTTTGGGCAATCTTGCCATGTCTTGTCCATCTCTAGAGACCCTGCAATGCTAAGCACTTCTTGAACATAACAAGTACTCAATTATTATTTGTTTAATTGAATTGAGTCAAGAATATTTAAATAACTTTACCTTCACTATGTATTAACCAAATGCTTATAACAAGTTCATAGATACAACAGTTTAGCCAGAATTAGAACTCAGACAATTAATTGTACTTTAAACCCCCTGGAATTTGTTGTACCTAAATAGAGATGCTGTATTACAAGATTGCTGGTTCAGCTATATAATTCAGCTCTCACACTAAAATATAAAAATTATCCCAATAACACTGAACATTTTCCCCCAACTCTATATATGTGTGTATGTGTGTGTATGTACATATGTGTATATACACACACATATATATATATTCACATTTACTGTAAACTTTCGAATTGAGTGTCTGCAATTTGAAGACTGAACCACAGAGCTCACTCAGTGGCTCAAAGTTGATGAAGATACATTTGGAGCTTAGGATGCAGGATTTGTTATAAGCCTGATTTGAACTCAGGGCCTTTGAACTTCAGTAAACTGTAAAAAGTAAGAAAGTTGTCATACATCCTTTTAATCTTCAAGTTTAGATATGAACATTCAATAAAGTAAAAAAAAAAAAGCATTAATTTCTGTCTCCACCAAAGCAACCAATTGTTCTCACTGAAAGTACTATTCTATTAATGTTTAGGATATGAGAAAACCAAAGGAAGCAATACAGCAGCATTGAATATCTTTTCTGCATTTGGGCATACATTGAACCTATTTTAAATTAGAAACTGGGGGAAATTTCTGGAGGACAGAGAATGTCAATTTTACAATGCTCTTTAATAGCTATGTCAAAATTCTCCTGACTTGCCTGTCACTCTTCTTTACTTGCAGCTGAATTTAGTTGTGCCATTTGATGTTTCAAATCAATGTTCCGTTCTCAATCACTTTGTTGATCAAGAAATTTCTTCGAACTCAGTTTCTTTCTGGAAAGAATATTTTAAGTAAGTTTTCTACTTTATAAGCCGTATAATTTTCTTTGTAAAATACTTAGATAATAGGAGTTTCGGGAAGACTAAAGAGACAATAAATTGAATTAAAGAGCACCCATTGCCAAGTCATGAGACATATAATAAACTATCAGCATCTTTGGCTCCAGATCTGTGGGCTTTGTTAGCTGCTGGTTGAAGGACTCATTTCCAAAGGTGATGAACAAAGCTCTGTGGAATTCATAGATTCAGATTTAAGCTTGAAGGAATGTTGATCTTCTGCTCCAAGTCAAGAGGCCTCACACTAAGACAAAGTTAAAAAATGAGTCTGCCATGATGTTTTATACATTGCCACTTGCTATAAAGTGTAAGGTTTCATTGATCTGGAAAATGAAATAACTTTAGAAAAATAGAAGAAAATATCCCTTACCTACCCTTTCATTATTAGTAAGCATTCTTTTTGTTTTTCTTGAATGAATAAGAATAATCAGTATCCTTTGACTTTGCCCTTTTTACTTCAATGTTACCCAATACAAACAATAATTTCTTCCAAGTGAGAGAAAATCCTTTCTATATTACTGACTAGTCCACATCTTCAGTTGACCAAGAGGACAGTAATGATTAAGATACAGGCTCTGGAGTCTGCAAACCTTACCCTAAAATGCAAATCTGCTATCAGTTGACCTTTGAAGACTTCCATCCTTTGGAAGAGTTTCTCCATCTAAATAACAAGGATGCTCTTAGAGTACATTTTATTGTAGAATCTATATTCAAATGTGATGAAATCACAGTTGTAGCACTTATTGAGCACTAAAAATAGGCCCTGATATATGATCCTTATTTGTATTATCTCAGTTAATTTTTTGTCTCATGAAGTAGATTCTTTTGTTCATGACGATTTGTTGAAGAATCTAAGAGTGCAGAGAGTTACCATAGCCACGTGGGGAAAATCCCACTGGAGAAAAGTGTCAGCTAGAATTCTCACCCAGGCAGGATGCTTCCACACAGGCATCCTCCTTTACTCTTTGGAATTAGTTTTTCTTGGCTTGATGAAAGTGATTCATGGTGCCTGCAGAGTATATACTTGATGCATGATGTGCTCACAGCTGCTCCACAAGAACCAGGGAGTCACCCAGGACTGGCAATGGCTTGTGTTTCATTACCTGCCTGTACAGGTCTTGAGTTGAGGCATTTGGGAAGGTGGAACCTAGAGGGCATAGTTGGGCCCTTGCCACCTTGCTGAGTCTGCTATGCTCTAAGATATTGTTAGAAGCCCAAGTGGGAGATAAATTTTCCTTCCTTTTTTCAGCTTAATATTTCTGCACCTCAGACCAACACACTATCCTTCATATCATCAGATGGAGAAATAAAGGAATTATCCCGAGGTTGCTATTTAAGACCCTGTGGGCTGGGAGTGTCTAATAATTAGGTCCCATGTATCAGTTAGACATGTTTTTTGGCTCACTTTATGTTTCAAGATGCTTCACAGATACTGCTTTCTTTGTGAAGTTTTCATTTCCCTCTTTGTCCCAACTTGAGTGTTCTTCTTTTGCAGTGTCTTCCACATAGTACTATGTATTAGCTATATGTACACCTTTCTCAGCCAATTAAGAACTGTAATTTTCTTGTGGAAAATGATTCTTATTTGCCTGTCATGTTATCTCCTGCAATGGTCTAACAAATAATACCTTATTAAGAAACAAAAATAATATAAAGCATTCAAAATCAAACCAATTCCATAAATCAAATCAAAATACGACAGGTTGAGAGACAACATACAAATAATTTCAGCTTAGAAAGAAAAAAATGACCTAAAGATAGTAACATGATATATAGTCAATTTACAGGAGAAATGCAAACAAAGTAATCAATGACATATAAAAAAAATCATCCCCAATAGAAGCTGAGAAAATATAAATAAAAACCACTTTTTCATTTACCATAGACATATAGGGAAAAGGTTAAGAAGATTTATCTCTAGTCAAAAATGGAGGGGGGAGCATTTTACCTATAATGTGGTAGTGTAAAGAAGTGCAAGGCAGTGTTTGAAATCACATTGTATTGTACATCAGGAACAGTCATAGGCTGGGTGACTTAGAAAGCAAAAAAATTATTGCTCACAGAATTGGAGACTAGAACACTGGAATCAATTAGCATCAGCAGGATTGCTTGCTTCTGAGGCCTCTCTCCTTAGGTTGTGATTGGTGTCTTCTCTCTGTGTTCACACATGTGTTCACACATGGCCTTTTCCTTGTCCCTGTCTGTATCTTAATCTCTTATAAGATTTCAACTCATATTGCCATTGAACCCACAATAACCTTCTTTTACCTTACTTAACCCTTTAGTGACTATCACCAAACAATAACATTTACAGATTGGGATTTTTAGAATTCAATATATAAATGTTGGACCATGGAGTCCATAACACATAAGATATAAAACACACTCCAAATTGTTATTGTTCACATTTAATGTGATGGATTGGATAGTGAATATTTGCTTGTTTTTACAATTTTTTAAAGTATGAAATTATGTATGATTTGTTACTTTTTGAATTGTGCAGGATTTTCAAATAATAATTGTAATAAAATAATAAAAGTATAGCATAGAGAAAACATACCATCATCAAAAGAATAAACAGACCAGATGTTCAGCAGTATTGTTCCCTCACCTGAACACACAAAAATACTACATCTCTCAGCATCCCTTGCAGTCAGGTTGTGTCTGTATATCAGAGTTTCAATCAAAGGAAGAAAATGTGTCACTCTAAGATTTGTCTTAAAATATATCCTATTATGTTGCTGCTTCAATTACTTCTTGACAATTTGTTGAATTCAGGAGATCAAGAGAAGGAATCCTGAAGCCATTCTCTGAGATAGCACAAGAATGTGATGAAAGAAGCTGGGGTTTGGAGTAAACTGGTGAGAGCTGACTTTATATTCGAACTGGTTTTTAGGGTTATTAGTTCCAACAACTGATAGTAATTACTTTGACAAGTGTATCACCAGTACTAGGTCCTTTCTACAAAGTAAATTCAGTCTATTAAAATGAAAAATGTATACACTCTTTGAACCAGAAATTGTTCTTCTAACAAACCCCCCTTTACAATTAAAACCATGAGTATATAAAGATGTGTTATGAGGGTATGCTAATAATAGGGAGAAAAAAGTCAATTATATTTTCATCCAATGGGAAATAGTTACATAAATCATACCACAGTGATATAGACACTATGCGGGCATTAAAAGAAATGATGTACAGTTCAATGAACTGAAAATGGTTATAACATAAAATTATTTACAAAACAAACTTGAAGGTAAATACAATGAATTGTTTTTATTAAAGTTACATTGAAGGATGTGGTACACTTGAAGAAATATTGGAAAGAATAAGTATACAATCTATTATAAACAACTGTTTTTGCTTGGGTGGATTTTAAATTGCTTTATTCTTAACATATCTCATAAGTTTTCTTTGCAATATACTTGACTTGCAATATACTTTGCAATTCCTTCCATCTAATAATGGCAGTCCATGACTATTCCTTAAATATGGAGTGAAAC
>PVHY01000121.1:112983-321389 GCA_004024945.1 Uropsilus gracilis | reverse complement strand
AGGTTGCTGCAAATGACATGTGTTTGTCCTCCTTGATGGATGCATAGTATTCCATTGTGTATATGTACCACATTTTTTTTAGCCAATCATCTGTTTTGGGGCATTTGGTTTGTTTCCAAATCTTGGCAACTGTAAACAGGGCTGCAATGAACATGCGTGTACAAGTGTCCTTTTGAATTAGTGTCTTCATGTCCTCTGGATAGATTCCTAGTAGTGGGATTGCTGGGTCAAATGGTAAGTCCACATTCAATTGTTTGAGGGTCCTCCACACAGTCTTCCATAGTGACTGGACCAGTTTGCACTCCCACAGGCAGTGTAAGAGAGTTCCTTTTTCTCCACATCCACGCCAACATTTGTTGTTGTCTGTTTTATTTATTTGGGCCATTCTTACTGGTGTAAGATGGTATCTCAGTGTGGTTTTAATTTGCATTTCCCTGATTATTAGTGAGGTGGAGCATTTTTTCATATGCCTATTAGCCATTTGTATCTCCTCTTTGGTGAAGTGTCTTTTTAGTTCTCCCCATTTTTTGACTGGGTGTTTTGCTTTGTTTTTGTTGAGCTGTAGGAGCTCTTTGTGGATCTTTGTTATCAGACCCTTGTTACTTGTCTGCAGGGCAAAAATTTTCTTCCAGTGGTTGGGTTTCTTTTTGTTTTGTTTATTGTCTCTTTTGCTGAACAGAAACTTTTTAGTTTGATATAGTCCCAGCTATTTTGTTTTCCTTCATTTTTTTGCTGGCCATTGTTGTTTCCCCAAATGGATTTCTGAGGTGAAATTCATGAAGGGTTTGGGCCAGGTTTTCTTCTATGTCTTTTATGGTTGCAGGTCTCACTTTCAGGTCCTTTATCCATTTTGAGTTAATTTTTGTGCAGGGTGTGAGGGTGTTGTATCCTTTTATAAGCCTTTCTTTCCCCCTACACACCCCAACCTCTGACAATCACTTTTCTCTCTCTGTTTTTATAGTTTAACTTTTTGTTTAGATATATGTGTAATTATACTGTCCAATATCTGTTTTCTTCTGTTTGTCATATTTCACCTAACATAACATAATGGCTTTAAGTTCTGCCCATGTTGTCACTAGTGGCAGGATTTCCTTCTTTCTCATAGCTGAACAATCTTCTATTGAATGTGTGTGTTTATGTGTCTATCTATATATCTATGTGAGATACATATGTGTGTATGTGTGCAAGAGAAACATCTCACATATTCTTTTTCTGTTAGTTGACAGGTTATCCCCATATATAGTCATCGTGAGTAATGTTGCAGTATGTGGAAGTGAAAATATCTCTCTGATGTCCTATTTTTATTTTCCTTTGGATATATAGTCAGAATTTAAATTGTTGAATCATATGGCAGTTGTGTTTTAAATTTTTTCAAGGTACTTGTGTACTGTTCTCAAGAGTAACTATGCCAGTTTACATTCCCACTGTTTACAAGGGTTTCCTTGTCTCCTCATTTTTGTTAACACTTGTTACTTGTTGTCTTTTTTATGACAGCCCTTCTAGCAGGTAGGAGGTGATATCTCATTGTGTTTTTCATTTGCATGTCCATGTGACAGGTAATGTTGAACATCTTTTCATGTACCTATTGACCATATGTATGTTTTCTTTGGAGAAATATTATTCAGGCCCTCTAGTTTTTTAGTCAAATTGACTTTTGTGGGTTTTTAAAATCAGATTGGTTTTCATGGTTTGTTTTTTGCTACTGAGTTACATATTTGATATTAACCACTTATCTGGTATATGATTTACAAATATTTTCTCCCAGGTGGTAAATTACCTTTGCTTTTGTTAAGAGTTTTCTTTGCTGTGCTGTTTAGATTGCTGGGGTTCCAATTATTTATTTTTGCCTGCATTGCCTTTTCTTTTGATGACAAATACAAAGAATTGTAACTAAGTTTGATACCAAGATGTTTGTCTCCTTTGTTTCATTAAGAGTTTTATATCTTCTGATCTTACATGAATTTACTAATCCATGAAGAGCTGATTTTGTGAATGGTGCAAAAGATGGGTCCAGGTTCATTCTTTTGCATGTATCTGTCCAGTTTTCTCACCATCATTTGTTGAAGAGATCTGCCCTTTCCTCTTTGCACATTTTTGGCTCTTTTGTCATAAATGAATTAACTATATATGTGTGAGTTTATTTCTGGGCTTTCTGTTAGCTCAATTAATCTATGTAGCTGTTTTTTTTTTTTTTCCTGACAGCAACATACCATTTTAATTACTATAATTTTGATAGCTGGAAGGCAGAAAATATGATGTTTCCGGTGATAGTTATCCTTCTCAAAATTGCTTTGGCTATTTAAGATCTATTGTAATTCTATACAACTTTTATATATATTTTTTGTTTTTATGAAGAAAATACCATTGAAATTTCAGTAGGAATTGCCTAGGATTTGTAAAGTACTTGGGGTAAGATGGGTATTTAATGATATTGATCCTCCAATCCATGAAAACAAAATATCTTTCCATTCACTTGTGCTATCTTAAGTTTCTCTCTTTGATTTCTTACAGTTATCAATATGCAAATCTTTTACCTCTTTGGGTAAATATGTTCCTAAGTATCTTATTCTTTTTTGATGCAATTGTGAATGGTATTGTTTTCTTAATTACTCTTCTTCATGGCTCATTGTATAGAAATACAAATGGTTTTTTTTTATATTGGCCCTGTGATTTCACTGAATTTGCTTATTATTTTAATGTTTATTGGTGCAGTATTTAGACTTTTCTATATAGAACATCAAATTATCTTCAAATTTTACTTTTCTGATTTGGATATTTTATATTTCTTTTTTTTATCTAATTTTTCTTTTGCTTTAGTAAAAACTTCCAGTACTACATCAGATAGGTAGCAAAAGCGGGTATTTTTTTTTTGTCCCTGATATTAAAAGAAATGTTTTAAACTTTTTACTATTGAGTGTGGTATTAACTGTGGGATTGTCATATATTGCCCTTATTTTGTTGAAGTACTTACCCTCTCTATGCAGTGAGAATTTTTATTATGAATAGATGTTGAACATTTTCAAATGCTTTTTCTACATTTATTGAGATGACTATATGATTTTTCATCCTTCATATGTTATGCTGTATATCATACTGATTGATTTACATATGTTGAACCATTCTTACATGCCTAGAATAAATCCTAATTGACCTTGGTTATGATCCTTATAATGGCATATTAATACTTTGTGAAAGATTTTTGCATCTATATTCATCAGGAATATTCACTTATAATTTTCTGTTCTTGTAGTATCCTTGTGGATTTTGGCTTCCAGGTAATACAGGTCTTACGAATGTTTTTCAACATTTGAAAAAAATGAGTTTGAAAATTTTCATTCCTCCTCTTATTTTTAGGAGAATTTGAGAAGGCTGATGTAATCTTTCTTCACACTTTTGGTAGCATTCCCCAGTGAAGCTGTCTGGTTTTGGACATTTGTTCAAGGGGATTTTTGATTGCTAATTTAATCTCTTTAATAATCTCCTTATTTATTTCATAATTAATTTTCTCATATTTTCTGTTTATGATTCAGTGTTGGTGGGTTGTATGAATTTACCCATCCTGTTTGTATATTCATTGGCATACAATTCATAGACTTATGAATTTTTACATTTGTGTGGTATCATGTTCTCTTTCATTTGTATTTTTACTTATTTCAGTCTTCTCTTTTGTTTTCTTGATAAGCTTAGCTAAAGACAAGTCTATTTTTTGTATCTTCTCAAAACATCAGCTCTTAGTTTCATTGATCTTTTCTTGGATTTTTTTTATATTTAAACACTAAAGGAACTTAGAAATATATAAGACAAAGAGTTAAATTCTCTCTGCTTTTAAAAGATAAGTAATTTCACTTAGTGTAATGGAAATTTGTAAATATATATATATATGATAATTTAATTATTCTCCTGAATCCATGTTCTGGTCTTCTATATCTGCTTGCCTGTAATCATGACTGACCAGATATATTTACAAAGACAACAAATATGTGTCACTCCCACTCACTGGTGGATTGATATCAGAAATTGCTCCAATAAAGAGAATTATTCTTTTGACTTAATATTTCATTACCAACAGCAGTCCAAAAGGCCATGGGGGGAAAAGCACAGTAGGATGTTATTGTGTCTAGCAGTCCTTCAGACTTTAGTGGAATTAAGTTAGTGTTCTTTCTTTTGAGTTAATTGAATGGATGAAAGAAAGGTGGTTGGATCATGAAGATTATGAGTGTGAGGAACAGGTGAGATCTAGAGAAGTTCTAATAAGGAGGAGGGGCTTTGTCTGGTACTCTTGCTGAAACCTATTGCATTTGTAGCATTTTGACCCTCTAGATTTGCCACCATTGCACTATTTTCAGGAAGTTTTCAATGTTCTAACTTGCCATTTTGTTTATCTTTGATAGATTTTGCTAAGATATTTTATCCTACTTGTTTTATTCCTGGACAGTATTTTAAGTCACTGTTAGTAGCAGATAATTCAGAAAGACCTGGGCTTTCTTTCAAGTGAGACATTTATAAGGGCCAAATAGACCCTTCAACACTGCAATGTAAGTGACAAAGATAATCCAGGGGCTACTAGCAAGAGTAGGTAATAGTTCCTTTACTAGATCAACTTACCCCCTCTCTACCACTTCCCACCTGTTGTAGACTCTGCCTTGTGGTAGTACATATTGTGGGTTGGAGACAGATCTTTTTAGATATAATGTCAACCAGATGGTCTCCTAACACTGCAGTTATACCTTCCTTGAGAGCTGATGAAAAGTATAACCATTTCCCTGTATATACAGATCTGTATATACAGATCAACCAAATTGTCTACCATTTTAAAGGACAATGGAAATTCTGTCTCTAAACTTCAAGGGGTACATGTGAGTCAGGTTAATTGAGCACCTTTGGAAGAAACTGGACTCTAGAGACCATCACTTCTCTGGCGGCCACCACAGACCTAGTCTATCAAAAAACCCACAAATAGACACAGACCACAAGAAATGATTGAATATGGGTATATCACTTCATTCTTTCCTGAGCATCAGGTTCCTCATTCTCAAAATGGGAGCAATATCATCCTTATTCTTAGTTTATAGGCTTATTTTATGGACATCAAATTAGTTTTAAACTGTTCCATATTACTCAGTAATCAGAAATCCAGAGGTTTGTGGGGTGGTGTGGGGCCAGACAAGAAACATATGGCTGTTGATTAGGATCGGATGTAAGTAATAGAGAATGATGAGGAGTGTGGCATACTGAGATATATACATTTTACAAAATTCAAATTTTGTAAAACAATGTGGAGTCTTACAAGACATCTAGGAAATAAGGTTGACCTTGGGTACAGTTTTAGATTCCTGAAAAATGCAAATTAGATCTTATATTAGCTATTGTTTGGGGAGTTCAGGTGGGACAATCAAGGCTAATTTTTGATGTGTCTAGAAGGCTGATGATTTAATGATTTGGAGGGGCTTCTCTTTCAATTTTTCTTTCTAAGGTCTTCCAGGATCTGAAGCCCTAACAATTAGGATTTTGAGGTGGAGGTAGGGCTGTAGTTGAGGAAGGGGGGACAGTGATATAGGTAATTAATGGTTCTCATTACCATGTAAACAAGTTATCTATAATGGAAAACATATTGATTCTCTTTTGGCCATTAACACTTAAACATTTTAAGACAGTAATCAAAAATCTCTATAAACTGTAATTATACTCTTTAGTTTTAGTATTTCAGTTCAAAAGCCTGAAATGTATAAATTTTCTTATATAATCTTGAATTACAAAGATAAATACAACTAACTAACTTCTACTGTTTTTGTTCACCACTTGAACCCCATATGGCGCCGGATACATAACAGACCTCTGCAATGCTTGATAAGTGCTAAAAGTATGATGTAATGGGTACTAAGATTTTCAGATTAACTCTGAAGGGATAGATACAGGCATCTGTTTTTGGGGAGCAAGAGGCCATTGATGAGGAATGAGAAGATCTTTTGCGGAACCCCCTTTTCCCCAGCAGGTCTGGGTTGTTTCGGTGGTGGAGTCTGCAGCAAAGGAGGATGTCAGTGAACATGAACAGGGAGTTTAGGGGATGAGCTGGATCTGGGGGGACCAGATGGAATAGAGCAGGTGGTAGGATGCCTCTGGCAACCCAATGGGGATGATGGTAGCTAGTTGGGAAGGCTTTGCTAGATGGGCACTCAGGCCACACTGCCAGTGGACTCCTATCCTGAGGTATGGGGGGGAGGCTTCTTGTGGAATCTTACCAAGGAAATGGAGAGTCACAGAAGCTGGAGTTCTTGGCCATCCTGGCCTCTGTGATGCCTGTAGTGGGCTGCATGAAAATGCTCCTTGGGTATGACTTACAGCTGTATAGGAGTTGCAGATCTCTCCTAAGAGCCCTGTGCCTGGTAAAAAGGGATCTCTCAAAATTCTCTTCCAGGTTAAGTGATAATTTTAATAACTGCAGAGTCCTATGTTGGTAATTTGCCTCTAATAACAGAGCTGTTAATTGCAGTTCTTATCAACAGCCGTTAGGGCAAGATGGTTTGAAGTGCAAACAAAGCTTCTAGGTGTAACTTGGACTCTTTCCCAGGTTTGACAACTTGACTTAACTCAAGGTCAGAACATTCTGTTTGAACCTGAAGGTGAGGATTTGAGCTTGCCTCTTATTTTTTGGGTAGCCTTAGCACTTTTTCTTGATTTCCATATTCTCACCTGCAACAATTTAACTTCCTCTCATGCCATTCCAATACTTTGTGTGAGGGGCCGGAGTGTTGCATTACTGTCATGCCTTTTTTTTTTTTTTTTTAATATCTAGAACTACTCAAAGATTCTTCCTCTTTTGTAGTCTTTGAAAGCCTTGATTTACTCATCTTGAAAACAGGGATAGTCATATATAACCTGTAAGTTGGTGAAGAAGTATGCTGTATTTGAAAGAAGATGGATTTTGGAGTCAGAGGGACAAAAGTTTTTTTCTCTCTCATTTACTCATTACTGTGTGGTCTTGGGCTATTTATGACTTTCTGAGAATCTCAGTTTCCTCAACTGGTGAAGTCATATCAGCCATCCTGACCTTCAGCTGGCACATAGACAGCAATCTTTGAAGATGTGCTCATCTGTTTTGCTCACCCTTAAAGTTTTAGTGTCCTTGAGGACTAAATGGAAACTTATTATGGAAAATTTTCATCCTTGTTCCCTGAAATCCTACAATATGCCTGTATTAGGTGCTTCTACCTATATCAGTCTGCTACTCTTTGCTGCAAAATCACCAAGTTCTTTCCCTCGCCCACTTCTCCAAAAGTTTGGACTCCATTAAGGGTTGGAAGGAAAGCAATTTGATTCAATTGTTTCTTATGAATGTGCTAAATCATAACCCACCTTGAAGCTTACAGGAATATTCACCTAATCAATGGTAGAATCAATCTGGTAGAATTTCTGGCTGGAGAACAAAGGAAAATATAAAATTTCAGGCTTTCTGGAGAAGGTAGTGGCTGGAAGAGTGGTGCTGAAGTTGGTCGGTTATGCAGCCCTGTTGTTGCAATGACTCTACCTAGAGCTCATGCTGGGCAGGATGGGAACCAAGAACACAGTTATTTGAGAGCTCTGTCTAGAAGGTGATGTGATCCTTTTGCCTCCAAATGCTATTCCTTCAAAGATCTGAAGGATTAAGTTCTAGCTCGCTGTTAAAATTATAGTTTAGAATTTGCACGGCTGATTTTATTTTCAGTCCTTTTTATTCATTAATTAGTTATTCATTTATTTAATGCAGTTTTTAATTGTGTGCTTATTCCATCTTGCAAAGGTGGAATTATTCAGAGGAACATTTAAAAGAAATTAACAGTATGACAGAGCTTATAATTGTGCTTTAATCTTAAATTAATATCCCTCCTGTTTTCATGTTACCAGGACAATTATCCCAAATGGTACCAGAAGCAGGAAATTATGTATTGCCCTATATATGGCATTCCCTCCTGGAGAGCACTCCATTTATCATGGCTTTTTAATCTCCTCCCTGTGCCATGGAAGATAAAACATCTCAACAATATTTCAATGTTTGGAAAAGATTAAAGCCCTGCAAACATCCGTGTTTGTTTCACCCAGTCTCTGCTGCATCTAACTGGGTCAGGGTTTAGTGGGGTTTGGATACACCTTTAGGAATGTGGCTAAGTATTTGAAATTTCTGGGAACCCTCTGAAAAAAATCATGTAAGTAACCCTAGTAGGAAAAATTGGAAACATGCAAGTCTCTCCATATTTCCTTCTTGTACGACTTCCTCTTTTCATTGCTAGTGGAACATAACATAACAAAGTTAGTAGACATTAGTGGACATGAGAGTTGAGGAAAAGACAGCATTTAGATGCCAGCATTGGGACTCCCTTTGGGTTTTCTTTCCCTTGGAAAAGACCCCCAACTTTAAGGTGAGGCTCCAGCATTGAAGTTCATCCTGAAGTTTGTCTGCCCTTAGGGGAATTCTGAGAAAGGTGCTCAGAGCTCCTGGAGTCAGCCTTACTGGGAACTGAACTCACGTGGGTTCTCGAGCATTCTCCCAAGAAAGGAGGCCAGTGGAATAAACCAATGTAAATAGGAACTACATAAAAGATATTTTGGTATCTGGTTTTTGTGTGGGGAAGGGGGGTCACCACATATCCAACAAATAATGTTCCAGATATCACCTGATGTCTTATGTTCAACTCAGTCACACTACTCTCTGCCAGGATACAGTATTGGGTTCACAGGTTGAAGTAATGACTCAGTCCCACAAGACATTATCCTCTACCACTTCAGATGCCACCACAAGCCCAGGGTGTCACCTGTACTTTGCCTGTAAAACTTAGTTCTTGGGTCTGGTTCATTTGCTACAGCAGCACACAGAATGCCAGAAACCCATGTACTCACTGGATCACTGGTTTTCATGGAAAGCTATGATAAAGGAGACAGGTGAACACCCGGATGAATGAGAGGCATGCAGACGAGCCTGGCAAAAGAACATAGAACTTCCCACGTCCTCTCCTAGCAAGCTGCTTTCCCCAAATCTCCTCACATTCTCCAGCTGGGAAGCTCTCCCAACCTTGTACTTTGAGTTTTTATGGAGGCTTCATTATTATAAGGATTGCTTAAATCATAGGGTGTCATTGGGGAGTAGGGGGTCGATCCAATTTCCAGCCTCTCTCATGACCCTGGAGGTCTGGTCCAAGGGTGGAACTGAAAGTTTCAATGCTCTAATCACAGGCACCCTGCCAGCCAGCCCTAACCTTAGGTGCTTCCCCCACTCCCTCAGCTGTCTGACACTCTTGCTGCTCTAGAACTGAGGGAATCCCCAGGGCTTTGGAGGCTCTGTGCAAAAAAGAGAGCAAAGACTAAATAGATATTTCTTCCTATAAATGAATATCACACATCTAAACCAGTATTTGTGTAAGTCGAGTCTCTTGACTGTGGGGGCTCTGGAGTCTAAAATCTGCAGGTCAGGCTAGGAATTCCAATACAAGTTGTCTGAGGCTGAAGGCTGGAAACTCAGGCAGAATGTCTCTTGATAACTGGATGCAGGTTTCCTTCTCTTTTTATGAAATGTCTGTCTTTGCTCTTAAGCCCTTCAGCCACATGGATGAGGCTCACTAGCATTCTGGAGGATGATTTGCTTTGTCTCAATTCAGCTGACTGTAAATGTCAACCAGGTTGAGTTCCTACCTTTCCAGTGGCACCTCCTGAGTGTGTGACCAAACAGAAGGTGCAGTAGTGGTGCCAAGATATGCAGAACTGATTGTTTCAGAGACAACACCTCCTGCTGATTGTGGAGCCCATAGCACCTTCTTCACACGAGAAGCAGTGAACTGCAAGACTGCCTCTTGCCCTAAGCTGTGCCTTCCAAACTTGCCCAGTTGGCAGTTTTCTCCACCACTCAGATTCCCTTGCTTGGAGAAGAGCTAAGAACTGCCCTTGCTGGAATGCCAGTGTTTCTTTCCGGATCCTCCTCCTTTTAGGCACCACCTGCTCTTCTTGGCCCAGCTCTCCTGGCATCCCTGTCAGGAGCACAGGGCTCTCTTCCACAACAGAGTTTTTAAACATCAAACTGTTTCATAGATATGATAAATATACAGGAAAACACACAGGCCATAGGAACATAGTGATGAATGTTCACCCCCAAGCTGCCTCCTGTCATCGGTCCCATGCCAAGAAGCAGTACCCCTCCTCAGCAACCTCCATGATGCTGTCACTTGTCACTATTTCATACCATAAACTCTGCCACTCTCCTGACCTCTAGTACCACAAATTAGATCCATTCTGCCTTTATTTTGAGTTCTATATAATGGGCAAATCATTACTGTCTTTACAGTTTTCTGTGGAGAAATAGATCATGGGAAATACATTGAGTTGTTCAGCCCCTCCTTCCACCTGTCCTTGTGTGGCAAATATGGCTGGTTTGTGACACATGAAACATGATTCCAGAGAAAGTAGATATATGGAGTGTGTGCCCAAGTGACATCACAGAACAGCTGGGGGCTCTTTGGAGAAGCCAAGGATGGGTCCTAGCTGAGTGACCTGAGAACTGGACTCTCAGAAGACCTCTTTGAGTGAGGGCAGCTCTCCTTCCTCGCTCCATGGAGAAATGGTATTGAAGTGCTTGCTTCATTTTTCCTTACTGGAAGAACTTGAGGCTGGGACGTTCTACCACCCTGCCCTACCTGTCTCTTGGGCCCCTTGGTTCTCTGTGCATCGAGTTGTGACAGACTCATTGCTGATATGCATTGTGGTTGATAACAATTTACTGTGATAACAATTAACTTTATAATCCCCTGATAAGGGGCTGGTTATTTTCATAATGCCATCATGCCCAGTGGGTCCACTCATGGGGTTTATTTGCTTCCATCCCCTTTATTGGTTTATTCTTCCTTCACAACCCGAAATAGAATGATATCTAAAACTATATACTCACTATCTCCTTCCTTATCACATTGCTCTCCATGTAGATATTTGCTCCCTCCCCACTTCAAAGGACATCTGTCCCTTCCCTAGGCCCCATCCTAAATGTGTTACTATAAGAAAACCATTTCCTTATGGAATCTTGGCCAAGATGTCCTCCTTTTCTCCCCCACTACCACTATGCTATCTCCTGGCACACCTTTCTACAACCAACAAATCTTCCTTCTGCCTGCAAGATGATTATGCACTTTCTGTTTCCTTCCAGTCTTCTTGCCACAACACTTCTTTCTTTCCATTTTTAACTCTAGATTCCTGGAGACACTGTCCATCCAACCTCATTGTTCCTCACTTTCATAGTATCCACATCATCAGCAGATACATATTTTAAGTTGGCCTTCAATTACTGCTCAGTGCCTATGGGGTAGAGCCCCATTCATTGCTGGGCCAAGCCCTCCACTGACTCAGAAACCTGTATCAGCAGAGATCCCATGATTTCCACCAATTACAAGAGGTCTTTCCCATTCTTGCTGCTTTGCTGGAAAATGATCCAGCTCTGAGCAGATGAGACAGATCACAGGGATCAAAATATTCATCTCACAGGATAGCCTAGTCTCTCCTGAATAGCCCCTTGCCCAGGGAAACTTTTTCCGATCACCTGAGAGATGGTGATCTTTCCCTTCTGGAACTCTACAGCACTTAGGATATTTATGGCCCATGGATCCTCATAGAAACTTGTAGAACCTCCTTATGACTCCTTATGGAACATTTTGTTAGCTTTCATTTTATAGCTGAGTGTTTATTGGCAGAATAAAACTGTACCCTTTCTTCCATCTCCAACACCTCTTACCACCAGATGCCATATTTTAGTCCCCCAGAGTGAATATGTCATGTTACATTCAAGGGGGATTAAGATTGCAGACAGAAGTGCAATATTGCTCATCAGCTGATCTTGGGATGAGAAGATGATCATGGATTATCCACACGGACCCAATATAATCACAAAGGTCTTTGAAAGGAGAAGGAGGAGGCAAAGACAAGAACCAGTGTCAGAGTGCTGTGAAGTAGGAATGACTCGACCAGTCATTACTGACTTTGAAGATGGGGTGGGGACCACAAGCCAAGACAGCCTCTAGAAACTAGGAACTTTAAGAATAAAATTTCTCCCTTGGAGACTGTAGAAAAAAATGTATCCCAACAATACCTTTGGTTTTAGCCTAGAGAGATTTTCTCCAGAACTCTTAAGACAACATATCTGTGTTGTTTTAACTACTAATTTTGTGGTGATTTTTAATAGCAGGAATAGAGGAAAAAAACAATCTCCAACTAGAGTTTAAGCATGTAGAGAGCAGAGCCATTCTTTGTACTTCCTGATGTATACCTTGGGGGTGTAGCTTAGGGCTTCATATACATTAAATGTCCAGCAAATGTTTAGTTTATATTGTGGGTAAACTGAAGAGGGAAAACTGGCCTTTGTGCCTCCCCACCAATCCCTCAGATCCCTGCCCTGCCCTTCTGGGCTCTCATCCTAGGCCCTGCTCCTGAACCTTTCCTGTGTCCCATTCCTGTTTGTATACAATTTTTATTTTATATTTAAAATGCTTGGGCTCATGGCAGACTCATTGACTCAGTTGTTACATTTCTGGGCAGGTTCATCTCTCACCCCCATCTCCTGGATTTACTGTGAGCAGGTGCCAAGGCTGCAGGCTTTCCTTGTTTGCACTCTTCCTTCTCACCACATAGGACTGCTCCCTTTACTTGGACCTGAGGTTCATGTAAGAGAGCGACCCTGGAACTGACTGTGCACTCACTCCCCTCCTGGACAATTATACTTCTACTTTTCTTCCCTAGAGGTTAGTTCCTGACCCCACCTTCTGCACCCCTGATAGGATCAGCTCTGTTGCCTCCTCTGCTGTATGGAGCAATGCCCTCCCCCTTTCTCTTCAGCCATACCTGTGCTCTTTTGGTTGGTGCACAGATGGAAAGAGCTTATGTCATTGGGGTCACAATAAGGATTCTGGTCTCAGCTCTACCACTGTTCAGAAGGGACATATAAGCAATTTCCTTTACCTCTAAAGGAAAGGATAAAAGACTCCTTCAGTAGTAAATCCTGACTTCGACCTAAAGTTTTATAAAGCCTTCCATGATGTGGTCTGCTTTACTTTGAAGGTGTCATTCTTACTCCCTTCTGAAATTCTAGGTTGACAATAAGGAATGCTTTGAAGGTCTCAGAATGTGCCATATTCTCTTATTCCCAAGACAATATGTGCCATATTCTCTTATTCCCAAGACTTTGCAGATGATGCCCCTCTGTGTTCATTACATTTTCTGTGACCTTTCTGGCCTATATTTCTGTTTGAATATTACTTTTGGGAACTCAATTAAGACTTCATCTCCTGAAGTAGTTCTTCAGACCCTGACCCCTCAGCTCTGGTTAGGCAATACTTTCTTGCAGGTCCCAATGCACTGCCTTTCTCTCTGGTCTGGCACAATTCTAGGAACCTATTTTCTTATCCAAGTTCTCTGTAGACTTCTTCAAGGCAAGACATGTGATGTTTCTTACTGCATGGAAAGCTCAGTGTCTAGAGTTGTGCTGGCTACAATGGTAGCGAATGGCCATCAGTGGCCACTAAATACTTGAAATCCGACTGCTCTGAATTGAGATTTACTGGCAATATAAGACACACACACTGGATTTAAAGAATTAGGACCCAAACTGCAAAATATATTGCATTCTAATTCACATATGATAATTTGTTGGAGAGAGAAGACTTAGGACATCATGTATTAAATAAAATATTCATATCAATTTCAACTGTTTCCTTTTACTTTTTAATATGGCTAATAGAAAATTAAAAATCACAGATGAGACACTTGTGACTTGGACTATGCTGGTCTAGAGTGTATTGCCTGGCACTCTGTTGAGTAGATGAGTTAGTTGATGGAGCTGCTGGAAAGGGGAGCCTGTCTTCTTATGTTGACCTCAGCTCAGCTTGCTTTAAGTTCAGTCTGTGCTATGGTTGTGACCCCACGGCTCTTGCCAGTGCCTCGCCTGAGCTGGGTCTCAGTGGTTTGGGTCAACTAGGGAAGAAGCAACCTGGGGTAAAAGAGCTTACCTGAAGACTATGAACCCAGTCCTGCAGGTACATCTTGCACCTTCTTCATATCTCTAGGTATAAAATATTAACTTGACAAATTGATTTGGGAGCAGGATTCATTTAAAAAAATTGCAACATCATTCCATACCATCAGGAGCATTTCATTTTCCATAGCTGTGGGTGAGGACACTTCTCTTCCTGGAAAATTCTTATTGTATAATATCCTGGTACTGTGGTCAAGCAAGATGCAATAACTACTAATTTTTCAAGACTCTGCAATCCTGAAGAGCAAAGACCCCCCCCCCTTTCTGTCACCTTAAAAAAAAATCCCTTAAACTCTTTTCTTCTAGTTTTCCTTTGTGTATAGAACTTTAACTTTTCCTTACCCTGTACTTTGTGGGCTGATTGTAAAACCAGACTGGGAGGAGGTGGTTAGTGGAGTCAAGAGTCCTTGAACTAAGATTTTGTGGTTATTTGAAACAGCCTTGGGTGTGGTGATAACACAATTTTCTGAGGAGTTTATGCTCTTAACTGAGCACAGCAATTCTTGAGTCTGGAGGACACTTTGAAAGCCATATTCTTAAAACACTATGGGTTTTGGTTCTTACATTCACCGACATACAGTGCTCCTATAATTTTCAAAGTGTTTTCACACAAAGCAATTCATTTGACTTTTATACTACCCTTTTAAACAAAACTCTTTGATAGAGCTGTATGTACTTGCTGTCTGTTGTTCTCCCTCCTCACTCTATTATGCCTCTTCCATCGTGATTTCAGAGCCACTTTTCTGTTGAAACTGCTCATATAAAGGGTCACTCTGTCCTACACATGGTTAAATCCAGTCATCAGTTCTTGCTTTTTCATTTCGTCTTTGACCCATTTGAGTCATTTGATACAATTGATGGCTCTTTCCCTCTTGAGATCCTTTCATTTCACTTCGATGGTGTCACTCTTTCCTGTCTTCCTTGTGACCTCACAGGCAGCATACTTTCCATCTTCTGGGCTCTGCCTTCAACATTTCTCTGATGCTTTACCTCAGAACCTTCTTTATTTGGTTCTCAGATCTCTTTTCTGTTTTTCAGAAATTTATAACCATTTCATGTGTGATTTCATGACATCTCATGGTTTTGGAATAACATATGAACAATTTGAAGTATTTCTAGGGCATTCTCTTCTTACTTAAAGACTCATATTTCCAACAACCTATTCAACATTGGACATCTTTTTAAAAAATTATTATTATAAAGTTTATTCCAGTTGACAATTTAGGCCATAGACATGTACATGAAAATTCCATAAAGGGGATGAGTATGTGAAGGGTTAGGAGGAGTGGAGATGGGAGGGAGTGGTCAGGGTGGGAAGGTGGTGGGTGGTCCCCAGGGAATACAAAGATGTGAAATGCATATATAAAAAAATAAATAAATTAAGAAAAAAAAAAGGAATCAGTACAGTTTCTACGCTGGGGAGAAGCAGCTCTCCTGCCTGCCTGGCACTATGCAGATGGCTCTCTTTTTCTTTCTCCATTCCCTAATAACCCTGTCCTTTTTTTTCTTTTTAAAAAAATTTTAATTTAAATTAAAAAATTTGCATATATATGTATATTTATATTTACATTACATTATTCCATTATTGTGTACCCCAGGGCTTTCCCACTTCACTAACATATGTTAACTAACCATCCTGATCTTTTGTGCTCTTCACCTCCCCTGCCTTCTTCCCCCTCCTCCTCTCTCACTCCATGGTTCAGCCCCATTGGTTGTTTTCATTCTTTCTTATTCATTTGTTTGTTTTTCCCTATATCCATCATATAAGTGAGACCATCCTGTACTTCTCTTTTTCTTTTTGACTTACTTCTGCTAATATGAGTCTTTCTAGTTCCATCCAGGTTGCTGCGAATGACATGTGTTTGTCCTCCTTGATTGATGCGTATTATTCCATTATGTATATGTACCACATTTTTTAGCCAAAACATTGGACATCTTAAACATGTCTCCAACTTGATACTCCCTTACAGTGACAAATTTTACATCTTATGAAGAAAGTTGAAACTGCAAAATATTATATAGTGACTAAAATGCAAAATTCTTAACTATGAGATTAGATTAGAAAAACTTCAGTTCCAGTCTTCACAAAATCCCTGGGTCTCTCAAGTCCCAAGACTGTGCTGTCAATTACTGCTTGATAGGTGCAGGTAACAGCAAAAGGATATCTTTTCCATCCTGATGCTCAAAGTTCATTTTTAGATTATGCGGAAAATAATGTTTCAGGTTTCATCTTGGGATGTTTCCTCCTTAGGAAGACTTTCTTTACTTCCCAGAATTGGTAAGTTGTCTCTTGCTGTGGTCAGGGTCAACTTCCTGGTTCTGTACCTTGTGCTGTCTCACATGGTCCACACTCAGAACAGCCTGGAACTTGGGGAAATTCTTACTGATTTTAGAAGAAGACACCACATTTTTCATTTTGCCTTCCATTATCCTCATTGATAATTCAGACCTGGGATAGGTAGGGAGTGCTAAGTGAGGCTCAGGATGGACAAGCCAATAGCTAACTTCAATTATGCTTAAATGATCATAAATGAGGATGAGCTATTTGATAGTTTTGTGATCATATTTGCATAAATTTCCTGCACATGTTTGGCTATTGCTTCATTTTATGATTCATTAAGTTTTGTTCTATTTAAATAGCAGTTTCAGAATTTGTTTCATTGTGTTCTGATTGTTTCCCAAAACTCATAAATCTAAGTTTAGTGATATGGCATGTAATCCTTGGTAATACATTTTAACATTATGCTGTTCTTCTGATGAAATAGGGGAAAAGCAATATCCAAACTACCCCATTCCATTTTGATTTTATTTTATTTTTGATAAAGTTTACTTTGCCTCTGAAAATCTGGTTTCTCAAATTTGAAATATGTAGAACAATAACTTCATATTCAAAAGATCTGCAAGGCTCAACAGGTCATGTATATAAAGGAAAAAATTAGAAACCAGGTATAAATAAGGACTGAGGTCAAGTGGGGATTAGGTGTGGGCCCAGGACTAGGTGTGAGCTTCCCAGCTCCTACTCACCGACAAGAGGAATGTGGACCAGCTTTATCAGAGCTTTCTTTGGCCCCCAAAGAAACTCCAAACACAAATATATGTGTGAAAAATCTTGTTTTTAAAAATCTGGGCTCAAATAAAACACCATAAAACACCAACACATTGATAATTCTAATCATGATTCTTTCATTTTGTCCCAAATAGCTCTGAAATAATTTTTTTCTCTCATATGATAAGCATGTTTAAGATAAAGAAAATTGTCAGTAATTTCTCGTAGAGTTCTAACATTTATGAAGAAATGTTAAATTTGAAATTCAATGACAGCAACCCACTAGGCTAACTCACCTGCTGTCAGTGACAACTGCCATTTGGCAAAACTTCCAGTGTTTCTATAACCTCATGAAGTATCTCCATGAAAGCTAATAATGTTGTATCATCTGCTATTGCACTTGCTGTAGAAATATAATTTAAACCTCATACGTAAATAACTTTTTTTTTGCAAGCTCCATTTGAAAAATAATGAGATAGGTGAAACGAATTTTAATGAAATATTTTGTTGCAATGAAGTTTGTCTAAAATATTCTTTGATTGATAGATATAAAATCACTGAGATATTTTACTTTCTTTCATATTAAGAATTTGAAATCCACTCTATCTTATACTTAGAAAACATTGTGGCTTAGTCACATTTCAATGGACATTTGCTGCTAGTGGCTACCATATTTGAAAGCTCTGACTTGATGAGTTTTGCTTTGTATCCATAGCTACTTAGCTAGGAAGTTAAAATAGTTTTGACACCTGCCTTAGACTCTTCATCCTTTTCTCTGCATCCTTTTTCTCTTCAGAATTCTTTAGCTTGGGCTTGGTGTTTGCAAGGTTTAGGAAGATTTGGGCAGGGAAGTAACAGAAACAGGAAAAAGAAAGATGACTAAGTCTGAAAGTGCTGCAGTAGCTGTGTGGTCATTTAGAATTTCTAGGTGACAACTTCTCACAGACTCAGGGTTTGCTTCTTCCTCACAAGGAGAGGTGTATGAGGCCAGATGTGTGCCTAACTGTGATGATAAGCCAGACTGAGCAAGCTGGTATTAGAACTCAGTTGCTTTGGGTATGAGGAAGCAGGGCTTCATATTGGGGCGGATAAACAAGAGGATAAAGAACTTTCATCTTTTGCTGGGGAACCAACTCACCTAGTTTTTTTGAGGGTTGTCTACCCAGATATTTACAATATCCAACTGTGGTGAAATACTCAGGTGTTGGTATAGGGATGAAGTGAGGTTGTGCCTCAATGCAAGAGAAATTTGGGGCACAGTCCCTGATCCTAGGTCTCTGGGCAGAGTCTTTCTCATCTGGCATGCAGAGATAAACCTCAGGTTTGGGGTCTCTGGTCCCATCTACTTTGGTGGTGGTGGGTGTTTTCTGACTCCCCACTGACACCCCAAACTACTCTGGTGGCTCTAGTCTAAACTTCTATTGATGTGAAGTTTCTCTTTTTCCTGAAAAGTCACTCTATGTTACCTTTCCAAATTTTGCTATTGTTTTTGCTTTTCAGTGTTTGCACAGAGCTTGGCACTGTTTTTCATGAATTGAGGTTTTTATTAATGTGTTCTCTATTTTGTACAAGTTGACTTTGCTGCATATAGAAAGTGTAAGTATTTGGTTAAAAATTCTGCATTTTGGAGCTTGAATCTTCTGAGTTGTGGTGGGATGGCTCTGGTGAGGAAATTACAATGATTTGATTTAAGGGTTTGGTGAGGTTGTGGTATCACCCAATCTGAGAGTGAGTCAATAGGGTTGACTGTATGATGTTGTGGGGCTTGGGCATAATCATGATCCTGGAGATCCTGAATTCTGAGATCTTGTCTGAGTTCTTTCGTTTGTGCAGTTTCCCTAGCTGAGAACCCATTACCCTTTTTAATAATTTTGAAACTCAGTATTTTCTTCCAAAGTGATTTAAGAATTTCTCTTATGAATCTTATTAAATCAACTCACTCATTCATTCATATAGTTATTAAATATATTCCTTCAGTGTGTAGTGACTGGGCACCAACTACTGTACTAGGTGCTGAGATTTGCTATCAGCAAAGCCTTTGTGTTCAACCTCAAGAAGCTCACCATTTAGTGAATTCTCCACCCATCAGTCCACCTGGATTGGGTCATCATGTATCCCAGGTTCACGTAATTAGTTTTGACTTCAATTTGTTGTTTTAATTCCTAGTTTCTGACATGGCATGCCTCCCCTGAAGTAACGAACATTTTCATTAGTGAAACCTATGCTTGCTGCTTCTTTCTTTGTAATCCTTCACAGACCTGCTGCTTTGCAGGTCTGTTTATGAACTGTGCACAACCTTGTTGTCCTTTTTCACATCAGATACCCCTCACTCTCCTCCGAAAGTATCACAGTGTGTGCACCGCAGTGCCTGGTTATTAATGAGACTGTATCTTATCTGAGTATCTTTCCTGTGTGCTGCCTGTGTGGTGAGGGAGTTCTAATGAAGTGTATACACAGTAACCTTCCTTCAGGCTGTCAGTGAGGAATGCTGTGGTACTCAAGTGAATTTCTGTGACCCCTTGCTCTAGAGGGAGCCTCGTGTCAGAACAAAGTTTTATAAATAATATGCTGTTTGCTTTGCAGTGCTGATAATTTCCTCTGGTCTTTGAGACTGTCTCATAACCATGAGGCTTGTTGTTTCATAGGACAAAGGTATTTGCAGAGGAACTGATCAAACTATTGTTATTAATAATCTCATTACTGAGGCATCACCTGTGCTTTTGTGCATTTGCAGCAACCAGATAGATCAAAGTGTTTGTTTTTCCTCTTAAGACCATGGAGGCCTATGGGAGGGAAATTCTGATGGGTGCAGGGTGCTGGTGTTCAGCTGGCTCTTTTCTGACTGGGGTGTACTTGCATAGGGGAGAATTTTTGCCTTATTTCTGCAGGAATGCAACTTCATTTGAAAGGGGTCGCCTGGAGGTTGGTCATAGAGCCTCTGAAGGTAGTCATGACTACAGGCTGCCATTGTTAATGAGATTATTTTTTTCTGACAAGGGCACCAACAGACTCCTTGAAAAAGGGACAACAGAAGCTCATTATCTCTGTAAACAGAGACTATTAGCAAAGGAAAGGAGATAATTTTTGCCCTTTGGTGGGAATCAGGGAGAAGAGGGGAATTTGGATAGGAGGTAGAAAAAAACTCTCTTCCCATCTCCGTATTCATAGAAATGAATCTCAAGATGATGGATTCAACACCAATTTTCATTTCTTACACATGAGCCCTGCTTTTCCTGTCTTAGAACAGCCATCTAAGTGACTAGAACATTTAGCCAAAGAGGCCAAAGCTGAGTTGCTTCCAGGGGAACAGTGAAGTTCACAGCTCACATGCTACCTTAGGAGTTTCTGCCCAGGGGGAGCAATCAGCCTTCAGTAGTAGGGACCCCAGATAAAATACAGAACATGCAGTTCAATTTGAATATTAATAAGCAACGTATGCTTATTTTAGTATAGGTATGTTCCAAATCTTACTAAAACAAATATACTAAAAAAACAATTTGTCATCTATCTGAAATTCAAATGGGACTAGGTATCCAGTTTTTCCTCTTTCCCCTAAATCAGGAAACCTTATATAGGGCAGAGGTGGGGGCTTTGAAATTCTCCTCCTGCTGCCTAACAGGATCACCTGCCCATAACCTGAGTCTTCATCACAGGTTGTCTTTCGAGCAGACCATGTAAGTTGTTTCTTGAAAACTAGGATAATGCTCTTCTCCCTGTGCCTTGACCTGACTTTAATTGCTACACTCACATGAGTGTGGGCATAACTTTGGTATGAGAAGGCACCTGTAGCTTGGCAGGTGTGTTTCAATGGGGAGGCATCAATGACAGCCAGGATGGCTGGTATAGTGTGTGCCCTAAAGATAGGGGGAGACCATTTTGGGGGTGTCCTCTCAGTCCTCTGGGCCAGGACTGAGGGGCACTGACCAGGGAAGCACCCCTGTTTCTTGGGTGCATCCACAAGAGACAGACTTGCCCTTATTTCCCCTTTCTTTTCCCTAAGTCTCCCTTCCCCTCACCCTCTGTTCAACCATTCGCAGTTCTCCCATCTGTGCCCACTTATGAGGCTCTCAACAGTTCACTAAAGGTTGGCGCCCACTTCTCATGTGAGCAAGGTATTTACTCTGAGAAATTCTGGGGTCCTTGAGGTGAAGGAATGCTTCACATGGCATCTTCCACAGTGCTCCTTGGTGTAGTGAGCATGCAACAAGGCCCTGGCCTTCTTTTCCTGTTTTGAAGCCAGCACAATGTTCTAGGCTTAGGAAACTAAAAACAAGACAACAAAAATCTGCAACTTCCCTGACATCTGTATAGGATTCAGAGCTTAAAAGCTACTCCCCACATAACATTTCATTTAATTCTAACAAGTTAGGAATTGTTAAAACAGGGCGGCTTATCTAAGGCCACCAACTGAAGAACTGATTTTTAATAGTCAGTCCAACACCTTTTTCTCTCTTCAAGAAGGAGGGCAGAGTTGAAAAAGGCATGTGAAATAGGGAAGAGGAACAAATGGAACCTGAAGACTTTCCATCCTGTTCCTCAGTTTTCTGAGGATAGGCTTTGAGCACTTGAAGGCTGGCTAGCTCAAGCCAGAGCTTAGAATACAGGCAGGCTTACAGTCTTCTGGGGAGAAACCCCTTAAATGGGCCCCCTCAGTACTCAGGAGCTGCCTCTACTGTTTGGAGTTCTTTCTCCTATCTCATGTATCTAGTGGTGTGTATTTGAGAGTACGGAACCTGAATGAAAAGGAACAGAAGCACAGAGATCTCTTCTGCAGACAGAGCAGAATCAGTGAGAGAGCTTGATTGAGAAGCAGACACTGCAAGGGTGAGGTCAGAACACATAGCAGAACCAACTGAAGAGGGAATCCATCCCTGGGAGATTCACAGTGTCTCAGCAGAATTCCTGAACTTTCTCTGGAAAGTTGCATTCAGCAAAATGTGAGCATCACTAGAAGTAGCTTCTGGGGCAGAAACAGAGGGTGGCTGTTCCTTCCTGCACCTCAGTTCTGTGTTACTCACAATGACTAGTTTGACCCTGTCTCTTTCAAGGAAGTACCACGTTGGAAAACAGATACTGAACTTGGGAAAGCACAATGGGGTTAATATTTGGCAGGAGATAGCCATCTAAGGGCAGAGAGTGGGCTCTGGGACAAGGTGTGGAGGTCACACAGGTTGTTGGGTGTCCGGACACTCCTTTGGGGTGGTCACATGCTCCCAGGACACTTTATCTTTCCCCACAAACTGCAATGAGGAAGTACCCAGTGGGCACTATAAGAAACCCTGGAATTCTGTGCAGAAGCCAGTAGTGCCAGCTCAGGGGACAGGATGAGGTCCAACCTTCCCTGCCTGCTAGCGCTTCTGTTCCTACCTTGCCTGGCTGCAGGCAACTCTGAATATTTGGGGCCTCTGATTCCTGGCCCTAACTCCTTCCCAGGCCCTCAGTCCTTCCCAGGCCCTCAGTCCTTCCCAGGCCCTCAGTCCTTTCCAGGCTCCAACTCCTTCTCAGACTCTGACTTCAACTCCAACTTCATCCCCAGCTCTGGCTCCAGCTCCAGCTCCAGCTCCAGCTCCAGCTCCAGCCCTAGGTCCAGTTCCAGCTTTGACTCTTTGACCGAGGTGAGAAGTCCCCAGAATCTGAGAATTATGTTCATTCCCTCCCTCTGCTTCCTTCTTTGGAAATCTGAATATAATTTCATGGATGACTAGACCTGGTTACTCTAAAAGATTTACAGTTCTCTTTGTCAACTGTAGGCATCATGGAGATAATTTAGAACCTAGGTAAAATAACTAAATTGTTAGCAAAGGGAAGGACATCCTGATTCTCCAGCTGGAGGCTTTAAGAAGCTCTCAAACCTAGCTGCATTATAGAATTGGGGGCTGGTGGGGTCTTCAGTGTAGAGATATTGGGACTCTTTCCTCAGTGAGAACCCTTAAGGAAAGGGCCCTGCCAGTTGTAGCTCCAGAAAAGTTTGTCCTATTGATTTGCAGCAGGGACCCTGCAGCTGGTGAAGAATAGGCCTCCAGGGAGTCACAGTGTTCCTGTTGGACCCCTGACAGCTTCTCTAAGCCTAGTTTGTGAAGATGGGTGACAGAGTGGGGCTTGTGGGAATTTAGGAAAATGCCATTATACACCAACATTCCCCTGGAGGAGAGCTGATTCTTTCACTTTTCCCTGAAGAGAGTTTTAGAGTCATTTCCAGCTCAAAGCAACAATAGCAGTAGCAACAAGCTAACCAAGCATCCCACCACACAGAGGAGAATGGCTAGGATGTACAGTGAGTGAGCTGGTTCTGTGGGGGATCCATCCTCTGTGGTGCTTCTTTAAGGAAAATATATAAAGACATGGAGGGGTAAGAGAAGAAGGGGCTGGAAATGGGTCCTCATTTCATCTCTAGCCCATCAGTTCTGGGCCTTTATGTTGAACTCCAGCTTCACATAACCTAGGCTTTCTTTGCCATGGCCTGACTTGGAGTGCAGGAATCTTAAACTCCCTCAAACCAATACCCTTGTGTTTCTATGATCTCCTCTCACAGGTGAGTTTGCTACTTCAGTGAAAATGTCTGGATGGAAGGAAGGGTCCCATGGAAAGAAGCTGTGTTCTGTGTTGATTTCATTTCCACCATCAGGATGCCATAGGCAATGCAAGTGTGCTGACTAAAAAATGGTTTGCCTAGTGCTCAGAAAACAATGGCAGCAGCAGTGAGTGCCTAAGAAATCCCAGGATTAGATTAAGTACATACTATATGTTATTTTTTTTAACTTAAAGAGGTAGGTAAAATTAACTGCTTTTTTAAGTGGGAAACTGAGGCTCAGAGAGATGAAGTCATTGACTTAAAGTTATGAAGCTAGCATATTAGAGAGCTCAAATTTCATCAGTTTATGCTTGTCACCATCTCTTGGTGTGCAATTTTCTGTATTTTCAGGGAACAAGAGGGAAACTGCTTTTTAAAAGAAGAGAATGGTTTTAGAATCAAGAATATGTACCAAGATGCTGTGCAGCCAGAAATAAGATGGATCATTTTATTCCATGATAGTAAATGATTACTGATGACAAGTAGAGCTGGCTAGCAGTTTTTTTTCTTTTCCAGAAAATGTGCCTAGCAATAATAGTTTGTTTAGAAGCTTCATCACCACTCAGAAACCAACTCTGATGAGTAAGATAGTCAACTGAAGTAATAGAAAATAGGATACATTCCAAAAGAGAAAGCCAAAATGCCTGTGGTCTGGTAAGGAGATAAATATTTAAAAATAGAGAGGAATGATAGTTAAGTTGCACTTAGAGGTGTATTTCCTTCCTGGTTTACTTATCTTCCTCTGGTGAGTCGGTAGCACAGCTCCACCTTTTTTATAACAGATTAGGTGTCACTTCCATTATAAACCCAGTTTTCTAGGGCGGGCTGTCATCTTGATGAGCTCTTTGGAAAGTGGAGGAAAACCCCTTTATCACTGTCATCGAGCAAGTTCCAAATGTATCATTTTCTGTACTTTGAAAATGTTGAGTACCATTCTTTTATGCTGTGAATCTATATAAGCACTTAGACTGGGCTGCTAATTAAAGGCAATTGCAAACTGAAATCACAAATGTTGAGTTGTACCTTCTGTTGTAGTGCTCAGAGCTCTCTGCATGCCTGAGGCGTTGCCCTCCAAATAAGGGGCTGCTATGAGGAGAGAAGGTTCCCTTGGTCACTCCCCGCAGTAACTGAAATAGCCTAGGCTACCAGAAATCATGTGCTTTGTCACTGGGTTAAAGGATTTGCTGGGGAAAAATGTGATTAAGGGTTTCATAATGACAATGGCCTGATTTCACTGGGAAGGAATCAGGTTGTATTCATTTCCCTAACACCTGAACCTGGCGCACTGTGGCTATCAGTAAATGCTACTTGAATACATGCTGAGTGAAGAAAAGCTACCAGTATACTGTGTCCTATGGGGGTACACTGACAAACACAGAATCCTATTTGCCCTCCACAAGGGGATCACATATCCTGCTGGAGGCCAAGGAGACAAGCGCTTGTCTTTGTCTCCCATTCCTCACATTACACTCACGTAGGGTTTAAGCATTCACCGCAGAGAGACCTATCACCATTAGCTTCATTGTCTTTGAATGTGAGGAGCAGAAATATCTCTAATGGGAGACACTGATCAAACTTATGGACCATTTTGATGTCAGCTGAGCACACTGGGCTGATGATAAGCAGGATGGAAGCTGGGGAGTCCATAGCACTGGGACGGAGATGTTCAATAGAAGTCTGTAGAATAGCTGTCAGCAGGGCTCATAATTATTTGCCTGCCTTTCAGGTGAACTTCAGAACTAAAAGTTGTTAGCTAGTGGTTTCAAGTTGGTTGTAGAGACTGAGTGATCGCCACTGTTTATTAAGTTGACAGAACTTTTGAGAGCACGCTAAGAATGGTCCAACTCTATCTTTCTCAGCTAATTAACCTCCTCTTGTCAAAATGCAAGGAAAGATTTTTTTCTAGACAGTTATTATAATAAGCTGTTGCTTTAAAAGTTCATGATATGTCAGTCCTTCCTGTAAAAGCCTTGGCATACTTCAGATGGAGTCTTCTGTCTTCAGAGGCAGTGATAAGGCTGCTTTCCAGAGACATTGGGGGCTCTTGGAGGCTTCTGGTACAACTTGTCCTTGTCCTTGATCACCTCTGGCAGAGACCTTCCCCTGACTCTTATCCAAGCCCTATCTTGAGATAAACCTGCTTGTACCTCTTCTTTCCTAACAATCAAATTGTTTTGGGGGTTGTGACAGGAAAAGAAATTTGAGAACATACCAAGAATTTACCTGGAATAGAGAGTTCGGAAATATATATGTGTTTATATATACATGTACTTATACACATAAATATATACATATATGCACATATATATAAAAAAGAAACTTTGGTTAAATCAATTAACAACTTAAAAAGCCTAAATTGCAAAAGCCTAAATTGGCCCAGAAGTACTGATTGGAGAGACTTTGGTTATAGAAGCCTGTAGATTCAGTTTACTTGGGTGGCATGGAGATTGGCAGATGAATAAATGCACAAAGCTGTAGTAGTTGACCCCCTCAACTTTGAGATATGCATGTCCTGTGTCTCTCCAACTCTCAAGTTGTTATCTGTCCTGGGAATTTTCAGGAAGAGACCCTTCAGGCTGTTGCTCCACAGGTAAGCATTGGCCTGGCCTTTCGATGAAATCATTGAATGGTCCTGCCAGTGAACTAAGGCAACATTAGTAATAAAAAGCTGTTAATTGTTCTGGGATTCCCTTGGTGAATTTAAAAGGGGACCAAAGAGTAAAAAAAAAAAAAGTAAGGAAAGAAAGAAAGAAAAAAAAACCCCAGAAAACAACAAGCCCAGGATCTTTCAAACCTGTCATTTAAAAATATACAGCATACCAAGTGTGAGTCTGAATATCTTAAAGAAACATCAGATATATTAAAATGACTTTCCTGTAAGTGGGTAGCTAGAAAACTTCAAAAAATTTTGCACAAACCTTCAAACTCATACATTGTTTTATTTTTAACAAATGGCTGGCTTGCTTCCAATTTGAAAGATGTTAATTATACAATTTCCCAGGTGAAGAGAGAATGTGAATTTGCATTGTATATTTTCACATGAACCCACATCATATTCTTGATGTTTTCTATATTATTATGGAGAAGAATTGACTTGGGGGTTGAGGTAAAGGTGAAGAGGAGAAAACAAGATGAAGAAAAGAGAAAATGACAATCACCTACCATGCTCCAGGGACTTGGTTTACATTTATGCATGATTTATTATTAATTTTTATTAATTTTTCTACTTTTTTAGTTTTCAAAGACTTGTCTTTATATGAGGTAATATTAGACTATCCCTACCAGGTGGTGCCATCATGGTGTACCCATCACTAAATCATTCATATTCCACCATGGTAGTCCATTGTGCTTTCTTACCCCTCCCCCACCCCCCATGCTTCAGTTCTTAAAGACAACCAGTAAAGTAAGTTATCCCTGTTTGCCAGATGAAGGAACAATTAAACAGAGTTCATATCCACTAGAGAGAACTGGAATTCAGGTTTAGGATTCTCATCATTTCTTTGCTTCCCTTTTTTGAAGTAAAGAGAACAATGGTTTCCTTTAAGTCCTCTCAGGGAAGGAGAATCTTCCTTTTGGTACAGGTAACTGACAGATTGTGCCCAACAGGTAGAGACGAGGTTAACACTATATGTTTTGCTACTGCCTGTGGAACTTGGCCCTTTGAGCTTGTTCCTTTGCTTGTATTCACTTCTGTATTGGATTTCACTAGGTTGCCTCTCAGTGCTCTTTAGACAAAGCCAATTGCTGTCACTCCAGTTGCCAAAGAGCTCATCTCCAAGCTGATTACTGATGTTGAACTTGCGTTTGCTTGCAGAGGTTTTCCAATTTCACCGGCTTCAAGGACGAACATGGGATCTGCCAATGCTCGGTCAACCTCCCGGAAACCACCTTCCCGGTAGAGAGAGTGGAGCACTTGGAATCCACAGCTCAAGTTCTCTCTGAGAAGTTTCAGCAAGAGCTTTCTAAATTAAGTATCTTTTTTAATTCACTCCTCCTGCCCCTCCTCCCACTCTCATTCCCAAGCCCTGCCTTGATAAGAACTAAGCAAAACAAAATATTTTTTATTCAAGACTATAAGCAGCTGGTCTTCACTGCAATCAAAGACAGGATGTGTACATTCTATGTAGACATTAATGTTTATGATACACCTCATTAGAGCGGTCATCATAGCAGGAAAAATAAGAGCATAGGAAAGAAATGGGATCAAACTTACATGCTGTGGATAAGTCACTTCAGTATTGTGGGCTCTTGCTGTTGGAAGATTAAGAGCCTTGAGCTTCCCTGCAAAGTCCAACCGTGCCATTGAAATTTTATTTCATTTCTTTTTCCTTTTGGTATTCCTCTTGGCCTTACCTCCAGTTTTGCACTCTTTTCCTGTCCTCTCTCCTCTTTATGCTCAGTTTTCTCTCACTTTCCAAATCCAGTCCTCCTCCCCTTTGGTTTTCATTTCTTTCCTTGCCTCAATTCTTTTCTTTGTCCATTCCTCCTAAGCTTTTGCTCCCTTTCCTCCTTAGTTCTTTTCCTTTCCCTTTTTACTCATTTTGATCCTCTATTATTTTGGAAGGTGCTTTCACTTTTACCACCTTCTTCTCCACTTCCCCTAATCTTCTGCCTCTTTTTCTTCATTCCTCCCTCTTTTTCTTCCTTTTATTTTTTCTTCCTTTTATTTTATTTTCCCTTTCCAAATTTAGTCTTTACCTTCTCTCTTGGTAGTTTTTCTCTAATGTCTCAGCCAGAATATTACATTAGATATGTCAACCATTAGACAAAAATTAGACTTCTCTGGGAATTTGAGTCAAGACCTAGAGGTCATAGGTAGTTGCCATAAATCCCAACTCAATCCCCCAGATATCTATTTTCCTCTCACCACAGTAAGTTTTCTCAGGTTTGTCTTCCTCTGGCTGGTTGGAGCAATGTGACTTGATGTTCCAGTTTTGACCCCACTGCCTTTTTAGCCAGGTTTAAAATCAGCTAGAAAGGTTCCCATTTTCTGCACAGGTAAAGTCCAAGTTGTAATCACATTCTGCATTATTTGCTATAACTCCATTAATTTGCAAGGACCTCTGACTTTCCTGAAAGATTCAAAATAAATTTTCCAGAGAAAGCTAAGCTTAGCTACCTCAACATTCAACATGGTTGTCCTTTAAGACAAAAGTTGTGGTGAGATTGAGACTGCTTTCAACCTAAATTGGCAGATAAATAGTCTAAGTTTAAACCAGTGTCCAGGAAAATATATTTGACTGCTCCAGGAATTTAGCTTCTTAAGATGAAATGTCCTTGAATTAATCAGCAGAAAAGGCACAGCACTAAATTATAAATTCCAGCCATTAATATTCATAGCCTTTTTCTAGCATAATCAAGTACAGATAAGAAGTTATGCATAAAAACATAACAAGTGGAGGAAAATCCTAGGTAAAGATCTTTACAGTTAGACTCATTTGCTTTGAAAAAGTGGAAGCTGCTGATTTGCATATCTTCTTTGCTGGTAGAAGTATGAAGGGCAGTTTTAAACCCTATGATGCCCCAGGGAGAGTATTTAGCTTGCCAGGCTTGTGAGGATGGGACTTTTCATTCCAGTCCTGTAAAAGGGGCAGATGTCATCTGCCTAATAATTGGCAGGAAAGAAGTATGGAGCAGGTGGGGAAACTTAGTTCTGAAGATGTTGGTTAGCTAGTCCTACCAAAATTTATGATGGAGGCCTAATAAGGGAATTAACCTGCCAGCTGAGAGGTGCATAATAGATTCGGTGTGACTTGATAAAAGAAAAAAAAAAGTTTCATTGTAGTGGCAGCTTCCCTTTGTGCTTTTCGAATGCTTTCATTTCTATTTAACTCTCAAATTGCCCCTTAAGGCAGTTAGGCTTGTTCTCCTTCCCATTTTAGGGGTAGAAAAAGTGAGGTTCACAAAAGTCAAGTGACCTCCTGTAATGGTCATATAGCTCTTGTCTTGTTAAATCAGGTCAGGAATTTGGGTCTCAGGATCCCCCAGTAGGTCAGAAAGGATGCAGTTGGTCAGCATTGCCCACAAATCCAAATCTCTTCAACTGAGGGCTTTTTGACTTCCAGCTGAATTATTGTTGCTGTCCCGAAGTTGCCTGGGAAATCACCGTTTATCTAGAGGCCTGAGGGAATGCCTGTTTGGACAGGCCAGTAGAAAAGTATTTTGACATTGTACATTGATTCATTATCTGTCAGTATAGGGAGAAGACTGGGAGTTGTCTCTGCATAAAATGCTGAAAAGTGTTTTATACTTTCCTGTTGTTTATGATATGGCCTCTTAAGACTATACTTAGGCCTCTTATGACTATACTTGGTGTAAAAGGCAGCTCAAGATTTTCTTTCTCTGGAGGGTTATGGACTTTGTGGGAAATTTTTTAATATGGCACATTAACTAATGACTCATGACTCAACATGAGAAGGTTGAGTCAGCCTGGGAGATATTTAGGCAACCCATAAACAAACATTGATTGAGCAGTGTTTTGTGCAGTGAAATATAATAAATTGAAAGGTCAGATGAAAAAAAAAAAAACCAGTCACTGCTACTCTAATAATTGCTGTAATTTATAAGGCATCCATTACCCTAAGATTTAATACATATTATCTCTCGTCTTTATAATAATCTTGTAAGCTTTATATTATTACCCCCAGTTTACAGAAGGAAACCAAAGCTTAGAGAAATTAAATGATTTGTCCACTGATTACTGAAGTCCTATTTGAGCTTAGGTGGTTCTAACTCCAAAGTGTTTTGCATGTCGTGGTTGTCAGTTCAGGCTCAATCTGATTGCATTTATCTTTAAAGATACATTAAAACAACAGTGTGCTTCAGAATACATTTATTTATTGCAAATAATCTAGGCATAGTGATCATCACACGTTTGGAGGAACTCTCAAAAACATGAACCGAAGTAATTCTTTAGCTTCATAACCAACTACGCTGTATCTTTCTTTATTATAAAACCACATTTATTACACAGAGCAACACCAAATATCCCAGAACAGATCCCCAGCAAACTTTGATTCTTAAAACTAATCAAGTGCACATATTAAATGCACAGCAGACAAAAGAATGGCAACTTTACCTGTTGGCTAAGCTGGTGCTTAGAAAGCAGCATAAATGTGTCATCTAAAGCTCAATTTAGAGTGATGAGGAACATCACAGTAAAGATGTTGACACAAGGGTCTGTCTTGGCTAAGTCAGGCTGTCTCTGCTGAGACTACAGCTTATAGACGGAGCTTGAATGTCCTCAGAATTGTTGATACCATTTTATATTACAGATCAGCATGCATAAAAGGTTTATACTAACAATCCACTTCATTTAGTTAAGTTCACACTTGCTTTCTGGCCCATCTCCACACTCTTTTTGATCTAGCATAATTTCGTATGATTCCAGTTTCCCTGAACTGAGCTTTCCTTTTAATGTTGAAAGAACCTCAAGTTTTCTTCTTTCCAAAAAATCTTGAGATCTTCCATCTTGTGACTGAAAGAGAGCAGGCACACCACAGAGTCTCATAGGGAGCAAACTCTGGGTTAGGTCTTGGTTTTCAGTGAGAATCGGAAAGATCCACATTTTATTTAGCAGAGATGACAGTTAAATTACTCATTTTTCTAGAACAGCAGCTGCCATGTGCCACCAAAGTGTTCCAGGAAAACTGAGGGTGTTTCATTTGTTCCAAGAGCTGGCAGGCAAGGCCAAATGCCAACAAGAATTTCATTTTGCAAACTTCCATTTCTGCAATGGATTAGCAGTTTATTATTACAATTTTTTTTTAAATCACAGGCAAGATTTTATACCTGATTTTTCTAGAAATTGGAACTTGGCTACCTCATACCTGTATTTGTACTTTTGAGGGGGACTTGTTGGTTTATATGGGTGTGTTTTTAACATCCTTATCCATCAAAATGTCACCAGCTGCATCAGCTTCCAAGTGATGGTGCTTCTGATGCAGGGAGCATCAATTGCCCGAGGAGATACAGTAGCAGTGCCAACGGCTGCATTATCAACTTTCATTAGAATCCTCTTTGCCTGAAGCCTTAGCCCTTTAGGTCTGCGACCTAACAGTCTATTCTGATTTGCGCAGTGGGGTTAAGTGGAAGGGCTAAAAATGACAGAAGTTAGGGCTGCCTTTGGTATTAGAAGGATTAGAGGCCAACATCTGGCTCAGAATTCATCTGGGTGCTGTGGGTCTGCTACTTGACATTAGCACAGTTTTGGGGGAAAAGTATCACTGCTGTTCACATATCTACAAAGAATGTAAAACCAGAAACTTTTAATGAGCAGGACCTTAAAAAAGCCATGGCATTTCTTTTAGAGATCAGATACAGAAAGAACCACCAACTGTGTTTATTGAAATATCCATTTGGAGATTCCAATTATACACTAAACCACCAAGGGAATTTTTGGAAGTATTTTAACTTAATGATCAGACATTCAAATATATGCAACAAATGTGTAATTTAAAGGTCTGATTGCAATAATCAGTTCTAGGAATAAGTGTGGGTGCATTTAATGAAATGTGCACTTTATAGTTGCACATACATCATGTATTGTAAGTTAAGTCTTTAAGCCACTTTTTGCTTTAAGTCACTTTGTAAAAGGCAGAGGAGCTCAAAAACATGCACATAGTAGTGCATTTTCCCCTCTTCTAGAAAATAATGAGATTTAGAGCAGTGGCTCTAAATATACAGAGGTTGGTGATGCTGGTGATTTTGCCCTCAGGAAACACTTAGCAATACCCGGGGACAGTTTTGGTCATTATAACTCAGGGGTGGGTGACTGCTATTGGCATCTAGGGACCGGTGCTTAAACTTTCTACAATATACAAGACAGCCTCTGTTAAGAAAAAAAACATCTAACCCAAAATGTCAATAATGCTCAGACTGGGAAACCCTGATTTAGAGCATGTACATTGAAAGGAGCTGTGAGGGTAAGAGATTCTAAACCCAACCACTTGAGTTTGGAAAGCTGATATCTTCAAATATGGAGATGGAGATGGAGATGAAAAAGTACTTCCAAATGATGATTCAAAAGCAAAATGATCTTAGTCTAAGCAAGTTCAAACCCCCCTATTGTAGTTTGTATTTGGATGGGGTTTTTTAAGTCTCTAGTTAAACATATTTTGGTCCTTTTTAAAAAATAAAATGTCTTTTCTTACATCATTGTTTATTTTTGGGTGGTACTTGATTTCTCCCCTCAGGTATAGGTTCCATGTTTCTCCCACCACCATAGCACCTGTGAACCATCACCACAGTCCCTTGTGCTCTTCCTGCCCTATTTGACCCTCCCCTTTTCTCTTCCTCCCTGCTGTATGCCTCAGACCTATAGTCAGCTTGCAAGTTTTATATTTTTCTTGACCCTTTGTTCGATTTCTCTATCTTCCTCATACAAATGAAATTGTTTGACCTATTTCTCTAAAAGAGAGAAAAAAAACAGTAATCAAATAGTACCCAAAGGCTTGGCAGTGGAGAAGAAGGTTGATATTACTCTGGGAATTGACTGAGCCTTTTTATTCCTTTTCAGGTGAAGGAATATGTCCAATTAATCGGCATATATGAAAAAAAACTCTTAAACCTAACTGTCCGGGTAGAGATCATGGAAAAGGATACGATTTCCTACACTGAATTGGACTTTGAGCTCATCAAGCTAGAAGTGAAAGAGATGGAGAAACTGGTCATAAAGCTAAAGGAGAATTTTGTTGGTAGCACAGAGATTATTGACCAACTGGAAGTGGAGGTAAGGAGCAAGCATGTCCTTGCTGTATTGATAATGCAGCTCCCTCAGCCAGCAGAAGCTGGGACCAGCATCTCTTCTGATGCTGAGTTCTGTGTCTCGTGACTATGTGGCATAATCCATGCTTGGCTCTGGGATGGTTCCTGCCTTGAACAGTAAGTTAAAGCACACCAGGAACCAGGTCACCAACTGGTCAGAGTCCTGTTCCAGAACCAAATGGCATTCCAGTGTTTCTAGAAAGGATATAGCATAAATCTTTACAGCTCCACAGGGAAACTATATCCAGTGTTTCTGTTGTAGAATTATCCTGTGGGGTTAGAAAGCCACAATTTTACCTGATTGTGGGCTTGTTAGGTCTGTTTCTCCATTAGAATGGATAGGTAATGCTTAATCCTTCTTGGAACTCTTCTCACAGCCCTCTTTAAAGGAATTTCTTGTGAGTATGTCTCAGTGAAGCCTTTTAATCTTTGTAGATAAAGACCATCGTATTAATGTTATGGTTGGGTAATTTTATCAACGAGAATTTACTAGCACTGTCGTGACATGGGTTGTAATGAAGAACTCTAGCTACCTATTTTAGAATCTTAAGATTTCTCTGGCCTTCATCATTCATTAAAAAAATTATAATGCAACATGAGTAAACATGAGTTCACAGAGAGAGGTTATGGGGAATGAACCAGAACGGGCATTTGTGGAAGCTTCGCATGAATCTGCGCTCTGTTATTAAAGCTCTTAAAATCTTTGCCATTTTCTTCTTGTCACACACATCTGCCTGAGATCTGACAGGCATTCACACTAAACCATAAAATGTATTCTTCCAAATGAAACCATTCAGAAGAATCTCATGTGTATTCTCCAGCAATGTTTCACTAAGTGACAAAATTCAGCTCTGGAATGTTTATGAAAGAAATTGTGCAATAATATAAAGTCGCTCTGAATTTTTATTTCCTTAGATAAGGAATATGACTCTCCTGGTAGAGAAGCTCGAGACGCTAGACAAAAACAATGTTCTTGCCATTCGCCGAGAAATCGAGGCTCTGAAGAACAAGCTAAAGAAATGTGAGGCCTCCAAAGTTGAAAATACACCCGTCTCTCCCTCTCGCCCTATGCCAGGTGAGCATGCCAGATGCTGGGATTTGGTCCCTGGAGGAACCGTGAGGGAGTGATGTAGGCTTGCAGGACTGCAGTGGTGAAGGAAATGGGGGAATTGTGCAACTCTACTCTTCCAGGTTTTGAAATCTCCCCCCTGAGTGGGTCTGCATAATGGGGCTCACAGAAGAAGAAACAATGAGTTAATCTAAAACAAAGCCCACAATCTACATGTTTTCTTTGCAATTGTTAACCAGGAAAAACCCTCTCTGGTGACAGAGTTGCTCTCAGGTGGTCCGTGAAATTCTCGAACCCATGAGGCATCCAAGCTGCCCTATGACTTGTGAAACCAGAATGGCTTATTAACTGATGAGTTGGGTCATTTATTGAATCTCCCTTCCCTCCTCTTCTTGCCCGCTACTCCCACCTCTTTATTTTCCTCCATGCTTTCCTTGAATGTATGTTGAGTGCCTGCTATCTCATGTGTGCTCCTGTATATAGTTCTGGGAACCAGTGAGGATTAAAGGCACAACCCCACATAACTGGTACCCTGGGCATGCCCTGCCCTTCCTTCTGGAGTTCCTGGGGTGCATCTGGTCTCTAATGAATTAACATTGGGGTTATGTATAAGATAGAAGTAGACGTTCTATAAATACCCCCTGAATGGAGGCAGTGGAGTTTAGAACATGCCTTTTAGACCACAAAGACCTGAGCTTCCTAACTAGGTGGTCACTGCAGAAAATATCCTTAATCTTCTTATTTGCAAAAAGGGAGGACTATTAGTATGTACCTGGCAGGGATGCTATGAGGTCGAATGAAACAACTTGGGAAGCTCCGAGCTCTGTGATTGACATTACACACTGCCGATTGTTATTAGGATTGATGATAATTGCAGTGAGAACCTTGCTGCGAGTAAGCAGAGCTTGGTCTGTGTTCCCTGGGGGTGAGCTGAAGGAAGCCCCACATTCTGTCCTTTGGAGCCCTCAGTGTCACTGAAATGCACTCTCTGCAGGGTGTGAGCAACTCAACCTGAATGGGGACTAAGACTTTCCTTTTAATCATACTGCTCTTGTTATTCCCATTAGTTCCTCTTGCTCACAACCCATTTCCTTTTATTTGGTGTGTCTCTGGATTCCTGTCAGGTTAGCTGGTTTCTTAAGGCTTTAATTAGAAGACTGCCATAGTTATGAGTCTTTAGTGTTGTTCCGGGTACTCTCTTCCCTCCCTCTGAAGTGGGGAATCTGCTCTAATGTGACATACAGAGGAGGTTGAGGACAAAGGTCATGCTCTATCCATTCTAACAAACGAAGGCTAAATCAGGTCTGGGATCAGTGTGTGAACATGCCAGGGAAACGCTACCTCATTCTGCCAGGCTGCAGAAGGCCCCTTGAGGGCAGGTGTTAGAGCAGTGACAACCCGAGCTAATACCTGAGCAAGTCTTTTTTTCTTGCTTTTCTTTTTTTAACCTCCATAAGTCTTCCTCACGGAATAGATTTTTCTGCCAGTTTTCTATTTATCCCTAGGAATAAGGACATTTTAGGGCAGGAAGGAAAATGCAGCACCACCCAGCTCAGGCCCACCACATCTCAGAGGAGGGGACGTGGGGGGTGGGAATGCTGCTTTTCCTGAGGCCACACAGTGGCTAGTGACAGTGCTGAGGCAGGATTCAAGCACCTCTCTCTGGTCAACTCCGAACCTGGAGCATTAGGGGTTCGAAAGCAAGACAGTGGGCAGCTGGCAGCTTGGTATCTAGACACCAAGCAGGGAAATGAGGGAGTTAGTCTGATTATTTTTGTGAAAATTTTTTCTAGACCTTTCCCCTAGGTCTTCACACGTAGACTTTGGTGAGCCATCCCAGCCCAGCTGTGTTGTTTAAGCAAATTGAACCCAGATTTCCTCTTACTTTCTCACAACCTTGGTTGTACCTGGATCCCTGCCAAGCCACTTGGCCCTCTTCCAGCTTTGTTCATATTATATTTATGATGTTTATATTAAACTGATTTTTGTCATGTTTTTAAATCAATTTCTTTTACTTGCTCTCTTTCTGTTTGGATTGGTTGATAATGCAGAATTGAAAAATCCCCAGGCATCACCAAGTTGTGAGCCTGTGGAGACTTTAATTAAAGTTACTCACTATTATGGGACTTTAAAATCTGGCCTGTCTGCTTTTTCCACTGCAGAGTTGCCCAGAACAAAAGAGACTGTATGTAAGTCTCAGCTATCAAGTGATTCTGCACTCTCTTGGTCCCTCTCTTGCAGCTGTGTTTTGCTACCCCTGTGGTCAGCATGCTCTTAGAACCAGAACATATAGTTAGATTCAATAAAATGTGTTTTATATTTGGTTTATGCTGTAAATGGCATCCTTTTCTGCTCCATTTCATAGAACTTGCTAATCTAAAATAATTGGCCTCCTGCTCATTAACTTTTTTTCTTTCTTGGAAACAACTGACATTACTCTTTGGTTTCCTCCTGAATGCAAATGACTACATCTAGGCAAACTGTGCTAGAAATGCTCACAGGTCAGCCACCATTGTGTTTGGACATACTCAGCTCTGACTAACACATAGTAGGTGCTCAGCAAAGTCTAATGCTTGAATAGGGTGGGAAAGATGGCAGGTAACCTACGAAAATCCCAAGCCTACAGAAGAAAAGTATGGCTAATAATTCAGAGTCAATTTGGTTTTAATCATTTTATGATGATAACCATTTTAATTGCCTAATTCTCACAAGTCAATTATATTCTTCTGTTGGCTCAAAGGTCAGTTACCCAGGTGAGAGAGTGCATCACTGAGCCAAGATTAAATTTCCTTTGCAAGCATAGAATGATCGACTTTTTTTTTTTTTAATGCTACATGGTTCTTTTAGAAATTCAAGTTAGAGTCCTTCTAAGTTTCACTGTTTGACTTTTTAGGATATTTGCAGAATACCATGGCGATATCTAATGAAGAAATTACCAAGCCAGGCAACAATTTGTGAAGCGGGTTCCCTGCGTGTTCTGTAATATTTGTACTATTCAGATGTGTGGTAGGGCAGAGGGCTAGTATTTTCTAACTAAGGGTTAGTCTTTCATTCCTTTCTTCTGCAAACAACATTTGTTGTTACTGTGTGACTGACCCTATTCTAAGTACTGGGGTTTTCCAGATGGGGGCAGAAATCTCTGAAGTCAATACATAAGAAGTAATATAGTCATGTAAACCTTCAGTTTAATGCCTTGTGTTTGTAATGCTGATATAGCTCAATGTTCATTGAGTTACATGTACATGCCTTCCTGCTATTCTTTCTAATAATTCTTCAGAATAGGTGGTATTTATTATTTGACTTTAAAAATGAAGAAGCTGAAACTCAGAGGAAGGATACACAACTCTCAAGCATTGGGGTCAGGATTTGAATTGCTGTCAGACTGGCAATATTTTCACTGTAGCAGGCTGCCTTCTGTGGCTGCTCTGGCAAAGAGGTGCACCTATGATTCCTGGAGTGATAAGAAGGTTCCAACAACTTACGAACCTCATGAATGCCAAATTATCTTTGCTTCTTTGCTTGTGGAAAAGCTAAAGGGGCCCCATTTGCTGCCAGTTCTATGCTGTATTCTCTACCACCAGAAAATGTAACATGATTCTTTGGTAGTTCACACTTCTTAGATCGTGGCTGAGTAGTGGGTTGTTAGCCCTGTGGCTGGGGCAAGTTGCAATGGGAGGAGTTGGAAAGGGAATGGGGGAGTTGCTAAGATCTTGAAATAAATGCCGCAGCTGGGAAAGGGTATGGTATATGGGAGAGTGGAGTGGAGCTCAGTGTAGATGGGTTACAATGAGCAGTGGGCACTGGCTCATTATGAAGTTTCAGCATTATTTCCAGGTTTGCTGCTAGGAGTTGGGGACACTTGCCATCACCTTTTCACTGGTCTGTCACTGCTAAAGCTACATCTGTAATATTGGCAGCAATACTTAGATTTATCCCCTACTTCTGATCATAGCCAGGCCCCTAAAAGTGGCCCAGAGTAAATAGAATTTAAAGGGAGACCACAAAAAGTATAGAAGAATGTTGAGGAAAGGGTGGTTTGAGTGTGGGGAAAAGAAATTTAAGTTTCATGCAATTTTAATATTTCTACCAAGTACAATTTCAGATTCCAGGTCAACTTGTGAAATGATGTGCCATTATTATTGTTGTTATTTTGTATTAATAGTAGTAGTACTTTTTAGGAGTTCATTTTGGTTGCCTAATTTCTGAGGATTTCCACATCTAGGGCAGAATGGTTTATTGTCTTTAGCCCCATTGTAATACTTGAATCAGTTACATGCATCCTAAGTTTTCTTTAAATATTTTATTGCTGTTGGTTTGGACATTCCTTTGTGGAAAGCAAGATTCAATTAAGCACATAATTCCTATGTCTTCTATCCTGCAAAAAAAAAAAATGACTTTTTTTTCCCATATTCTTAAAGTGAAATGTAGTTGAATAAATAAATCCTTGGAAAGATATTTTTACTCGAAAATCCAGTGTAGCATATGGAAACTCGAGTGGTTTTTGTTATCATTATACTGAACACACCACTAACTTTATTTTAATAATTCATGCATTGTTTCATAAACAAAAGCAAACAAGCATTCATCTGAGAGATCACTTTTAGGAGAAGAAATAATAATTTATAATTTTATTTATTATTTCTTTAGTGGAGAGCAGTCTCTTGGCTGAACACGCGTTGCTTTTTTATTTATGAAATGGTGCATGCATTATTAAAATAAACCAGCAACTGTGTTCTGCTTAATGATATGCAAAATTATTTGAGGTTGGGTACAGAGTGGTTTCATTTCTCTACCTGTTGTATGGTTGACTGACTTTCCCACCAACTGTGGATTTATGAGAGCATTTAAGGAGCACGTATTTAATTCTGAGACCAAAAAGTCCCAGCAGATTGGAAAATAAAAGCAAGATTTTTAGTAATGCTTTCACCTCTGAGCAGTCCTTGAGTGAAGAGGGGACATAGGGGAGACATTTAGGAAGGAAAGGAACCCTTCTTTCCATAATGTCAGAGGCAGAGACTGAGGCAATAACTTTGTATCCTCATCCCCAATGCAATTCTTTTGAGTTCTGCTTTTGGCTCCAGCTCACCTCTTGTGGGAGCAAGCGTTTAAAGTAGATCTAGCAATTCAGATTCTGTTCCCTCCTTCCCCTCACCTGCTTGCTTCAGGCAGCAGAATGAGGAAAAATGACCTCACTGTACTTGAAGTCAGAGTTTCTTTGTTGTCCAAAAATCTGTCCCACCATTTTTTTAAAGGCATGCATTAAGATCCAAGAAAATGAATATTCAACTCTTTGGGTAGATATAAAAATACTGGAAGAATTTTATTTTATTTTTTATAGCTCATGAAAGAGCTGGGTTGGCAGGCATTTTCAGAGGGAATGCAATGTGAAGGTCTTATCCCCCAGCCTAAGTCATTCAGCCAAATATCACAGGGAATGTAGAGTCAGTGAACCAGTGAGTCTGGTCCCACTCAGTTATACACATTGTAACAATTACAATGTCATAATGGGAAAGATGAAGTATTTGTGCATCATTTGGTGGCATAATCGAATATGAGTTTTGAGCTGCAAGATTTACCTCATAACTGCAGCAAGATGATCACCAAGTGATCTATGTTGATGGTTATGCTTTGAGCAGGAATTGTTGCCCAAAAATAATGTCCATGACTTCTCAAGGCTGAAATCCCACCATTAGAGATGATCTTTCTGAATCATTAAAATATCACATCTCAAAATTCTCTTCTGAGATTACCTGAGTCTCCACTAATGCCAGGAATTGGATATACACTTGGGGTCCTGGAAGGGTGGAAGGATGAAGGACTTGGGGACTTCCAAGACAATCTCTTTCACCATAATTCTCCTTGAGTCTGGTTGGTATCACTCTCTGGTTGTGTAGAAATACAGCACGATTCTGGGATGATCTTGATTTTTCAATGGGAAAAGTGACATGATGTTTACAAAATGCTTTCTAATAGAAGAAAATGTATGAAATGCACCCAAATCTTTTTCTCTTTCTGGACTCACAAAGCTTTGGAATTGACTCTTTCAGTTTTATTATGCCCATTTTCCATATTGCAAGCTTGTCCATGGAGACAGAGCTAGACATTTTCAAGTTTTCACTAAAACTGAAATCCAGAGAAGGTTTTGGGTTGCCTCCATCAGAAAAACTGTTGTCATTGAACCTTGACAGAAAAGATAGGTTTGGTTCATAGGGTAGTGAGAGTTATATATACCTTGTCATTTACTTTGTCTAAGCATGTCCTTTTATTTCTTTTTTATACAGGGAGCTGTGCTCATGGAGGTGTGGTGAACATTAGCAAACCATTTGTGGTCCAGCTTAACTATCGAGGATTTCCCTATAAATATGGTGCCTGGGGTAGGGATTACTCTCCTCAACACCCAGACCAAGGACTGTATTGGGTGACACCTTTGGAGACAAGTGGGAGATATTTTGAGTATTATAGACTTTACAGGACAATGGATGATTTGCTATTGTACAGACAGTCCCATGAATATAGCATCAGATATGCTCAAGGCAGTGGCACAGTAGTTTACAACAATAACATGTATGTCAACTGGTACAACACCAGAAACATGGCAAGAGTTAACCTGACCAACAACAACAAAGTTGAAGTGACCCAAGTTCTCCCTAGTGCTGTCTTTAACAATCGCTTTTCTTATGCTAATGTTGGTTGGCAAGATTTTGACTTTGCTGTGGATGAGACTGGATTGTGGGTGATTTATTCAACTGAAGCCAACAATGGTAACATAGTGATTAGTAAACTCAATGATACCACTCTGGCCGTGCTGAACACTTGGCAGACCACGCAGTATAAGCCATCTGTTTCTAACGCCTTCATGGTATGTGGGGTGCTCTATGCTACCCGTATCCTGAACACCAGAACAGACGAGATCTTCTACTATTATGACACAAACACAGGGAAGGAAGGCAGATTGAACATTCCCTTTCATAAGATGCAGGAAACTGTGCAGAGCATGAACTATCACCCTTACGACCGTAAACTTTTTGTCTATAATGATGGTTATCTTCTGAATTATGATCTGATCTTTGGCTTGGAACTCCAGCAAAATGTTTAAGTGTTAAGGTGAGAGAGAAATTATAATTTTCATTGAAGAACAAATCTTCCCCACTTATCTAGAGCTGCGTTAGACAGGGCTCTGGATAGCTTCTGAAGTTTACTTTTATAAGTGAGAAGGCTCAATGGCCAGTTCTCTTCCAAGTAGTCTGGCTAATTCTACCATGCCTGAAAGGAATCTGAATTTAATTAGGTAGATGGATACCTGAAGTTCCTGAGGACCCAGAGCTCCAAGTGTTTTTTTTTTCTTACTGCAACCTGAAATGATGCTTTGTTCAGAGTAGATAAGTTTAGCAAGCTTGTGTCTGTAAAATGCTGGGTTTCTGCAGAAGGCCCTTTTATACATAGTTATACTATTCAGGTCAGCTCCAGATGGGTCTGCAGATGAGACACTTGATTTTTTTCTTCAATGGTCTACCTCCACAAGCCTTAGGCCTCACCTTCATTCCAAAGGCAGCTATGAAGACCAGACCAGGTTCACCAACCAATTATCTCACACCTCTTCCAACCTCTGTTTTTTTACAAAAAAAAATTAACCAGTTTTTAATGGAACAATTAAAGGGTAAACAAAGTACCTTTTTTGTTTCACAATGAATTTTTACTTACATGACTATATGACCATAAAGAAATCAGAGGGCCGTGATAAAATTTTAACATTTTTGGTTATATAATAAAGCTTGGAGCATATAAGAGATGTGTGTTAAGCCACATCAATTGGTCTGTGTAATTTCTGTTTTTATCCTAAGTCTGAAACTTGTAAGAAATTTTAATTTTTTTTCAAGGATTAAATATAGAAGAACTATTGAAAATATCTAGTAAATCAAGATAGTTTGAACACCTCACAGGTGCCTGCATTTCTGTGCTGTTTGATGGCTTCATCACCTGGTCTCCATCTATTTTTCTTTGATGTTCATGAGGCCTCTTCTACAGTATTGGCTCCTTAAATGCTGTACTCTTCCCCTTTTGATGAATGATTAAAATGTCTTTTGCAATAAAAGTGTTGTCTTTTGCTGTGTTTACACTATTTTTAATTCTAAAAATAGGGTAGCCCGCACTTCACTGTGAGGTGTACAGAACGGCCCCTTCCAAGCAACAATGCCCAGGAGATCACACATTGAGCAGCAGCCACCAGTAGCTTTTAAAGGCATCCAAAATCAGCTCTTTTGTTTGTATTTTCCTTTAAAATTCCCTTCTTCCAGGCAGCTTTTGTTGAGACTACACTCTTTTCTTTTGGGATATGACCTTATGTACTTATTAATTTGCATGGCTGATCTGATTATTTCCAAAATTAGACTATATTTGTGTGGTTTATGTTCCTTTTCCAATGGAGCTATTAACATGGGTCAGAAGCCTCCAGATCGTCCCTAAACAGGAGATCTTGGACACAAAGCAAAGGGACTGTCTGGCTCAATTGAGAAGTATTTTCACCAAAGGGGTACTAAGGAACGTGCCACCTAGACTGGGAAGGACAGCCTAGGCTAGTGTAGTTTTTCAAATGGAAATACTCATTTTTAATCCATGCCACGGTTTTTGAGGCAGGTGTAGCTAATACAGTTATTTTTAGCAAGATTTTCCCCTCTATGTCAGGGCTGCGTGTAATGGCAGGAATGGCCTTCAAAATGCAACAAGATATGAAAATAAAGACAGGTGTGTCATGTGAGGTATCAGTTAAAAAATAGTGACATTATATTTAATCGAGCTGTTGGCAATTTTCCAGATGAATTTTTCCACCAAGTACACAGTAGGACCTCTGAGGAGTCTGGAAAGGCGGCAGGAAGCAAGGGAATGCAGCAATCAACTTCTTTCTTAAATTGCTCCAGAAACATTTGTCTGAAAACTCCCCCAAAGGCCTTCTTCCCACTGGATGAGGTACATCAGGCTGCAGTGGTTACTGCTGAACTCTCCCTGCTGGGAAGGGTTGGCAACAGAGGGAGCTCAGATTCAGAAACATGCAAGGATTTACTGTAGAGCAACTATACAATGGTTGTCTTTTGCTAAGATTCATTAGCTGGCACTCTTTTGGGGAAAAAAAATACATGCATGTTTAAATCCATGTTTTTTTGATATTATTTACATTATATATTTACATGATATTATTTACATTATTATTATTATTTTGATATTATTTACATATTATTTATTTGATATTATTACATATTATTTACATTTGCCAAATTTTTGTGTATAATTAAATGAGTTTTGACAAGTGTGTACAGTTGAGTAAGGGTTGCCACAATTGGGATGGAAAACATTGCCATCACCACCCAAAAGTTCTCTCCTTTTGTAGTCAGCTTCCACCCACACTTCCCTGGTCAGCACTGATCTGTTTTCTGTTTTATGAGTTCATATAATAGGTAACCTTTGCAAGCGAGTTTCTTCAGGAATCTAGAAAAAGAAAACCAGCAGGCTCCGATGACTGAGCATTGCCAGTGGCTCTCAAGGCTCCCAATCTCTGCCCCTAAGTCACAGGCATCTTTGCCCAGGTCAGTTTCCTAATTAATGATGCATGGAGGGTCAGAGCACCAGATTTGGAGTATGCAAGTAAAATTAGATTTGACTCCGGGTTCTGCTGCTTACAAGTGTTATATCTTTGGGAAAATTCCTTACGTTTTTTGAAAGTGTTATTTTCCATATAATGGAATTAAAAACACATACCTTGGAATCCTGTTGGCAAACTAAAGGATACTTAGCATATGGAGGGTTTGATACAGACCTTGGGGCATATGTTACCCTCAACAATGAGTTTTTATCTGTTTTTCAGTTTGAATTTTAGATTGAGTGATCATTGAGTTGACAAGGTAAAAAGACAAATGCAATCAGAGTTTACATTTTCTCCCTAATAAGACTTATTGCAAGTAGTGATTCTTTAAGTAGGAGTCATTTAGGGATTTATTTTGACTTCTCAAAAACATTTCAGAAGCTGTCCTACCTTCTCAGATTGACACTTACAACTGATGTCCTCCATGTTGTGACCCCAAAAGACAGATTGTCATGAGTAACAGAAACTGGGACTGCTTCCCTTTCCTTTTGAGGCCCTGAAAACGTAAAAGAAGGCTTCCACCCCATGGAAGGAACTGAAATAAAGCCATATGTCTTTCAACTTGCTTTGCTGTACCAAGAGAACATCAACCTTCTCAGAGGAGGGATGAACATTTATTCTGAAATAATATCCCTTCAGAAAAATATTTTTAATTGCTTGGGGTCTATTTGCATCTCTGCCTTCAGGGTGATGCAAGAAGGTTCTGGGCCTGAGTCCCTTGTCATCTCAAACAGATGTCACACCATGAAGGATGATTGCCCTGCTATGCTCCAGAATGTTCCGGAACAACAAAAGGGTGAATCATGACACATAGAAACTAAAAGGCAGGCATGTCTCTAAGGCATGTGCCCAACCAGCGGAACAGACCAGCTGGCCTGGCTCATCGATGAGAGTTGCTATTTGAGTTGTCAGTTCAGTTGCCAGGCTTCACATCTGTAGCTGGGGATGTGCCTGTTTGTCTCTGAGATCTGCATCTGCTCCTGGAACTCATTCAAAGGGAACAGTCCTGGGAATCAAGGTTCATGATGAAGAAAGATTGTCTTCAGTGTGTCCAGTGGGGAGGCTTCTTCTTGGGTGCTACCTACGGATACTTTGGAACCTGCAAGGATGGCTTCCCTGACCTCAGCCCCTCTGTGGAATATTAAAGGAAGACCTATAGTGTGTTTGACAACTTCCAGTAAACCACTGGAGCTCAGTATATGTGGAAGATGAAGATGGAATGATAGACAGGGACCAGGTTTTATATGACTTTAAAGGAATTTGACTCCTCAGCCTGACTCCTGGCTGCTTCACCCTCTTCTCTTTTGAACTGGGCTCTCTGAGCTGAGGCGTTCATTTTGGTTTGGCCAATAATACCAGTGACTCTGACTTTCTCCTTGATGACTGTTATCAGAGTTCAGTGGAAGAACAGAAACAACTTCTTTTAACTAGGGGGTGCTAACTGTTATATTAAATAGAACCCATAATCTCAATGACTTGGCCCAATAACAGATGGCTATATTTTTCTACTTCAGGGATGCTGCCTTCACCATTTTATCCCTGGTCATTATTTCTGTAACATCTTTCTCATTTCCAACACTTTTTTCTTCACCCCTGATATACCAGTGGCACTAGGTTTTGCCTGGTGCTGGGATGATGGAAGAGACCTTCTCTGTCAAATAGTAACTAAGGGAACCAAGTTGACTATTCCATCTTGTGGCTCCTTCATCTCCACATATAGCTTTCAAAAATCCTTTATTTGCGTAATCAGACAAATATAAGGGAGAAGCACATGGAATGTCCTCTGTGGAGGAAGTTTAACTTGTATCTCAAGGGGTGTGCAACACACTCATATCTATTAGCTGAGAGTCACACTTAATTATAAAGGAGGCTGGGACAATTGTAGCTTTCCTGGATAGACAGGAGAAAAAAATGGGAGGGGGGGGTGTGAACAGCCAGCTAGTGTGCCTTTCCACACTGGACATTGCAAGGAGATTAATCAAAGGCTAGCTGACTATGGATGTGGTTCTATTTTTGAACTCTTTATTCTCTTCTACTGATCTATTTGTCTTTATTTTGTCATAATTATATCTTGATTATAGCAGCTTTATGTCAACATTGGAATTAGGCTTTCTATACTAATGTCAGTCTTCCAGCTCTGTTCTCTTTCAGCATTGTGTTTGTGACTCAGTGATTTTTGACTCTCCAAATAAACTTCTGAATAACTTTTTAGATGTCTTAAGGATAACCTGTTAAGATTTTGGTTTGAATTGCTATAAATCTGTTGGGAAAACTGACCTCTCCACTTATTTACTTTCCATTTGATTTTGTTCATCAGAGACATTAAGTTTTACTTTATAGATCTAGTACAAATTTTGTTACATTTATCCCTAATATAGAGAATTATAAAATCATTGCAAAGGCTGGAGGCATGGGAATTGGAAGCTGCCATTTCACATTTGGCTTTGAGGTCACATCTCTGCCAACCACACAGCAATCAAGGAATGGCATTTGCCATTACCACAGGTGTTCCCCCACAACTTCCACATTGGCACTGGAGTCTATCTACTGCCAACATGCATCTCTGCTGGTGCCCTGTCTTCACTGCACATCTAGAAAATCCTCCATGTTTAAAGCCATTGTAAGTGAAGCTCATTCTCTGGACCTAAATGGATACAGACCTGTATCTACACAGGAGATGAAAAATGCAGTGATATATGGAAAATGCTGCATGAGACGCCACACAGCATCTGGCACAGCAGCCTCACTGAGTGATCATTGTCTCAACACTTGCTCCCACTTTGTCTCCAGTGATCGAGTGATTGAGATTTTTAGCATCTCCATGTCACCTCTTGACTTTGTCCTTCCTCACTATTTTTTTTTAAACTCCCATCAAGTGGGACACAATGGGAAACTTTCTCCTCCAACTGTAGCTACTCTGAGCAAGCTCTCAAAGGGTGTCAACTTTTGCAGTTTCATAGCTCCTCTACCAGCTTCCATCAGACATTGGAAGGTACCTGATGGAGGCTAAGAGTAGATGAGTTAGAATGGAGATATCACAAGATCAGAAGCTGGAGATGGGGGTAGAAATGATCAATGCAGTTGTCAAACCAGCTACAGAAATGAAAAATCTTTAGGTGCCAACTGCTATAGTGAGTATCAGACTACTACAGAAAATATCTGGAGGCACAAACTTACATGGGGATATGGAACTGGAGGGCCATTGTAGAGTGTCCCATCCTTACAAATCAACCTGGTCACACCCTAAAAATGGCTAATGTAACAAAGGATAACAATTTCACAGAAAATGAGACTCTCCCCCCAAATAAGAACACCATCTCTACAATCTCTGTATTAGCAAGAGGTAGCTCTCCCACCAGCCTCTTACTACACAGGCGCCTCTCTTTTTTTCTTTCTCCATTTCCTAGTAAATTTGACCTTTTGGATATAATTAACTGCCTTTTTCCTTTGGGGAAACTCATTGTGTAGACACTGTAAGGGTGCTCTAGTGAAACCTTCTTGAAGCCACACGAGGACCCTGCTCTTTGAACCGAACACCTCTCCAAAGCGACATCAGTGCCAATGGTGAATCTGTCTCTGGGAATTGCCAGTGATCCAGGAGAGGTTCAGAATCCTCAATCTTCTTTAACAGGAAGAAAAGGAGTATATTCTATTTGTGGTACAACCCAGAAACTTCCACTATTGGAGGTATGTATGCTGTTTTCCTCCATTTCCTTCCATGCACCCTTCCTGAAATTCTGGCTGCTACTTTTCCTTGGCAGACTTAGGGAGTCACCTGGCCAACAAACTGCTGCAGACATGATGCTTCACCTGGAATTCCTGAGGGGACAGTGCAGATAAGGATGTCTGAGAGCCTTCAGCATGCTCTGATATGGTCCTGAAGAGAACCCCAGGAAGACCCACTGCCACCACATTCTTTTGCAGTGACAACACCCTGTTTGTGGGCTTTTCAGAACCATGGGGGGGCTCTGAAATGGCAGTGAGTCCTAGCCCTCTGAGAGCAGGGCCTGCTGGATACCAGGTGGCGGAGTGTCTAGGAAGTTATCAGAAGACAGTGAGTGAAGGCAGACTGCTCCGGAGGAGAATTCTGACAGCATAAGCTTAGGGAATTAGCTTGGGAAAGAAAGTTTATAATAATAGTGTTCTCCTGAATAAAACATTCAGAGAGCTTCTCCCAGCAGAGAAATAAAATGCTCTCTGCAATAGAATGGTTGTTCTTTTTAAATGTTGTTTTTAATAACTATTAGACAATTGGGTCTCGGTCATTTGACCTCCCCACCCATCTTCCTCTTGATCCGTCCGTCTGATCTTGCACTGGGCATTCTGTGGGCTCACAGGGACAGTATGTATGTCCCAGGGCTGTGTCTCTGCTCTCTCATTGAAGCAGATGGGGAAACAGCCATTTGAACGAATGGGGCGTGAGCCCAGAGAAGGTACAACCAGCTGCAAACAGAACAGTAAATATGGTTGTTACACATCTGGTAGGTAGTTCTACAGCGGTGCAGCTAATGGTGCTGGTATTTAAATGGTCATTAGTAGGCTCTAGATTCTGCACAGCCAATTAAGAAGAACCCTGGAAGCACTCTCTTGGTGCTGCTCTGCTGTCAGTTGGCTGCAGACCCAGGCAGCCACAGAGCCCGGTTTGCATGGCTGTTGTCATTGCCTGCAGGGAGAGAAACTTCATTTCTGTGGACTGAACGGGGATTCTGGATGGGCTCCACCCCAAAGGGACATCTCAGGAGTGATACTTCCCTTGGTCTCTCCTGTGCAGGTGAAAATGCCAGGCTGTCACATCATGCATTCCTAGCAACTGGCTCTCCTTAACCTTAAATCAGCAGAATTTAGGGTTGGTTAATGCTAGGGACTTTGTGTGGGCCTTTAAACCCTCTGGCAAACAGAAGAAGTGGGAGGCTTTTAGTCCTGCAGGAACTTTCAGCCAGAGAACTAAGTATACTTCCACCAACCTCCTTCTAATTCCTTGGTTTGGAGCTGCTGAGAGCCCTTCCTTTGCCTTGAGGATTTATTCACAGTTAAAATGCAAATATCCTTGACCTAATGTATTCAGAATGCTTTGTTTTTTTCACAACTTGCCTGAAAAGTTTGAATACTAGAGAACTTAAATACTCTGAGGGAGGTGGGCTGAGTATAAGGGAGCATTTCCCTGACAAATTACCAGAGGAGAAAAGGGAAGATGAAGACTGGAAGACATGCGGTAATGGTAATTACTTACCTTTGCTGACCCCTCCCCATGTCCCTCTTGCAACAAAACAAAATAAACACAGGAAACAGAACCCCAGACTCTCCTTTTTTGTCTTATTTTTCAAACATATTACTACAATCACCACCACCACCACTTCCATCTCTTTCTAATATTCTACATTGCACGGAAAAGAGCAGGATATGGACCAAACTGAGAATTCTGCCTCTCTGATTTGTTTGGTTGGGTCACTCTGGTTTATGCTCACTGTTCTGATGTAATTCTTGATATGGCTCCCTGACTCTCAGAAAGTTCTGGTTTGCACAATCAATCATAAACCTTAGCCATAGATCTCTCATAGAAAAAGTCATTTTCCTGGTCTCATTTTTGTTTAATCTCTTCATTTTAGGATAGAGGGCTGGGGACAACAAGGAGATGTGTGCTTCTACTTTCACATGGTGATCTAATTACAAAGGAACCATGAGTTATTGGGGAAAAAACTAGGGGAACTAGAAAGAAATCAAAGGAAGGAAAAATACAGATTGAAATATTCTTGTCCCCAAACCTCTGGGGTTCCCTGAGTGTGGTGCACACCAAAGCTTTGGGAAATTGGTGCAATGAACTGGTCTGTGATGGGATGGAACTTTTTTTGGTAAAACATGCTGAAGATGCAGCTGTGTGGTAGTGTAACTGCAAGATTGGAGTTTGGTCCACCAGTAACCACCAGATGTGAATAGAGACAGGAATTGAATCTTTAAGCTGCTCTTTAATAAGAGAGTTGGCAAACTGGATGAAAGGGACAGGGTGGAGGCACAGGGTTAACACCCTAAAGAAACCATCTTAACATTTCATTTCCAGGTGGCTTTTTATTGTGAGTTGAACAAAGTTCAGTAATAAGACAGCCTTCCTTGATGTCAACAGCCAGTCATGTCCAGTCCCTGGAGCGCCTTATCACCCTTCTGGACACCTGGTCTCATACTCCCAGGGTGCTGAGACTGGTACTGGCTCTCAGACTCCTCCAGACTTGCCCTTGGGCTGACAGATGAACTCAGAGCAGGTAATCCATTGTGTGTGTGTGTGTGTGCGCGTGTGCACACACACTCACACACATGCATTTATTCCTCTACTTTGCATAGTATTTTGCCTACTGCCTACCATCACTCCTTAGCCCTTATCTGTAGGGGTACATATGACAGTTACTCTATGTGAGAGTTGGCCACAATCACAACCATTTCTAGACCCAGGAATTAAGTGAATTCTGGTTGCCTCCACTGGGGAGAAGGCTTCTTAGAATCAGGAAAAAACAGGCCTGTTGTGGGTTTAGGCAGTTTGGTCTGCTAGACTGACCTGTACTCAAATCCCAAGGTGTTTAGAAATTTGCACCTGTGTGGGCGCATGCGCGTGCGCTTGCACACACACACACACACACAATCATAGTTACTATGTAACAGGCATTACCATATGACTGGGAGATGGTAGTGTCACATAATGTTTTGGAGGCAATCTGGTCTGGGTGCAAACCTTCCTTGGCTCTTGGATTTACTATGTTAACTGTCTTAAACTGAGCCTGTTTCTTTAAAGATGAAGTATAGTACATGTGAGTCTTAACTAATAAATCTTCCAGTTCTTAACTCCACATCTGACCCATAAAAATAATCAATAAGTGGTAGCCCCCAGTTCCTCTCATCTTTACTCCGGCTTTAACTTTAGGATGTATGAAGTAGATGGAGCAGAGGGATGTTTTGTAAGAAGGGGAAGAAATGTACTCTCTGGTTAAGGGAAACTGCCCTCAGTCAATCTTTTATTAAGTTTCAGTTTTCATATTCCCTATTGGCAGCACCCAGTTCTCACCCAATTCACCCCAACTGCCAACTCTTCATAGGGGTGGTGTGTGTGTGTGCCCCTGGTTGGCCACATGTGTAATTACTGCTACTGCTGTTGAATGGTGTTGGGTAGGGGGCATCTCTAGTTAACCAGGGCCTTGGAGCTACGAGGTGTGTTTTAATTCTTTGAGGTTCCTACAGGCAGATCCGGATAGGACAGAGATTTAGACTGGGTTTTGTTCTCAAAGATGCTGCTGAGGTTCTGCTCCTATCTGCTCCCTGCTCTCTATAAGCAACAAAAGGGTAGCAGGATCTGTCCCCGAGAAAATGGCCTGCTCTTGGTCTGTTTCTATTGTGCATCATCTGGGTTTGGCCTTGACTCTCATGTGTTCTGCTCTGTGAGTGGAATATCAATGGGTGTGGAGGAAATCAAGCCAGGCACGGCCAGCCCCCTGCGAGCGTTGTCGTGAGGGAAACCATGCCACATGCCCAGAAAATGCCTTCATTTTCTCATTTTATAAATTAACTCAGCAATCCTTGGGCTTTTGCACCTTTGTTCTCATAGATGGTGCTTCATGGCTAAAAAAGAGAAAATCCAACAAAACACCAACAGAGGAATCAGAACATCGTGCTCTTGGCAATCAGAAAAAACAGTGCATATAGGAACATCATCTGGCTGTCTAAGAGCAACCTGAGTTCTCTAACTTCCCTGATCCCACATCTTTTCTTCATCACTCCCAACTGGCTACTTTATCACAAAAACCTTTGATGAAGCCTTGTGATCTTCAGAGGGGTTACTGTGCTGAGGAGAGGAAGAGTTTCAAGAGGATAAAGGTCCAGTTAAATGTAGATCCCTGCCCCCTGGTGTCTACCAATCTTTTTCCTCTGTACCAATTTTGTCAAAGAAGTATGGCCCATAGGAGCAAGGCTAGAGCCAAAATACCAGTTAGATCAACTCCTTTCTTCTATAGAATTGGAGCTTGCAATCCAGAACAGGCAAGTGGAGTCCAGGTCCTCACACTTAGTGAGATAGGGCTGGGCGAGGGCCTGGGTGAGTGGTGCTGAGCTTCTGTTATTGTTTCTAGCAGAGAAGTGGACATGGGCAAATCTTTGCCATTTCATTTTATCCCAAAGTAAAAACACATTTCTATTTGTTCTTAATCTACTTGTAAACTCTAATGACTAGTTCTAGTGTTAAGTACTTAGCATAATTTACTTAATTAGCTAATTGCTAACAATGGAAAGCAGTTTTCTTTGACCTTTTATAATCCATGTTCCTCCCACAGAAAAGTTCCAATCATTAGTGTTTTGGTGACATTGGCAAAAAAGGTGAATTACTTGGCAGAGAACCAGAGTCCAGTTCCTGAAGGTCATACTTTCCTCCACTAAACACCATATGCTCTGCATAAAATCATATGTAGAGGGATAGGAAGGACGTGTTTTAACTGAAAACATTACACGCACCTATATTCTTACTGATCATGGAGGAGAGTTAATGCAGCAAATTAATGTAGGAAGATTGAACCCCCACTCCTGAGTTTCAGGCTGGCTTCTATCCTTTCTCAACTGGAAAATGTTGAGCAAAGAACTTGTCTGAAATTCTCTGCTATACTATGGCTTTGATAATTGTATCTATTTTGTGTGTTATGAAGATTAAGTGCGTTGACATATATGTAAAATTCTGGCACACAGTGAGTCTTCAATAACTATTATTGTTGTTGCTAAATGCTTAGAGAAAAGGTTGACAGTTCATAAAAATATTGTCAGCATGCAGACTGAGGGGTAGCCCAGGAACACCCAACTTGCATCCTCTAAATCAATTTTGCTATTGGTTCCATAAAGATAAAGCATACTTTTAGTGTGAAAGAACTTTAATACATTACTGTTCATAGAGAGGAAAGAAGAGAAAGGATATAGTTTCCCAATGAAACACTCAATGTTACCTATTCCCTTGTGGGTAAATAACCATCCAAACAGGGTTGGCTCAAAGTAGGCTTGCTGAGGTCCAAAAGCTTGCTACAGAAATCTAAGACACCTACTGGTGGGGAGTCAGGCGTAGGGGCCAAAGGGGCCAGTCACATCTGTAACAAAAGGAGCAAAATCAAGTAAAAATCAAGGTATTGACTGTCATTGGCCTCCTCACATCTCTCATTGAAGTTTCTTCAAAATATCTCTGCATGTCTACACTCCATTGTGTCTCCTTTCATGCTCCTCAGTCTCTGGTGCAAAGTTGAGAAATGAATGTAACTTTCTCACCTGTATCCCTGCTCCATAAGTCTTCTTTTCTGCTCAGCTCCATCCTTTATGAGGTGGGTCAGGGAACATGGAACCTTCCACTTTTATGGAGGTTACACTTTCTAAGAATATGAAGAAAGAAAATTGCCTCAATTTTATTCCATATAGTTTGTTCCTCTTCCTATTTTGGAGTCATTATGGTATAATATGTGTATAATTCAATAGGCTGCATTTTTTTCCCAGTCCACGTTCTTTTGTAACCATCTTCCCTAATTCTTCAAACACAGAATTGTTAATACTTTAAAACATATTCTATAAATAATTATACCATAATTTAGTTGTTTTCCTGTTGTTGCAATTTAGTCCCCCCCTCCCAATTTTTACCTCTGTAAACATCCTAGCATACACAATTTTGTCTTCATTTTTGATGATTTTCTTAGGATAGATTCCTAGAGGAAAAATTATTGGATTGAAGTCTAAGCATATCAAAATCTAGATTCAAATGATCAAATTGCTTTCCCCAAAGAAGCAAGGCTTTTTGAAGCTCATTTTTCAAAACCACACACCTGTTTTTGGGAAAGGGAAAGTCAAATACTTAACAAGCATGGTCAATCATGTGTAGATTTCTTCCTTTTCCTAGACTCTCTATAGGACCATTGCAAATATCCCTGATTTGGAGATCCTCTGGTATATTCTCAGAAAACTCCATGTACCCTGATCTGACAATTACCCAAGCCCAAGCAGACCTTGGGACTCCAGCTGATCCAGTGGAGTGGATCCTCCAGCATGCCATCTTTAAAAGATTTCAGAACAGTTGAGACCATGGTCTCTACTCAGTTAATTGCTGCATGACTAGCACCTCTCACTTGCTAAAAAAGAAGTCACTGCTTTAGTCACTGATCCTTGACTCATGGGTCTAGTCAGTAATCAGAACTCTCAAGTTGGGAAGTCTAGACCCTGTACATCTTCATTCCAGTGTGTGGGTGCTGATCCTGTCCCAGGGGTGTCTGGCAGATGCACAAATACCCCTGGTTGGGCACAGCACAGTGATGCTTGCAACAGGACTCAAGTTTTGATAAGGGTCTCCACAAGTATCTCATCCTCAGGGTCAGTATCATTAACTTTTCTGGAATCATGTTTCATATTCTCACTGCTGCTCCCCTCAGTTCAGGGATCTGGTCTTCATGTCTCAGGTGCTGCATACTCATCTAATTGGTCTCTCTGCTACCAGCCTCTTCTTTCACCAATCCATCCTGGACACAGTTGCTAGATTAATCTTCTTTAAATATCATTCTGACACTGCCACTCTGCTCTGAAGACCAGAATAATTACCTTCTTAAGACCATCACTGTATGAATTCTGTTTCCTAGTTGCCCCAAATACTTGTCAGATTCTTTTTCTTTTTACCTTAATTGCCCTCCCTTTTCCCACATTGCTCTTGAAAAGTCATCTTTCTTGAGTGATCCTAAGATTCCTGTATAAAGCCTTTCTGAACCCCCTTTAACCAGAAAGAAATTTTACCCAACAGGAATACCTATGGCACTTGATTTCTCTTTTCTCAGTTCATAAAACAATGATTTCTAATCCTCCCTTTGTTGCAATTTAGAGAGGCAATAAAGATTACCCACCTTTATTATCTATCTTATTGTTCAATCCTCCCTTTGTCTGATCTTGATAGACAATAAACTTCTGGAGGGCAGGGCAGTGCCTTCTCTCTGCTCTCCTCCCATGCCTGGCAGAGTACTTTGTACATGGCGGATGTGCTTCTGTCTGGTTCATCCCTCTCTCCACTCCAGAGTGGGAGTAACACAGCTGCTTGAATTTATTGCTTTTCCCAGGAGAAGCAATTATAACGCTTTATCTTCCCCCTTTGGCTTTCAGCCAGTGGCTCTGCACCTAGTCTTTAATTTTCTTTTTGTTTAAAGGGGATGTTATATCTGTCAAAGTAGAATGATAATGGTAATGAGAATTTTTGCTGTTTATTATAAGCCTACTATGTGTTAACCACTGTACTTTCCATGTAGTATCTTACTACTCTTCACAAAAATCATATTAATATCCTACTACATGGATGAGAAAATTGAAGCTGAGAGAACTTTAAGAACCTGCACCAATATCACTGAGGTGTAGGAGATTAAGGTTTGAGTCAAGGGTTGACCAGTTTATCCCACCAGAATAAGGTGACTAACTTAGCTATCCTGGGACCTAGGATTCTGAGACTATATAGTGGGGTGAGCTTATACCTCTCTTGCAGCCTAGCTATCCTAAGCCTGGGGGTCCTCTTGGTCCTGTTACTGTGTCTCAGAGAGGACAGCGAAACTGCCACTATTTGTGTTTGAGTGCGCTTGGCGAGTAGCAAATAATTTATAGACTCCCAAAGGCCTTTGACTGTACTTTGTTCTTCCTTCTGAGATGTCCAGGTCCTTCAAGCCTCTTATTACATCCATGGGAAAAATCTCTAGACATTAAATTGTGGGAAACCTGACTCCTTGTCCCACTCTCCAGGCCATCTGCTTGCTGGGAAAAGGCAGATGAAAATGGGAATAGCATATGCCAAGATTAAGACAATCTCGAATGTCTTATTTTGGCCATCAAAACTGACTATTTGTAATAAGTCAATACAAATTTTTAAAGGAACCTAGAAAACAGCATCTTAGCATACAACCTATTTCATAGACAGTAATTGGATAAGTGAATGAATGAAATCAAGATCTAGAAATAAATGAAGGCATTTCAAATTTTGTTTTCTCTTTTTAAACGATAAGGAATAAAGGGAAAATGACCATTTTCAGTTATTAGTACTGAGACTTTGGAAACATTCTCTCTGAGTTCAGTTTTGTCAGGTGTGAAAAGGTGATGCTAATATCCATTGTCAAGAATTGTGAAAAGTCTGAAATTGTGTCCCACTTCAGCTAACATGCTAGCCTGCCATCAGTTGAAAGATGCTGGCATAAGACATGGACTTTTGGACCAGATGTATTACTCCTGGCCCAGCAAAGCATGCATATCACTATATTTTTATAATTTTCCTTTGTAAGTAACTAAGATGGATGCCTGCAACACAGTGAGTTGTGTTATAGGACTTGAATTCCAGACTTAGGGATATTGAATTTATAAAGAGCAGTACGCCTGCCACTGGAAGGTGACACTAATCTCTACTTTTCCAGCCGGTTCATTATACAAATGTCCTTGAGAAGACATTCTGGAACTAAGGCAGTTATTATTTCATTTTTAAGATATGCAGAAATGCATAAGATCCTTCCCAACACTACCTCATGGAGATTTTCTTATGAGGATTAAATGACCTGAAGTATTTATCAGTAAGGGTAGTCCGATTATGCTGCAGTAACAAATGAATAACCAAGTTTTAGTACTTTGAATCTCTAAGGATTTATTTTTTGCTAATGCCACATGCTCATAAGGAATCTACTGGGAATTCTATTCCAAGCTGTCCTCACTCTGGGTTCTCAGTAGAAGGAGGCACCATTCTGTGGCACATTGCCATGGAAGAGAGAAAATGAGGGTGCAAAATAACATGCTGGCTCTTAAAACTAGCCCAGAGTGACAGGCATTACTTCTGCTCATTGTACATAGCAAGTCATGTGGCAAAACCTAACTTCAAGGGGAAGAAGGTCTGCCTATAAGAAGATCCTGGATACTTTTTTGCTGGGCTGCATAAAATACAAATACACAAGTGTAAAGTTCTTGCACAAAGCCTGGCACATTTGAATTTGTAGCTTCCCTCTTCTTTTTCATCATGGAGTCCTGAGTTTTGACAGGGTCAAAAGTGTGGGTCTTTAATTCAGCAGAAACTCATGGTGGGGCATTTAGATTGTTCTCTGGTTATCAGAGTCTGTGGTCAAAATATTTTCAGAATTCTCAGTATTAAGTTATATGTCCAAGGTTGCAAATCAAATAAATGGATACTAATTATTAATGTGCATTCAAGGTCACAAATTTGTTGGTTCATATTAAGAAAGAAGGAACACAGAATTTCTTCTAATACCCAATTATTGCACATAGATAATAACTAGATTGAGAAAGAAAAGAAAATTGTTGATTGAATTTTTATTTACCATACAGCATTCACAGATCCAGCAGCTGAAATATTTCCTGACTTGAACTGGTCTCCCTATGTGACTAGAAAGATTTGATTGCCATAGAATGGAATAGAAATCACTGACCATCACTTCCATTTTGCTTTAGAGTTTAAACATGCCATAAGATTGTAATTTCTTCAACAAATATTCAGTGATACCTTCCTGTCTGTTATGCTCTAAGAATCTGAGTATAGAGTGGGATGCAAAATAGACACAGTCCCTGACTCCATGGAGGTTAGGATCTGGAAGAAAAGTAATAATAAGAGCTATTCTTATTCATGGCTTGCTTGCTGGGGCTTCAGTCAGTACTGTGCAATGTACTTTCATCTAAGTCAACAGCCTTGACTTGGTTTATGAGGGAGGAAATCTTGTGAAGGCAGTGGAAACCATGACTCTCTCCCAGTGAGGGTTCAGAAAAGTTTTTCAGCATATTTAGGTCTAATTGGCCCAGATTATAGGCGTACTGACATCTGGTCATTTTCACTAGTCTGCATCCTGAAATCCAACCTAGTTCACGACTGGATTCCTCCTTTTCAGGCTGTGTCTTTTCTTAGTAATATTTACATCATGAATGAATTATTTAAAGAGTTTATTGCATACCTATTAGGCATCAGATAATGTGTACTTACAATGACCCTTATCATTTCTGTTAGAGTAGGAATGACCTTCTCTCAGAGGGAGAAATAGGATTGGATAGGATAGAAGACACTTGCCTATTATTCCAGAGATCAAAATTGGTAAAGAAGCTGGGACTGTATCCACCAGTCCTGAGCCAAAACTCTTTCTAGAGGCATGAAGCTGTCTCTCCTAACAATGGCCAGGGCTGGCCAGTGGATGCTCCCAGACTATAACCTGGCTCCCACAGACATCCCGAAGTCCCCCCGCAATAATGCCAGGTTATGAGACCAGGTAGCTCCAGAAGAAACAGATTCATTTCGAGAACACCTGCTTCTCTTCACTACAGCAGAACAACTTCAGCTTTTACTAACATACTGGAATTAATTCAGCAAACATTGACTGAACAGTTCCATGTGGCAGGCCCCAGAGAGTTAGAGGGTGAACCCACCACAGTTCTGATCTCCAATGGCTGGAAATCAAGTCTGTAAGAGAAACTGAGAACCCCAACATGTACATAATGCAAACAGACTAAATTTGGGGTACAGCAAATATAGAGAGGGGAGAGGCATGCAGTCTTCTATTGGGGAATCTAGAAAGACTTTGGTGGGGGGGTAGTATGATTTGTCAAGGCCTTGAAGGATAGAGAAGGGAGAGGGTGGGTATCAAGGAGCCAAATCATGCAGGTAAAAGTTCTGATTTCTTCTAGAAACTGGTAAACTGCAGGAGAAGCTGCTTTTCCAGAAATCACAAAGTCTGACCCATTTTCACAGAGCCCCTGGGAGGAGTGGCTTACAGGAGGCAGGTGCAGAAGAAGGGGCCGCCTCCGGTGAGCTGAGAAGAAAGGACACAGTGGATACTTCGAAGTCTTATCTGAAAAGGAACCATCTGGTGCTTACTACCAAGCAAACCTCTTTTTATTTCCCTGTGGCTTCTGAGCTCTGGCATCTGGTGTGCTGTACCTCTGGGTTTTATGAGAGTGGAGGGGCCAGGGTGGCTTACCCGGCTGAGAGGCTGCAACTCATGTGATGTGTCTGATGTGTCCCAGCCTCCACACCTCTACAGAGAGGGGTCCCCATGGTGAACTGATGAGCTGACAGCTGGCTCTTTGGAAGTTCCTGCCACACTAGCGTACACACACACACACACACACACACACACACACACACACACACATATCCACTGTCTTTGTGTGCCTGTCCCCTTGTGGGAGAAAAATGGTAGATTTTTAATCCTGGCCAGTTACATCTGGGAAAAACAATCCAAATGTTAATCCATCTGGAGAGAGAACAAATCCATATCTTTTGCTGTCTGTATCTTTTGTTTTTCATCTCTGGATCTTTAAATCTCATTACGGAGCCAGAACCAACCCCCTGCAAGTCTGTCTCCTACCCTTCAGGCAGCCTTTTCAACATTTCTTTGTGCTTAGTCTCCTTCTGCTCCTCACTAACAGAGCTCCTTTCATCCGGATGTGGCACAGTTCTTGAAATAGCTAAACAAAGCCTCACTACACCCCCAAGAGGAAAGAGGCAATCATAACTTGCTCTCCTCCTGCTGGAGAGGGAACAAAGGCATGGAGAGGCCCCTGAGGTGGTCGCTCCTAGCTCTGAGGGTGCTATGCTATCCCCAAGCCCTGCCCTATGCCCTTCTGCAGGACTGCATGCATACATTCAAAAAGAAACATGGGATATTTCTCCCTAAACTGGTTCCTCCTCCTGAGTGTCCTGTTGTAGAAACTGGTGTCAACCAATCATTCAAGTGATTTCAACTTTCAACTACTCTCCTGGGCTTTCGAGATGTAAGGGCTCTTGTCTGGTCTGCCTCTTCTCTAGTTCTCCCCTATGTTGGGGCACCCTACTGGTCTGGATTTACGATTACAACTTTCCCTCCCCAATCCTTGCCCTCCACATCCTCCCTCCAGCCTGCTGTAAGATTTAAAGTCCCTACCTTGGTGTGAAAACTCTGTGCTCCATGTGGGATCCCAGTTGCCCAAGTCATTTACCCGTGATTCGATGCACTTTCTGTAAGCACCTAATCTGAATCACTTCCACTTCTCTGGGTGTATCACGCCATTGCATACACTCCGTGCTTGACCCTGGCTTCTGGGGAAATCCTTAGCACCATCAAAACCTAGGCCCAGAGTGGCCTTCAATCTGAGCTTCTGCAGATTGGAGTCATCACTTGTTCATTTGTGTGATGCTCTAGCCTCACTGGTGTTCTGCAAGAGCATGTAGTAAAGGTACTCATTCTCTGTTTATGTACTTTCTCTGCAACCAAATACTCTATGCCTTCCTGTTTGGTTGGTGCTGGTTTATTAGCACTCAACAAAGTGGAAGGAGAGGTACCATGTTGCCCACCACCATTTATGAAGATGTCTCAGTACATTTCATGAACTGCTTGGTCCTGCGAGTATCCAGTACAGAGCCTGGCAGACAATTGATGAAGTTTGCTGAATGAGCAGAATTATCACATCTGTTCATGGGAAAGGCAAACTAACAGATGGGGAAATTGTGACCTGGGATACTTGAGATTTTCCTGTAGGCATCTTGATAATTTGAGTAGCAGTGCGATGACTAAAACTCAGTCTTCTAGTTTCTAGCTCATGGTACTTTTCTAGTCTCTCAACCCAGCCAATCTAGTGAGTTGCATTAGGAGAGAATCTGTATTCCTCTACAGGTTAGTGATAACATTCTTCAACTGGTATTTTGGAGTGTTTAGTACAAACTAAGTACTGTGCTAGATAGTGAGATTACAGAAGAATACAAGATAGAAGGACATTCTTTCCCATAAGAAACTTCCTATTGGAAACAGATGCAAAAGCAGATAAAGAAGTAATAAACAAGGCATAAGGTGTCAAAGGAGGGGTCAGAGCAGATGAAAGCTTGGAAGCTCTCCCAGGGAGCCTGGGTTTTATTTGCAAAGCAGTCACTGACATCTCACAAGCAGAGCTTGATGGCTGTGTAGACAAGAGTTTGGAGCAGAGTGAATGCAGGGAGATGCATTCAGTTTTTGCTCCCCAGGAGATATCATAGTGTTTTGGACCAGGGTGTTGGGAGTGAAGGTGGGAGAACATGACTTGATCAGAGATTTGTTTTAGAGGAAGTCTGCCAGTTCTTGTGGCTGGATTGGTTGTGGTTAGAGTCTGTGGTCTGGAAGAATGATAATAACCATTGTTCTTGTTTGCCTGGATGAAACTGATGACAGTGGCAGTTAAGTCAAGAATCTTGAGTCACTGAGAGATTTCAGCAGTCATTACCGACTATTTCTGTGAACTACCTCACAATACTTAATCTTATGAACAATATTATCAAAGTCCTTTTTTTGGCAGTCAGACTTTTTTTTTGTCCCTCCTAGGTTAGAGATGATGGCAGTTAGAACTCTGGTCTTTAACCTGTCTGGCTTGTGTGTGTTTCTAACCAAGTCTTGTACACTTTACCATGAGTGTGAGCCAGGTTTAGGGAGAATATGGAATTTGATTGCTGTACAGTCCCTACTTCAGGCTTCATGACCTTGAGGAAACCTCTCCTAGCTTCAAAAGTCTCATTTGTAAAATGGGAATCAAGAATACATACCTCATGGAGTTTGTGTGAAAATGGAATGATCTAAATGAAGTACTTAGTAGCACTCAGTGATTTCTGGGTCTTTTCTTGAGATAGAATAAGGGAGGGGGCAGGTGGAGAGAAGCCTAGTGAAGGAAGCAGCAGCCTTTACATCCCCTTGTAAAAGGCGAAAGATTTATACGATCTGAAGAGAAACCAGAGTATATTTTTACATCCCCTTGTAACAGCCAGACACCTCAAAACTATTTGCCTGCGTAGGTGCTCACCTAGGTTTAGGGAAGAAAAAATTTCCCCTTGACTTGTGAAAGCTCAAGAAGGTATAGCATGTGAGACAGCGTGATTCTCCTACAAGCTAACTGGCCCGCACCTTATTCTGTTCTAGACATAACTGACTTCCAGGAGAACTTTGTCATCTCTGAATATGTTCAGTGTCACCGGGCTCATCCAGCATCCTTGGAGTACCCATTCTGCACTGGGGAACGGAGGGGCTCAGAGAGAAGGATGGAGCCCATCACTCTTTCCCTACTGCCCTCATTCTCTCCTGCTACTCCTTGTCACCAAGTCCAGTTTCCTAGGAAGGGAGCTTTACTCAAGCCCAAGATCAAGGCAATGTGCTCCTCCAAAGGAAATGGATTCCTGTTTCCTTGGCTTCACCTGCTGAAGAACCACCTCGCCCCTCACTGAATCCTATTCAAGGGCATTCTCGGCGCTGTGCTACCTAAACCCTGATGGCTGCAGTCCCGTCAGATCAGCAGTCTCCTGGAGGGCTGGGAAGCTTGACTTCAACTCCTGGCTGTGCTCCTGCCTCACCTCTGCCTCTTCCTCAATGGTCTTGGTCTTTTGATCTCTAGAATAGGGTCAACCTCAGCCATACTAGCAGACTAGTTTGGGGAGGGGTTCTTTTTCTGACTGCCTGCCCCTAGAGGACTCTCCCCACCCCTCTATGGTGAGTTGGTGCCTGGACCTTATTCCTTCCCACACTTTCCTCTCTGTAACCCTCTGCAGCACCCCTGGTGGTGACAGTACAGAACCCATGTCTTCCCTGGAGGAACTGCAGGGGCCCTGGTTTATGAGCTGATCTGAATCAGCTGGCATGCAATAAACACTGTCTAGTGCATCCTCCAGTCTGTATATTTGGGGTCTCTTCCTCTGGGTATTTCCTAACTCCCCTCCAGTCTGGCTCTGGCTGGTTCATTTCTCTCCATGGAATGCTTTCTTTTTTATTTCACCTGGTCAGCTCATCATCCTTTAAAACCCATCCCCAAGTGCCTCTTTCCTATCTCTGACCCCCCACTCTGGATATTGCTAACCTCTAGTCCTTGAGACTCCCTGAGAATGTTGATACCAGTGCTTGCTAAGATGTGACAAGAGCTAGTCTGATGTCTGCCTCTCAGTGTCCCCATCTGTAAGATCCATCATAACCCTACAAGTTTTCAGAGAATTAAAGTCGGCCAACTGATTAGCCAGGCTTCTGGGACTTTGTAGTTACCCTTCTAGCTTGCTGTCAGATTGAAACAGGTGTTAATTGAGAATCAGCTGAAGGCTGGCAGTTCCCTGCTGCTTCCAGAGAGCAACCTCAATAGCCTCATCAGAGAAAGAGGCACATATTCTACTCAGTAAAGGAAGATTAGGACATGTGCCCAGGTCATGGTCAACTGTTCCATGTAGCTGCCACAACTGGACAAAGGACATGGAAGAAGGTGGGCAGTGAATTGTTTTTCTGATTGAATGCTAATTGTAAGCTGAAACACTGAGTCTGTTTACACTCGGTGAGGAAGAGTGCTGCTGTTGATTGGTGATGTCTGCCATGAGCAACCTAGGGAGGTTGTGCTGAACATAGCCTATGAATTGGTCATGTCTGGTATGGAGATTTAATAGATCCCTCTAGAATGGCAGGGGCAAAATGCAACTTCCAATATAAAAAGGCAGAAAGGTAGCCAGGCAAGAAAGCCTCCCTAAAGGAACATGTTCTAATGATGGGTCAAGTGTACTATGTAAATTAGATGACCTGGTTGCTTGTTATTTTTTGTTGATTTCTTTAAAAAAATTCATTAACAGTGTAATGCTCCAAAATGTTATGGCTGGGTGTCTGTTTTGTCACAAGGGGCTGGTGAAGGGTATGTGTATTAACTGACATACAAAGGGAACAGAAGCACTACCCCTGAGAGCAGCACCCTAAGAAGCCAACAACAGGGAGAACCTCAGGGCTCAGCTCTTCCTCCATCCCTGAGGACTTTCCTTCCTTCGCTAGCTATTGGCAAACTCTAACTCTATAGACAACATTTAATTTTGCTTTTAGTTGCATTTTTTTTTCAGAATTTTGCCCAAGACTATCATCCATAGGTAACCAAGCATTTCAATTCTTAATTCCATTAGAAAATGAAGGGAAAGCTACTTAGCAGGGGACTTAAATTGAGTGAACCGTTACAAGGTATTTTAATATATTTTATTTTTTCTTTAAACTACTTTTTGAGATAAGACAGACATATAAGAAGTTGTCTATATTTAGCATACACAACTTAATGGGTTTGGAGAAAAATCTATATATGTGAAACTATTCCTACCATCAAGGTCATCAACATCTCACCACTTCCAAATTTCCTTCCATTGCATCATTATTATTACATGTTGTAAGAACACTTTTGTTTGTACCAGTGATGAAACTGAGGTTCAGAGAGGGCCAGGGACAGGCACAAACTCAAACAACCCAAGGTCAGAGCACGGACCCATCAGTTACACCAGTACCTGAGCTGCATGTGTCTTGAACTCTCCACTCATGCTCTTCAGAGGGTGGTGGGGTTTGTGGACCTGGTGGAACCTCCTGAGGATTGTACATCAAGAGGAAACTGCACACAGGCAGAGCTGTCCCCAGGGAGGAGCCAGAAAGCTCCATTGCAGTGGCAGCTCGGTATCTGGGCAGACAGAGATGAGTGGGATCCTCTGTGCTCTCTGAGTCAGAGAAGGAAACACCTCCCCTTTCCAAGAAAGGCTGCCGAGAACCAAGGTGCCCCTGGCACCTGCCTGACCCTTCCAGGCCTTCTGTCCGGGTTTCTTTACTAAAAATGATTTAAACCACAAGATTTGATGAATGAATTTTTTATTACAAAAAATTTCAAAGCATTGCATGGTGTGTTAACTATGTGACTTTCATTGAATTTGAATGGGAACCGTGTAGTTAAATCTCCAAGCAAGGAGTCCCAGTGTATGTGTGTGTGTGTGTGTGTGTGTGTGTGTGTGTGTGTGTCTGTGTCTCAGGGTGGGGGAGAGGCTCAATTTGACTTGCTGTCAGTATGAATATTTTTAGAGGCCTTTTGAATACTCTGCAATTATATTATCTGTACTTTAGGTCTGGTGTTATTGTTCAGTTGACAAAATACTTGCTGCTAATTACAATAAACAAAGGATTTCATTTCTCTAAAAAATGATTCTAAAGCTTCTCTTTGCTGAAGCAGCCCAAAATATCTATCCCCCCCCTTTTTTTAATGGTTAGGACAGGCACACCCAAGACAATTTTTATCACAATTACATCTGTAGAGCTTGCAAACAAGGAAGCCTTTCTTCACACCTTCTGTCTGAATGTGGTGGCAGAGAGATTAGGGGAGTTTTGTGTGCAAAGTTTAAACCAAAGCCTGGATTTTGTGTGTCTAAATAGTGAAGCTTATTCCAGCATTGCTCCATTCTGCGTTCAATGTGGCTGTAGTCTGGGAATTTTCTGAGCTAGTGTGAAAGGAGATGATTTGCCATGTCCCCTTCCTCAGATAAGAGGTGAAGTAGAGAGAGAAAGTAGAGGTCCCCCTGCCTGTCTGTAGGGGTAAGATCTTTGGGAATGAGAAAAGTGGCAGAGCAGTCAAAACCTGGCTCTGGAAAGCACTGAGTTTTAGCTCTGCCATGGACTGTGTGACCTGCGTCTAGTTACCTCCCGGCTCTGAGCCCCTTATGCAAAATGGAAATAGTGACTCTACCCCCTGATAGCTCTGGTGGAATGGATGGGAAGTACTTAGCGTGGCATTTTTACAGATAATGTTTATATAAAACTGGCTTTTATTTTAAGGATGTGCTCAATAAATATGTGGTGAATGAAAGAAGAATATTTGTTCTGATCACAAGATGCTTCAGGCAGCATTTTCAATTTTAAGCTATGCCAGGAAGAAAGCCTAATGAAGTGCCAGCTTCCCCCAGGAACCTTGTAACTTCTGATTGTCTCCAACAAGGATAGCTGCTAATCTTCCTGTTTAACTGTGGCCATCTGCACTCTGCAGCAACAGCAGCCAGGAGCTCTCTCTGGAGCTGGAGTGGCATTAGGAGCAGGCTGCCATTCGAGGCCCAAGGGAGCAGTCGGCACTTCTCTAGCTATATATAGCCGATGCTTATTCAACTCTCACCACTTGCCAGGCACTATTCTAAGCACTTTATGCTTAGAACAACAATCCTACCAACAGGCACTATAGATATTCCCATTTTACAGAAGATGACATTCGGTCACAAGGTTCGGTTAGGAAGTCTGCTGAAGTCCCTCAACTTGCAGGAAACAGAACTAGGATACAAGTGCAGGTGGACTGCCTCCAGCTTTTCTCCTGATCCTGCTCTCTGGTCACTCTAGAGCCCATTAAGTCTGAGGTGCCCCTGAATGTGACCTATATTTTGAGCTGGGATCAAAGGCAAATTGGGCATGCTGATTGGTTTTCTGATTTAAAGAAGCCCTACTGAAAAAAGTATCCAGAGTTGATAATCCAGCTGGGTGTCTGGATCTGGTATGCATGCACCTGCATATACACACACACTCACAAACACACGAACATACACACACACCCCAGTTCTTGTGTCTTAAGCATTTCATGGGGCTTAGACAGGCAGGTGAGAAATAGAACGAGGTCCATAGGAAGACACTGCGTAACTGAATTAAGGAATTTGGAAGACAAGGGAAGAAATGCATGTCCACATACTTTGTGCTTGCTGGAGGGCTCTCAGAGATTCATCTTATTTCCATTTACCCTTCACCATTCTTTTAGGTTTGCCTATCAGGGCTGAAGATAGAATCACCATCCTCCCTTTAATTGTCTGCCTCCCCTAGGAATGCTCTCCTGTTTCAGGTGAGGACAGCTGACAGACTCCAGGGTGGGCTGGTCTACACCCTCTTGCCTCTCTTCTCCTGGGAGTCCGGGGCTGTGTAAATCAGTCTTGAGGAGGGCTTAGCAATTAAGGAAACTGACACCTGGGTGATTGCTCCATCTCCAGGGGCTTCCAAACCTTTTTTGAGCCATGGATCTCTATGTTAACAAAATCCTACCCAAACACCCCAGGTGTGAGGCAGCTGAAAATAGAGTTGCTCTGGTGGAAACCTGGGGGTTTCAGAGCCCTGATCCCACCTCCCTCTCCCACCATGACTCCCTGAGGTAAAGAAAATTGGTTTGCAAGTCCCAGTGAGCAGTTCTCAGTTTTCATTAAACTGTGCCATTCTGTCCTATTTGGCCAAGGGGGTAGGGGTGGGGAGGGAGGGGCTCAAATCTTCCCTAAAACACCAGGGGTATTTGTGGGGAAAGTTATGGGAAGGTAGAATAGCAGTTGGAACATGGATTGTAAAATCAGACAGCAGAATTGTAAAAACTGCCTGGGTAAACTCAACTGTTCTACTTAATGGCTCTGTTATCCTGGACAGTTTCTTAGCCTCTCTGTCTTTCCTCATATTTAAAATAGGGGCTGAATAATGGTAAATTCTCTCACTGGGTGACTGTGAAACTTAACAAAATTAATAGATATGGCATGTTTATAGAAATTCCTGGCACTTGGCATGAACTGCACATAAGTGTTAGCCTTTATTATTTAAAAAATCTCTATTCTCTCCAAGGAGTGAATTCCAGGGTATCCGAAGGTATAAATAACAGTCTTTTTGACAGGTAAGGTTGTTTTGAGGAGAGGAAGAGTCAAGTGGTACTGGAAAAAAGAGAAGTGGGTTCATGAACAATAGCAACCCCCCAGAAAGGGAATTTCATATTCTGTGGGAGACATGAACTCTGCTTACCCCTACAACCCCAGACCACTCACTACAGGAAATGGAACCCTTTAAAAAATGGAGTTGTACCTTTTACAGACCTAAGGGAACACAAAGACTCACTGGAATTTGATATAACAATTTTGTTTTACGAACCAGCTCTACCTCACCCAACCATTTTATAGTAACTCATTTCTTCTTTTTCCCTTTTCTTTTGGCTCTGGATTTCCTTGTACCATATGAGATACTGAGATATTTGGAGAAATTCCAGGCAGGCATAGCTTCCCTGCTCTGCGTGCTGGGCTGGGGAGTATCACATGTTCTGGCCGGAAGACTTCCGAAGGGGTTGAAGAAGGCTGCAGGGCAGAAATGCCAGGTTACTCTGTAAATCACTAGCTTGCTAAATATAGTGGGTGATTATGCCTTTATTCCGTTTGATTTTTTCTAATCACAGTTTACTAGAGGCCTTAACCTTTAGAGTTCTTAACAGCAGGAGGGCTAGAAAAGCTGTTCTGGTGTCCTCTCAAAATAAACATCTTTTAAGAGTAATTAAGGCAACACATTACCTTGGTTTCACAGCGCCAAGCCTAGATTGTAACTACTGGGTGTCCAGAGCAAGGGAGCTAAGAAATAAGACTTTGTGGGTAGGCTCAGAAACCTGGAGTCTAAGACTGATAGTATCATGGATAGAAGGTTTAGAGGATATTATACATTCTCTAATTTTTAAAAATTGAGAGCAACAACATTTAAGTCCATTGTGTTAGAATCGAGGAAAACTTTGAAAACATGTATTTATCTGTACAAATATGTATGTTTTATGGTTATATATACACATATATGTATATAATCATAGAACATATGTTAATCATATACACAACAATTTCAAGATACAAAAATACAGGCCCTCATAGGACTCATGATGACTTAGAGAGTGACAAATCATCTGCAAGGAAGGTATGCTGTTCCAAAAACATAATTTCCTCTTGATTCTCATGATTTTGACTTCAATAGCTCATTGATTCCAAAATCTGGTGGTCCAATATTTGGGTTTGATCAGGCCAGCTGGGGGGAGCCACAGTTGTACTCTGCATGTGTCACTGATTTAGTGGTCGAGGTGCAAGTTCATCCGGAGTTAGTGATGAACCCTCAGAGGAGCATAGGACAGAGCCTGTGTCTCTAGAGAAAGCAGAAAGACTGAGAGAAGGGCATATCTGAAAGCCCTACCCCCAAATTTTCTGGACTAAACCAGGGAAGAAAGAGCAGTGTCATTTGGAGATACTCAGAGTTGGAGATGCTCTAAGGCCCCCCAGAAAATTCTTAGTAATTTTCATTTTTAAATTGAACAATTATTTGTTAAGTCCTGGGGCACTATTTTCAGTATTAAAGGATGGGGAATATAAAAGGATAGGCAATACAAAAATAGACATGTTCCTTGATCTCAGTTTAAACCTAATGAGCAATGTCGTAGATATGCATACAAATAACACAGGCAGAGTCAGGGGAAGTGGGATTGTTTTAAAATAATCTAGCCTCGTTTCCCAGAGTGGAGCATGGACCCCCTTTCTGAGTCCAGCTGTGGCCGTGTGACATATGTTGGCGAGTTTACCATGTTGTGCGTAGAAGACAGAATGACAGAAGCACAGCTCTTAAGCCTCACCTTTTATGATTGTAGGAAATTATACCAGGTCTGGGGGACTTTATCTTTTAATAATTTCCTGTATTTTTGGCCACAGTGTCTAGAAAAAAAAAAGAACTTTTCAGCATCTTTATTCTTATCCTTTGGGAAGTGCAGGAGGGCAGTCAGAGCCTGAATGCCCATTTAGCCCCTCTCAGCATTTGTTCCTGAGTACAGGCAGCCGCTCAGGTAATTAGAGTCAGAATCCTGACGGAGGTACTTTGTTCAAAGTTCAGTCACAGTCTGGGATGGAGAACTCTGCATGCCCACTTCCCTTGTTAATAGCTTTGCTGACCTTCTCCAAAGAAAAAGTCATTAGAATGTTGAGTTATGATCTGTTTCTTGTAAAATCGCGCCAGTCCCCCATTTATAGCCCTGTATTTCAACCAATTCTAATTACTTCTTAGAATATACTTGGAGAATATTTCAAACCCTGATCCAGGCAATCAGACATACTTCTTGGTTTGAAAGCTATTTGTGACCTGGGTGCATACAAGTCTCAAAGAAAGCCCCTTCCCTTTTCCCTATAGCAATATAAGGTTCTCCTTTGTCATTTGATTTCTTTACCTTGGAAGACGGTCCTTCTCGGAGGATGGAGGATGTTGAATGTAGGAGAAACTAATGAGAAAGTACTAAAATTTTTGCATTTTTTGCAATCATTGCCTACATTATCCAAGGAGGTCTACTCCTTTCCTCTTGTAACTGAATATCATTTGAACTCACTGGCCATCTTCCTCCTCCTCTGGAGCTAGTTCGGTTTAGAGTTCTCTCTTGGGCAGGGTTAGAGGTAAAGGAATTCTGGCCTAGTTTCTGCTTTACCTTATATAGCACCCACAAAGTTGAAATATACATATATATAATATATAACATACATATATATATTATATATAATATATAAATATATATACCTATGTGTATATATACTATATTCCCTGTTGGTGAATGAAGTCAAGAGCTCCTTGGTACCTCTTGAACTTAGCTGTTTGTAGTGGATTTTCTCTCTCTTTTTCTATTAGCCTCTATCATTTCAGACCATCCAGGAGACTCAGATTTTTGGAGGTCTCTGTTCCTTTTATGATTTGAATGTGACTAAAATCACCAGGACTGCTGAGAGAAAACATTTTTATAGACTTTCTGAATCTTCCCACTACCATGAAGAATTTTTTAAAAAGAAGCATTTCTCTTGTCTCTTTATTTCTAATCACTTTTTCCTTCTAACAGGACTGAAGCACCATGAGAAATGGTGCTCTTTTACGGCAAGGACTCATTTGCCCATAACGAACACTGAGTACAAAAGCAAATTAAAAAAAGAAACCAACCCTATGCTTAGAGAGACCATTAGGAACGATTTGACATTTATTGAACAACAGATGGCGATTAAAAGCATAAAAGCTAGATTGCCTTGCTAGAAACAAAGGGTAGTTCTACTGAGGAAGTCTAACGTTTCAATTAAAATACCTCTCAATGTCAATTAAATCATATGAAGATAAGACTGAAAATGGTTTCTAGCTGCACTATAATCAATAGTGCAGTTAAAATCTTCATCCAGAAGCACCCAAGTTTTTAGTTTGACAGTTTGCTGAAAGATTAGCCAAAGCTTCAGGAAACCATTTCCTTCAGTGGAGGGTTCAAAAGGTAAACATTTAACCAGGAGTGCTGCATAAGTATTAAACAGATTTATTTCAACCATGAGGAGGAAGCCTCACTGCCTTTGCTTTGTTTCAAATCTCATTCACTTTTCAGTATGGATTGGGCATTAGTGAGGGGTGGAAAAATAACCCCATTATTTCTACAACAAGGATCTCTTCCTAATTATGTTCATTTGGGGGGGGGGATCTGTGAGTTGGAATGAAGAGAACAGTTTAGTAACGAGATGGACCTTGGTTTGAATCACAGCTCAATCACTTTGAGCAAGTATATTAAATGTTTTCTCATTTGCAAATTGCCATCGATATCTCCTTTCCTGGATTGCCAGGTGCAATCTAGAGTTTCAGTTAGTGAGGAGGCCCTTACCTTTCGCCCTCTAGTGGAAGAGCCTCATGATGTAGAATCTATTCTAGTGGAGCTTACCAAAACTGAGGTTAATGGGATAGTTGTGTTCCACCGAATAGTTACTGTGTTATGGATTAAATAATGTGTCCCTACAATGTATATGTAAAGTCCCATCTACCAGTACCTTGGACTGTGACTTTGTTTGGAAATAGGCTCATTCTACAACAAGTTATTCAATAACTACAACTTGTAGTTATTCAGGGTAAGATGAAATCATGTTACAGTAAGGTGAGTCCTAATCCAATATAATTTATAACTAGGGTAAATATGGAGACAGAAATGCACACAGAAAGAGTGCCCATGTGAATATGAAGGCAGAGACTGGGGTGCATCTACAACCCAAGGAATTCCAAAGATTGCTAGCAAATCAGTAGAAGCTAGGGGAGAGTCTTAGAACTGATTTTCCCTTACAGCTGTCAGAATGAACCAGCTATTCCGATATCTTAACCTTGGGTTTCAAGCCTTTAACAACTGCAAGACAATATATTTCTATTGTCCAAGGCACCCTATTTATAGTACTTTTCCATAGTAATTTTGGCATCTACTGTGTCAAATGCATTTGACAAAAATTGGTACAGCATCCTACTTTTAAGGTTATAAAGTACATTACCAAGGTCAAGTCTCTCCCACTAAGAATTACCTATACCTTTATTTATTTGACATTTGATCATGGAAGACTCCCCGTTGTCCCTCACATAAATACTTGTACACATTCTTTGAAATGATTTGGGAAAGAATGTTCTGGAATGTGTCTCTTTAACTTCACTTCTATTAACTTCACCCCATTTCTTCATCTCAGCCTTGGGATTTTATTCCAGTTCTTGCTCCCTCACCAACCCATTAAGGACTCAGCACCACTCCAGAATGATACGCCCCTTACTCATCACAGCTTCCCAAGGCTATCTTCCTTGCTACTCTTTCCCCTTCTTTGCGTCTGCTCTCCAGGTGTCAGGTGTTGCTTGAGAAAATAATGATACTGAGTCAAGTGATGAATTTGGATCCATGCAGTGAAATGGACTACTTTCAAACTAAGTCTCCAGTACTGCCCAGGAATCCTTCTTTCCTTGTCTTATTTCTCCAATGATTGTAGCATTCCTCCATTCCCCCATGCAGCTCTCATTCTTCTGCTAATGAATGGCCCCCTATGAGCCAATTCCTGTGCTAATCAGTGGGTAGGAGGTGCAAAGGGACTGGCACTGATCAATCCCTTTCCCTCAGCTATGATGCTCTAGCAGAGTAGATTAATAAAATGAGAGAAAGTCATTCATACATGTATTTTCATGTTGAACAGAAAATGAATAAAGGGTGAGCAAGACTTTGCCAGCTGCAAGTGAGAGACTATATTTTGGAGAGAGGAATAGCAGATGTATTAAGGAAATTTCAAAATCTATTAAGTTTCTAGTTGGGGGAGAACAGGGTATTCTGAAAGGAGACAGGGATGAAACTGTAACATGTTAAGGAATTTGCCTTTTATCTTGCAGAGAAGGGGAAGTTATTGATGACTGCATATCATGATTAGATTTCCATTTAAGTCTGGTCATTATGGAATTAGAAGGTATCTTAGTTTTCTTTTTGAGTTTTCAAAATTCTCTGTTTTGGAAATATAGATATTACATGAACATATTTTATAAAAGGATTTAAAAATTCACACATGAACAGGGGAAGTCTTATTTTTTCTCACCACTTTCCTCATCAATTTATCTTACCTTCAATAAATTTGGCTTATTCTTTCATTCTCTCATGTATCTTTCTCTCCATATGTGTGTATACAAACATATCTACATACACACATTCACATACATACATCTATGACTCATATGTGTGAGTTAGGAAATATTTAAGCCATGATATGCTTCTGGTTATGCTTCTGCAAGCCACCAGACTCTCACTTATTTTCACATTCCCTATGTCCTGGCACTTTTGCCACACATGGGTGTGTTTATCTCTCTCTTTTAAATAATGATTAAATAGTATTCTATAGCATAAATGTACTTTATTTTAACTGCTTCCTCATTGAAGGAAAATTTCTATTATAAGTAGCACTTCAAAGACATTTTGTACATAAATTTTTGCTTACATGTACATGCATTTCTTAAAGACTACTGGTAGTTAAATTGTGAATAAAAGAGAATAGCATTTAAAATTTTGAAAATATTGTAAAAACTGGTTTCCAAATTGCCTCAGTGATTTACTCTTTTCCTGTTTTTCAGTGATTGAAATTATCAACATTTTTCCAATTTGCAGGCCAAAATTCATTAAAATGTTTCATCATCTTCAATATTCATGAGGTTAAGTTTCTTTTCATATGCATATTGCCTATTTATATTCATTATTCTATAAATAGTCAGTTTTTGTCTTTTGTTCATTTTTAAACTTGGGACTCATCTTTATCTTATTAATTGTGGAAGCTTTTTATATAAATTGGATATTAATTATTTGTAATTTTAATATGTATTCTTTAACAAATTTCTTTCAATTTGGCATTTGTCTTTTAACTTTATTTTGACACATGTAAGGAAATTTAAACAATTACATAAAATAAGATTTGATGATTTCTCTTTCTATTATTTCTAGGTGCTGCATCTTATGTAGGAAGAATTTTTCCTTCACTAGACAGATTTTAAAATTATATTTTTCTTTTGGTGCTTTGATAGTTTCTAGACTAACATAGGACTTATTTTTATATACAGAGTGATGCTGGGATCTAAGTTATTGTTTTTATTTGACTTCTCAACTTTATTTGTTAAAAAATAAAATGCTGCTATACTCAAAAATAAAATGTTTTAAAAATACGTAGTAATCTGGTGTCGCTGTACAAGTCAGATTAAATGGGATCATGGAGAACATTTAAGAGATGAACAGGAATGCAATCTCATTTACTATGACCCAAAGTGCCCAAGGTTTGTTATTAAGTAGAACATCTGCAGGTAAGAAATTCTGTACTTTAAACTAGGGAATTGACTTTGGCAGCAATGGTGACTGAAAAAGAGGGCATGAAACGGAAAGATCTTTAAGAATAGAATAAATGGGCATTTTTAACTGACTGAAAAAGTGGGAGGGACCCTGTGTGCTTTCTAGGTTTCCAAAGTTGGTGATATTAAATTCCAAGGAATTTTCCTGAATAAGAAAATGGATTGAATGCTTTCCAAACTAAGTTCATAAAAATTTTGCATAGAAAATTTTATTTTTTAAGAAGTACACCCAAAAGCAAGAAAGAGGCTATCTCTGTAATGCTAGGAACAAAATGGGAACCCAAAATGGTAAGTAGGAAGCAAACTGCCTTACTCAGGGAGGCCAGTAAAGGCATTAGAAACTGTCTTGACTGCCATCTGGGAAAGGGATTAAATACACAAGCTCTGGATTGGGGTGGAGGCCCCTCCAAGGTGAGTCCCCTGTGTGAAGCACTGAGATAGAGCTGTGCTTTCCTTCCTCTAATAGGAAAAACTCACCACCCATGAAGTAGGGAGTGAGATAGCAGGCTGCTTCAGATCAGGTATGAATATAGCCCTTGGGGTCCTAGCTCTGGGTCTGTGTTTCATGCAGGGGTGGGGCTGAATCCACATTATGTTGCAAGCAGAAATTCTAACTAACTAACTAACTAACTAACTAACTAACTAACTCTAACTAACTCCACAACTAATTTGAGGCTGTTCAAGCACATGGTGACTGGGCAGAGAAACTGTAAGAATGGCCTCTTGGGAGGCTAAGAACTAGAAAAATTAGAGCTAGATAGTTAGATAGATGGATAACAGAAAGATAGGTCAATTCCACACCTGGACTCGTAATCACCCAAGAGAGAATATCAAATATAATGTGAAATCCTAAAAGTCAATGGAGAGGAAAAATAAAAAGGTTAATTATAACCTCACAATAAGATTGCTGGCATGTTTCTCTTCATCAGAAATTGTTGTCATAAGCAGTACAATATGTTTTTCCAGGTCCTAAGGGGAAACAGTTAGGGATTTAGAAATCTATGAGCCAATCTATCATTTATGACTGAAGCCATTTGTTTAACCTAATCTTTTAATTTTATTTTAGGAATACATTTCCTGCTCTCCTATATAGGTACAAAGTTGTCCTTGCCAGTACCACTGGGTGAGGATATTTTTGTACTTCTTCAATTTGTAGCAATTGTGATTGTTCAATTTGCTTGCTTTACCTAGTCAAAAATTAAAGAGTGAAAGTGAGACAAAGACATTCTAAACTTACTAAGATTTAGAAAATGACTTTCCACAGTGGCTTAATGGATGGCAGTCACTAAAAAAGATTACTAATCTTTGCTGATGATAGTCCTTTTGTTTGAAAAAAAATGTAGGAAGGGAAGGAAAAATGGGATATAGTAAACAAAGAGAAGAAACAAATTATGTTGCTAAATTTAAATGAGAATTAACATGAAAATGAAGTGGAAAAAAACTATTTTTCATAATATATATTTAAAGCAAAAAAGAATTAAAACATCAAGCAAATAAAGCATAATAGTTCAGCATCAGGGATAATGGGTGGGGAATTCTGAAGAAAGCTAAAGTAAGCAAGGTCCTTGTTTAGGTTAGAAGGAAGACAGATATGTGTATTAAGTTTAGCCTCTAACAGCTCAATTTAAATAAATAAATGTTTATAAAAATGAAAAAATAGGTATACTTACTAAGAAAACAACTACAGACCATATGGTTGAATTGGTAAATGAAAATAAAGTAAATGTGATTAATCAACAAAATCCAGGAGAAGAAAACAAGCAGAGTAACATTAAAGCATCAATAAATAGCAACAGATAAGGTGACAAAAATATGTCCTAACAGCATGGACAATGAGGTCGATTCTATAAATCAACATTAGTTTTTATCAAAATTGATTTGTCTAGGTCAAGATGATGATGGCATTGTTCTGGAGACATGGGTGTATGGGGAAGTTAAAGGAGAATTGTTCAAACCAAAGGAATGTTTTCTAATGGTCAGAGGAGAGGCCTCCGTAACTCCTGCAGCTTTCTTGAAGTCATGGCAGGAATTAGTGTTGGATGAAGTTGAGGATGGCAGAATAGGGAAGTAAATGAGTCCTTGGTCCTTGATTACTGAGTCTTGTTCCTGTGGAACCGGAAACTTTCCTTACCTCTGGACTTAAAGTAATGCGAGCTGGTAGGCTTCCTTACTGTTAGTAGTGGTATCAGTTGAGATGTTTGCTATCTGAAACTGAAGACATTCTAATTGCTTCACCAAGTATTTTGCTAATTGGAACAAACCAAAATATTAAACTTACTTCCAAAAGGCAATCTTTTAATATTTAAAGCAGTTCATTAATGTGTGTGAATGTGTGATTTAGAAGATTCTAAAATAAGAGATAAATTAAACTTAAATAAAGGGAAATGATATACTAGACAACTATAGTATTAATGTCAGATATAGACTTTAAGAATTTAAATTTCAAGAATACACAGGAAAAATTCATACAAACATAAAGAAGAATTCACAATGCACATGACCCAAACTACATAACCCAAGAAAAATTGAGTTACATGGGTAAATTGACAGATTATGTTAAAATTAAAATGACATGGAATGAAATGGCACTTGTAAAATTAACAAAACTTGAAACATATCTTAGAAAAAAGCCTTAAAATTTGCAAGGTCTTAATGGAGAAAAATATACAGAAGAAGTTGTGAATAACCAAGAGTTCTATCATGTTAATGGATGAGCTGACTCAACATTAAAGATCTGAGTTACCCTCAGTTACTCTATAAATGCAAAATCATCACAACTCCAACCCCAACACCAATAAAAAATTCCAGGATATTTTTGGTGCATTGCCAAGCCTTCTTAAAAAATCATATGGATTAAAATAAAGATGTGTGGTAAGACAATTTTGAAAATAAATAATAAAGTGAATATCTGTTGGATACAGGTCTTTTACTTTGAAAACAGTATGTCATTGGTGGAGGAATTTATAAGTAGATCAGTGAAATAACATAAGCAACCCATTAAATGACTTGGGTTTTTAGTAAAAGAAACAGTAAAATCAATGGGGAAAAGATAATCTATAAAATACGTGGTGTTGGGACAATTGACTTTCTTCAAGGAAAATAAATGGGAATTTGACCTCTATTTCACACCATACACAATTCCAGACAAAAATATAACAAAGGAAACTACCAGGAAAGATACTGGAAAAAACTGTAGAAAATACTGATTTCAAGTGAAGTTGGTATAAGAAGGATTTCTTAAAAAAAAAATCAAAATGCTCCATCTATTAAGGAAGAGGTAGATACATTTGATTACATAAGGCAAATATTGCATTAAGAAATTTAAAAACAACCTATGGAGTAGAATATACTTTCTGTGTACATGATCAAAAATCAATATCCAGAATAAACAAAACAAAACAAAAAAATCCCTATGCATGAATAAGAATTAGACAAACAGAAAAAATTGTTAAAAGATGTAGAAAGCAAGTCACAGTAGAGATGTAGAAATGTGAATGAATAACAAAAGAAACTCATGAAGTTTACTTCACTAGCATTTTTAAAAAATTGTGATAACAGTGGTTTATAGCACACTATGATTTAGGGGAATAAGTCCACAGCTCCTCAGAGGTATGTCATCAAAAATGCACTCATTGTCCTTCACCTCAGATCATTGGGCCCTCTCTTCATTTTGTTCCGAACCCATCCCCTTGCCCCTCTTTGTAGCCTTAGTCAAATCTATGGTCATATTTCTAGGGTTTCTTTTGGTTTGGTTTTGTCAGTTCCTTTGTTTTGTTTTTCTGTATTCCACACATGAGTGAAATCATCCAGTATTTGTCTTTCTCTTTCTGACTTATTTCATTTAGCATAATCCCCTCCAGTTCCATCCATCACTAGTTATTTGGAAAATGCAAATTAAAACAGGGAATAACAAGTTCTACCTTCTGTTTGTCAAAAAATAAAGTCTAATACTTTAACATATTGATGTGTATGTAGGAAAAGATGTGTAGCAAACCATTGAAAGAAAAAACTACCTACCACTCAAGCTGATACGTCATTAATTTTCTTTTTGTTTGCTTTATTTTCCACTGCTTACCTCTCTGGGCACAGCAATATGAGTCAGAGTCATAGGCAGAGTGTGTGGCATATTTTTTTAAATGAATGAATGAAACTCCCTAAGAAACCAAGCATCCCTCTCCTTCTGAGATGAATGTTTGGGCTCCTAAAATTCAGCTGTTGAAACCCTCCACCAGTTGTGATGGTAAGAGCAGGTGGAGGTCCTTAGAGAAACTAGGATTAGGGGAGGTCTGAGAATGGAGCCTACCTGCATGGGATAAGTGCCCTCATTGCAGGAGACACCTGGGGGAGTTTCCCTGCTCTGCTCTCTGCAGCTCAAAGGCTCACATGACTTGACCTTGATGGCACTTGTGATTTTGGCCTTCCTGCCTTTGAAACTGTAAGAAAATTAATGTTTGCTATTTACAAGCTCCTTGGACTATAGTGCTTCATTATAGCAACCCAAAAACACTACGGCATCATCCTTGACACCTTATATCATTTTGTTTGCATCATTTTATAGCCTTGACATTATTATGCCTCTGTTAGGATCATTTGTTAATGTGTCTTCTTGTCTCATTTTACTCGCCATTCTCATTCCTTCAAATGGTAATATTTCTGAAGACTGTGACTGTGGACTGTGTTTGACAGCTCAATAGTACACTACCTTACTTAAAATGGGTGCTCAATAAATATTTCTTAAATTTAATAAAGTTAAAAATCACCATATCTTCACTAGTAAAAGATGTGCTGGCATTGAGAACTATTGTTTCGTATGTTTTGCAGTGAATCTCCTAGATCTTTTGTGGAGTGATTTAAAAGACACTGTAATCTATGAATGAAAAAATTATTCATATTTTAAGCATTTTTTTTCTAGAGGGTAAACCAAAACAAAACAAGCTCACTGGATTTATTTATTTATTTTAGAAATATTATGCTTACAGAAGGAAATGGAGATTCTGATAGTGCCCTAGGAACCTGAAAATGCATTCGAATTTTGTCAAAATCAGATTGCCTTTTCTTCAGATCACATTTTGATTACTAAAGACAACAGGGCCTCTGAGTGACTGGGGGTTCCTGGAAAGTGAGTTTTAGTTTAATTAGGTCTGTATGAACTGCAAATTGATTCACACTGATGGGGAGAAAGAGGTAGAAAAAGTCTGCTCCATTATCTTTGTCCCTTTTCCTTCCTCACATCTCTTCCTAAACTGCCTTTACTTTCTACCTGCATCTTTCCTTCTCAATGCTTTCATCCTTTTCCAGGCTGTTCAATTGTAATTTGATGGCCATTTGCTTATAATTTCTCTCTTCTTAAGCCTAAACCTGTTTTGGTGTTTTCTTATCAGCACACAATTTATCTTTCTCCAAGATGGGGAAGGAAAGCATTATATGTCACACAGACACATATTCTTTCAAACACCCCAGAAAGAACTCTCACTATTCATTGAGTGTACTTAGATGGTTTAGGACAAGGGGAAAATTTAGCAGCCCAGGATGCCTGGGCCTCACTGGGCAGAAATAATTGCTAATTAGTATCCTACTAGCTTGGGAACATTAATTGGCTTTGGGGAATCTGGCTTCTAACCCAAAGTGTATTTTGTTCATTTTAGCTTGCTATATAGGATGAGAGAAGAATGACAATTACTGAAATAGTTTCATTCCAGTAATTCAACCTAATGAAGACTTGTCATTTGAATGATTATTCAGTAGTTGGACTTGTTTTTCTGCCAAGGTTTCAGAAAAACAAACTCAGATATTCCTCAAGCCTGAGAAAACTCTTCCCTTCCTTTAAAATAAAATAATTTAGTGAATTTAATTTTATTCATGGGCACAGGAATGCTTACAAAAGAACAGTTACCCTATATGACTATGTAAATACAGAAGTAAGAAAATCTCTTTTAAAACATATCATTTTCACTCCAGAACATATCAAGCAGTAATATAAAATAAAGTACTTCAAATTGATATCTTTAATTTTCTCCTGGAAAGAAATTTGTCAGCTATTTTATGATTTATTGAAGCTAAAAGCATATGTGAGAACAAGTTTTATGATTAATTAAATGAAATTACTTGAGCATAATACTCAGAATGATATTATCTTTGAATTAAAATTCACTTGAATAAGATTGATGACATTTTCAATCAGTAGATTAATTAAACTCTTTGTTAATTACACATAAGTCAATATGTTTGGATTATATATCAATCAATATACTGAAGCAACAGCCACTTACTTTACTCTAGAAAACTGGTTTGCTGATATTTTTCTAGGAGCTTTATTTTAGAAGTTAGAGTTATTTTCTTTCTATCAGAGGTCCCAATATTTAGCAGATTTAGATGTGAAGATAATGATTGCAACAGTTTCATTTTTTTTAATCATTATGAAAATCTGGGGTTCTGATGATTCCTTTAATGATTATTCTTGTAACTGAATTTTAACTCTGCCTCACTCAGATAATTTTTGTCAGAGCAATTCAGGGGTGGAATCAGAGCTGGTGAAGTCTGCAGCTACTCTGCTCTGCCTGATATCTGTCTGATTTGAACTCCTATCTACTGTTCTTTCAACTTTGAAGCAGTGTGCTGACTGAAATGAAATTGTCTGTTGTGCTTAATATTCTGAATGATTGTTGGAAATTTAGGTACCTTACAATTCCTTTGACAAGTTACTCCACCTGTCCCATTGCTAGAGGGTAATTTCTGATAAATTCATATTTGTTTTTAAATATGAAGTGGAAAGTGGGATGGGGCAGGGGTGGGGTGGGGAAATAAATGCTTCTTGATGCAAAACCACCAAGGTCTTTGTGTGATTGTGAGCCAGTGAGAAGCTCACACTGGGTTATTTTTTGAGTATCTCAATGCAATTCAATAAAACCAAGTGCTGTGGTGGGACAATCAACCCAGCACCTCTCTTCCTACAATTCATTTTCTATATTTATAGCCACTGGACCAAATTCTTCTCAGTCTGGCAAGAGTTTACATGCTACAAATAGCTACTCTTGAATGAGTGGGATGTTTCTGGACTCTCAGAGATCCAATTTGGGGCTGTCATTTAGCTCCTGTCAAAGTCTGACTGAGACAATTGATATTTGAGAAATAGAGTTTATAGATGTGTGGTCCCCAACGTGTGCTCAGCTGTATCCTTGATCACCAGGAAACTCTAAATGTGGTGCTCATTAACTTAGCTTTTCCCTGTGGAAAATCTTTCCTGAATCATGTTTCAGTGCTGGGTCTTTATCTTTTTTTTTCTTCTCTTAAGCATTAATACTGGAAACAGTGAAGTGAAGAATATTTCAGTCGTTTCTGTAAAAACTGCTTAAAGATACTGCCCATTATGTTGTTCAATGTTCCTTGAGCAAGAATTCATGCGACAAATTCCTTTCAAAATTTTTATCAGGAAAAAGTTTGTCTCTACAGAAAAAGTGAAAGTTTTGCTTTCTTCAGACAAGGAAAATCATATCTTTTTTCTGTTCACTGTATACATTGGCTGTGAAGAAACTCAAAAGAAAAGTAAATGTTGTCTTAAAAGAAAGGTGAGAAATCTCAGGTGTGATACTATTCTTCCTTGAATATGTTCATTTATTAAGGCAATGGATATTGATTAAAGGGCCACTGTGTTCCAGTTATCATGTCAAATGTTGGGGAGAAGAACATTTTTTATCCTGGATAGAATTATGGTCTATGAGGGGGATAAACAAATACATCTGCCAATGGAGGGGTGCTAGAACAGAGGGAGTAGGAACTGCAGTGGTTAACTAAGGAAGCCCTCAGCTCTTCCAGGAGATGGGAACTCTCTAGGATGAATTAGAAATAAGTCCCTAGGGTAGACTGTCTGTAGGGTGGTGCTTGAAGGCAAATAGAAGTAGTAAAGCAGACAGAGCAGAGAGCGAGGCCAGGGACTTGAGATAAAGTTGGAGCGATGTGCAAAATCTGGACAATGAAGACCTCTGTACCTTGCCTAGAAGGTGGTGGTTTATCCTTTGAGGTGTATAGATTTGTTGAAACATTTTAAGTGGTATGATCAGATATGCATTTTAGAAAATCTTCTGGCAACCTAACAGAAGATGATTTGGGAAGGGGTCCAGATGAGCAGCAGTTAGGCAGTTTTTAAAAAAGTACAAAAATCGCATGAGAACTTCACTGCAGCTGTGGTAGAGTAGGGTGGGGAGATGGGGAGAGGAGAGATTAAGTGGAGAGAGAATTAGAATCAACAAGATTTGATGTCTTCTAAATTGTTAGGTGTGAATGAGGGAGCAGAAAAGCAGAAAAACCCAGGTTCCTGGCTTGGCAGATCATGATGGAAGCATAGCAGACAGAAAGAAACAGGTGCAATTCTGTGATTTGGGATCAGATGTATACAATTGTTTGTGTAACTGAGAGCTGGATGTTAGAAGATGCTTTACAAGTAGCTAGCTTTAAGAGTCTAGACTGCAGGAGAAAAACTTAAACTGAAGCTGAACATGTGGGAGATGTTTCTACAGTGAAGATTAAGTGAATTCCTTGATTCAATAAAACCTTTGAGGAGTGTAAAGTATGAGTATAGGCTGGGGATGAGTGTGTGGGCAGAATAGAGGTGTCTTTAAATTTGGGGGGCAGTGGGGAAGGGAGGATAATGGGAAACAATGGTGTTAGTGAATACCTCTCATTTCCTCTGTGATCAACCCATGACCACATGTAGTCAATCCTCAAGCATTGAGTATCTCAAATTCAGTAAGTCAAAAGCTAAAATCCTCCTCCCCTCACTTCCCTCTTTCTCTTTTCCCCATTTGGAGCAGAATTCTACCAACTTCCCTTGTCTCCATTCCCTAGTCACTGCTTTTGTGCAAGCCTCTGACAATTGGCCTGGCTAGTAGCAATAGTCCCCAAAGGACCCTTGCCTTCATTCTTGCTCTCACATTCAAATTGGTTCACACCACTTCTCTATTAAAAATCACACAGTGGAGTCCTCTTTCCTGCCAGGTAAAGTTCAAATCCTTGTGTTGGCATATATGTTCAAGATCTATTTAAAGAGCATGCCATAAGAGAACCATTTGGATGTCATTCTTTTACATATGCTGAGGGCAAAAGCTAAAGGAAGACATCTTCATCTCTAAGTTTTGCTCCATTCTTCCTGCTTAACCTTCTCTTAATCTAACAATGGACAATGGAGATTCCAATGATCCAAGGTCACAAAGCAGCATGGCATTTCTGAGTTGGAAAATCTGCTGCTGCTCTTTCATCTTTGGCTAATTTCCTGATACTGAACTGTAGTATTTTTTCTCTTATCACCATGCTTTTGCATATGCTATTTCTTTTCCCTGGAATGACTTCTCCTTCTTCATTTTGATAGGTTTATACAAGAAATAACACAGATGTATGTGGTGAATTCTATAAAATAAGGGATGTTTTATTCAGGTTATATTTAGCTTGGAAGTTGTTTTCTTTCTCTGCTCCCTTCCATCGAAACCAGGATTTATAAAAGCCTACCCACTGCCACAGTGCCATTCAAAGAGACAGAAAGCAAGATCAGAACAAAGGGAAAAGTCACCTTTGGGTGACTAATAGAGGCAGGCACTATTTGTAGAGTGCACTTTAGAGGAAACGAACTCTTCCTGGAAATGAAGTTGATGACTTAAAGATAGATTCTCAACAACTGTTGACTGAGACACTAAGAATTCTGTCATTTGAATGAAAGCCCTGATACAGAAGACATCCTTTGCAGGGGTTTCAGTGAAGAATTTTTTAAAGAAAGATGTGGCTCAGCAAATGATGTAGCTCCAGAGTAAAGGAAAAAGAGAAAATGCACAGTATCTGTGGGTTTAGTGGTATTTCATTAAAATTTTTTACCGATTCTGAGTGAGAAGGAATGAGCTAAACAGTGAGTTTTTGTGCCCGAGATAAGCATTAACAGTTTAGTAATCCATATACAATCAATTTCAAAGTAAGCATTGACTTTGTCATTTCAAGCTAGAGGAATAATTTTAAACTTAAGATGCATGGTTGAAATTAAAAGCAACTGTAAGTTCATTTTGCTATTTGATAAGGCCAGGAAGAAAAGAACCCTATATTTCAAGTTCTTTGAATTTTCAAAGTGCTTCAATGATGAGCTAAGGGTATTTATATTCTGTAACCAGCTAGCAAAGAGCATAATTAAGAGATCAGATAGAAGGGGAAGGGCAGTATTTAAATATAAATTTACACAGGGGTTTTCCTTTTATTAAGTTTATTGGAAAAAGAACTAGAAGCTTCTGGACAGATCTAGTAACTATAAATTTCTTCCAGGGATAGTCATTTAATGTTAACTACAAAATTGCTACTTAATATTCATAGGATGCAACCTTCCATTACTGCACTTGCACACCATTCTATGATTTACTTAATCCATATTTGTTTTGTAGGAAATGGAATGTGTTTACTTAATTTGTAAAGAAATGCAACAGCCTTGTGTTAATCTATTTAAAAATTGTCCCTGCATTAGTTAGAAAATCATCTATCTCTGGACCTGTTTTTCTCTTTGCAGGTTGCAAGTAAATGCATGCCTTTTAGGAGATCTAGATTCAAATACAACATGAAGATTGGTTTCTGTGACACTAACTTAAATTTATTGAGCATTTTCTCTGTGCCAGGCACTGTAGTGAGCACAATGCCTGTCTAGTGCCCCTGCATGAGACACTGGTCAGTCAGGGTTGCAGAGCCACTGAGGTTGTTAGCGGACAAGGGGCTTACATTGGTTACTCTGGACCTTCACAACTCCATGTTTAATCATTTAATGCCACTAGCTTGTAAAGCGGGAATTTTTGCACCGCAAAAATCAACCAAAGCTGTAAATCAGACTTTCCCTGGAGAGCAGGGTGGAAGAGTCCAATGAATTGAAGATCTGGAAGGGAGAGTTGGAGGGTGGAGGTGTCATTTTCCAGTTCTCCTGTAGTACTGGTTGGAAAACTGGGAGATTGCAGAGAATCTGGGCAGCTGACTCTGTCCAGCTGCACAAGGAGGATTGAGGGGGAAGGCTCTTGGAGAGGACCCTGGGAAGCTGTTGACACTGTAGAACAGCTGCCTCTGGGGGTTTGTGGCCAAGCATCTGGGGTTGGCATTGTGGCAACTGCAAATGAGCAGAGCTGACAGTCCATGAGCTAGACTAGACATCGAATAGAGGGAAGTTAGTGCCAACTTGGTATCCACCAGGCACCGCTGTTTGACCATCACCATATCTGAGTTCAGCAAAATCTTGCCATTCCTCTCCCCTCTGCTGCACTTCTACCTCCATAGATTTTAGACCGGTTTTTCTTTTGGCCAATCCTAACCTTGGATCAAATAGGAAACAGGTGTCTGGGAAACAAAGCTACCTTAGCTGAGTTAATATAGCATAGCCTAACATACTTTCCAAGAGCACAATGAAATAAGAAGTATTATTATTCCCATTTGTCAGAAAATAAAAGTCAAGATCAACTGAGGAAATTTGGTTGAGGTTACACAAATATGTCACTGGGTCTGTTACATTTCAGAGCTTACCTTCTTCACCACTATAGTGTACTGGGGTGGGGGAGGTCTTTTCGTTGTTTTTGTTGCTTTAAACGCAACAAAAAAAAAGTTCCAAAAAGTAGTTCCATTCTGAAAGTGTTGTTGGTAAGCATTTGAGATGGTTGAATTCACTTGGTAATTGTAACCAATGTTCTAGCTTGCAGAAAGTCCAGACCAGGTGAAAATGTATCTTCTTGCAGAAAAATGTATCGTACTCAGGCTTTCTTTAGTGGTGTATGCTATATGTAGCCTCAGCTTCTGGAGACACAAAGAGGAATGGTAAAAGGTTTCTTGCCCTTAAGAAGTACAGAGTCTATTGGAAACAGACATAGCAATTTTTTTATACCAGACCATTGAATACTTTCCCAGATTTACTCAGACCTGTGGTCCTGCAGGCCTTGGATAGTTGCTCCATAAACAGCCTGGCCATTTTTTGAATCCTACCATCACCCCAGGCTTCAGCGTCAATTCCATTTTGTCCACTGTAGCAGAGGTATTAGGGTTCTTGGCTCTGATCTGGCTTGCCTGAACTCATAGGTGTCTGACTTAGTTATGGCTTCTGGGCTCAGAGGAGAAATAGACATGTTGTTTTCAGCAGCTTCTTGGAAAGTCTGGACCATGTAAATCAGAAGTAGGCAGGGGAGTTGATATTTGGTAGGATAGACTTTTTGAAAGATGATAAACTGGAGTTGGAGCACCCTGGAGGACCCTCCCTTCTTTACCCAAACAGCCTATTTTTCAAGAGACATGTACTACATAGTGGATAAGGGAGGGGAATCATGTGATTGAACAATGACTGAGTATCCTAAGAGTCTATAGACAGTTCAGCAACCTAGCACTCCATTTGTAACTGCCCTCCTTCCCTTCCTTACCCACCTTGCCCCTCACCATTATTTTCCTGGGTTTTCCTCTCTTGTAGAGACTCAGCCTCCAATTTTTGCTTCAGACTCTGATCTCTAGGGAACAGAGGCAATGAAAACTTCCTAAAAGTGAACAAATGCTAAGTTAGTTATAATAATAGATGCTTAGAATACCACTGGGAATGTTGCTAAAAATACGTAATTCTTAACTTCTGCTTTGTTGCTCATCTTATTTTTCTCTATTCAAAGCCCTTACCTTTGAAACCTAAACCTAACTCATTAAGTAATTCTTTTTTTAGCTTTCTCTTCTCATTAATCTCGTAAACTAATTTTTTAAAAACATTCAAATGCTATGATGTGACAATATGTAATAACCCTTATATAACGTGTTTGCATTTAAAAAGAGATCTCACTAAGCCAAAGGGATGAAATATATATATATATATATATATATATATATATATATATATATATATATATATGTAACTTCATATTGCACAGTGGAGAAATTGGAGGAAGACTCTCAAATCATATCCCTTTGATATAGATACCAACACGACATTATTATGAAAACTTGGCACAATAGAGCCATGGCAGCTTTATATTATAAAGTTTATTAAAATTGGTCAAGTTACCAATACTGAAAGTAAGCAATGGCACATTTTTCTTCATTGGTACTACAAAGAGAAATACAGTTATTATACTGGAAATGTGGCTATGGAAAAGAATCTGCACTTGATCCAGAGGATGTGTTGTCAAACTCTACTAAGCTCACTTTCAAGGCACAGTGAGATTCTATTAAAATTAGCAGGATATTGTTAAATACTTGATAGCCTGCATTCATGATTAACATATTAGGGAAGTTAAGAAGTATATTTCTAAACTCAGGGCTAACATGGTTGTGTTTATGTTTTTAAATGAAATCGTTTGGAAACTGTGGAATGGGTAAATTAGTTTCCTTTATCAAAAAGAGAACCCTCTGAAATTGACTTTGAAGACTGAATCTCAAACTGCAAATAATTTAAAATAAAGGTTAAAAATGAATACGCTGACATAGCCGACTCTCAGAACGAATGCATCATCACTCTACAATTATAACTGGGTTTACCAACTGGAAGATTAAAAGAGAAACTGTCAGTTATGACATTTTGGTCCCAAGGATTTTTAGCAAAGCCTTGTGCTAAAAATTTGGGCAAAGGTAAAATGGTATGTTTACCCTAAAGCATCTGAGAGTCTTCAAATAATTAGAAAAAAAAATCTTTTATTCTATCAAGATTTTATCTTTTCCTGGCTAGAGACAGGCTCATATTGATAGAAAATTAGCACAGAGTAATGTTCAATTTCACTAAAATATGGCACAGTTCTGGTTCTGTATGTTATAAGGAGCCTTTAATGCCATTGCTGCAGGACAATCAGAAATTTTTCCAGCTCTTGGTACTTGAATTGCAAAGGAGAATATTAATAAGATAAAATCCTAGGATGGAGAAATCTTTCAACTCTGAAATTCTATGCCTGCAAGAGTCATAAGATAGCATTTTCTCATAAAGTCCCTTTGCTTTAGAAGATCCACAATCCTGATTATTATTCAAACCTAATTTCAACTCAGAAAACTTAAGTAAAAGAGCATCTTCAAGTTCTGAGGATTATAAAAGATGACAGGACGTATGTACTTTTGATCAAAAATGCACCAGGGGCAACAGCTGCCCACCAAAAGGCAGCTAAGTGGAGCTGTCAGTCAGAATAATGGGAGAAGGGGGTGCCAGAGCAGATCATGGAGCTGACTCCTGAGCAATAAAACCATTATTCCTTCTATGCTGGTCAGTTAGGAAATGTTGCTGTATCATGAAAATGACATTATGACATTCTTGGTTTGTTATTTCTCCTCAGTTTTCATTTAACATTTTTGTACTTGAAAAAGCAACCACATTTCACATTGTCCTCGTTAGGGTTTGAAACACATTATAATGTTCAATTCATTCTTCCACAATTATTTATAAAGTGCTTATTATTTGCCAGTCATTTTGCTAAGTACTAGGGTCACAAAAATGATTGGATCTTGAGGTCTGTTGGTAGTAGCTTAAGGGCCCTGGGGATATTAGAGGAACAACTGGGAAGTGTCTGATTTTGTAGATAAGGATTCCTGGGCCCGCAAGAAGGTAGGTACCTGTTAAGGTGGAAACTGAGGTGAGATGATTCTCTGATTTCCACAGCAGAACTGATCAGAATTTTTCAATTATTTATGTACTCGTTAACTCATATTCATTGAGTGTTTACTACTCTGGACCATTCATGTCCTTCTCCTTCTGGAAGTTACAGCTCTGTAGGGAGATGAATATCAAAATGATAACAAACACAAATTCCTCGAGCCATATTGTAGAAGTGAAATATAGATAACGTAATTTTTTAATAAGGGAACTGAGTAGTATTTCAAACACCTCCTCACTTTTGACAGAATATTTAACGTGATCAATTCTAAGCAAGCCATGTACATTCATATCAGCCATTTTTTCACTCTTTCTTTCTCAACCACAGTTGATACTAAGTTGCACCTGGAGTATATGAATTGTTGAGGATACCCATCTGGTCCTATGTCATCACCTTCCAATGTTGGCAAGAGATATCTGACTTCTCCTGTCTAGCAATCTCAGTGGCATCTACTGAGGTACCCATCAACTCCACTGCTCTACACTGCCTGAGTTCCTTCAGTAAACCTCTTGTCTGTGACTCTAGTTCCCCCTGGTCTACCCCTGAGACTCTCTTTTTCCCGAGTAAAAAATTTCTAAGCAGGTTTTATTTTATTTTTTAATTTTTTAAAAAATAATTTGTTTATATATAAATTTCACATCTCTGTGAACTCTGGGGTTCACCCCCTCTCCCTGACCGTTCCCACCCTGTCCCCACCCCCAAGTTGTGTACTTCAATTTGGTTGCTGGCTTATTTTGGCTTTTCTTCATGGCTTTTTGTTTATCTTTCTCATGTCCCATATAGTAGGCAAAACCATTTTGTTTCTGTCTTTTTCTTTATGATTTGTTTCTGCTAATATGAATTCTTCTAAGTCCATCCATGTTATCATAAAATCATCCAATTTTTCATTTTTAATCGATGAGTAATATTCCATTGTGTATATATACCACATTTTTCTTTCATCCAGTCATCTGTTTTCGGACATTTTGGTTGCTTCCATGTCCTTGCAATTATAAATAGTGCTGCAATGAACATCCAAGTACAAGCAGGTTTTATTTCAAAAGTTTTTTGAACTGGAAAACTCACTGTTATTATTCCTTCTTCCAAATTTGTTGCTTAAGTAATAAATATTATGCTTTCAAGTACTTCAGAGCTTTGTCTTTTGATAGTAAAATGCTAAGATTTTTAGATTCCAAATTTAATTCCTTTATGGGAAAATAATTGGCATTTTTTTCTTTCAACAACCTGTCCTGAGGACAGTAGTAAAGGTAGAGTGATGTGTTGGTTAGTTGTTGCTCAAAATAGTGATAATCTATCTCATGGTTTTTGTGGGTCAGGCACTGAGACAGGGCTCAGTAAGAACAAATGATCTTACTTCCACCTTGTCTGGAGGCTCAGCTGGAAATCACTAAACACTGAGGACTGGAATCATCCTAAAATCTTTGATACAGAATCTGGAGCCTGGGACCTTTGCTGGTGGCTGGGACCTTTGCTAAGGCAGTGAGCTGGAAGACCCTCACATAGTGATGCCATGTGTTGTGGGCTTTCTCACAGAGACTGGACAAGATGGGGAGAAAGGACAGAAGGAGAGAGAGAGAGAGAGACAGACAGACAGACAGACAGACAGACTGACTGGCTGACTGGCTCACTGACTGACTGACTGACTTACTTTATGGGCAAGCCTCATCCATCACAAAGCATCCTTCCCTTAGTTGAGTCAATTACAAAGATCCACCTGTGTTCAAATACTTGTGTATGTCACGCTGTGAGCATGTGGAGTGAAATATATATTGGTATGGCCATGTAAGGAAAATATAGTCTTAGTCTATCATTGTACATACATGTACCTAGCTCTTTAGTGAGACTCAAAGAACAGGGAAGAACTTCACCTTAACAAGAGAGATTTTTAAAAATATTAAAAAATTTATTTTTATTTATTTTTAAATTTTCTTGCATTTTTATGCCTTTGTGCGCAATATTTGATTTTTCCCCTCATGTGCTGTCTCCATAATTCTCCCATTACTGTGGCACCTGTGACCATCACTATAGTCTCTTGTGCTCTTTCCTCCCCTGTTTCCTCTTCTTTCATTTTTTAACCAGTCCTATACAGCTTGACTCTTTGTCAATGCGAACTTTACTTCTTTTTGGTCACACCAATCACATGGATCATCATCATTGGGTGCAGATCAAACGGAAAAAAATAATCTTGCACAGTATTACCCAGTAGTTTTCATTCCCTGTATTTCTTGCTAACCACCTCCTGCCACTCTTATCCCTCAGTGGCAGTCACTTGTTCTACTGTTGCCCCATCTCTATTCCCAGGGACAAAATTTATTTATATTGAATTTCTCTATCACCAATCTTGCCCATGTTTCCTTCCCTTTCCTTATCATGATTTAACAGTCCAGTCTTTTGCTAGAAAATTAATAATAGCTTTTCTTTTGCCCATAAATTTTAACAGGTGCCTAATTGAAATATAAAATGAAATAGCTAATAATGAGAAAGTTGTTTTTAAAATCCAGTGTCATTTTTGGATCAGAGGAGGTGGGTAGAAGCAGCTCAATAGCTCCTAATTGTGCTATGCAGATGCCCACGAGTGTGCCTCAGGAACAGAGCTGCTAAGTTTACTTAGCCAGGGGTTATACTGTAGGGGTTGATCTAGCAGAATAGTGAATCCCAGCTAATCTCCTCTTTATTGTTACATGTTTTTAAATGAATGCTTTTACTATTTTATTTTAGTTATAAAATCAAGGCTATTTTCAACTATTTTAATATATGTGCAGTCTATAAAGGAAAAGGAAAAAAATCACCAGAAATCTTACCATCTTTTTGTAACTCTTGTAACACTTTGACAAACACCTATATATTTCTGTATGCATGAATACCTATAACTCTATCCACATAATACTTTGTACACATGTTATGCTATATGTACAGTTCTGTTTCCTGTTTGTTTTTTATTCAGTAATAAATGGTGCCTATTTTTCCCATGTCAATAAATATAGATCTGTAGCATCATTATTTTTATTGACTGCATAATATTCCTTTAGGGGACATACTATAATTTATTTAACTATTTTTTTGAGCAGCATTCATGCCTATTGAATTTTTTTAATTACAATCAATGCTCTGAAGAACTTCTTTGTAAATTGTTTTTTTATGTTCTTGTCCAAAGAAGTCTTTTGGGTAAATCCTATAAAAGGAGATTACTGATATTTTTCTTATTGAAGAAGATAATAAGAAGTAATGGAGAAAAGAAATCTGAGTGACCAATCTAATTCCAGATAATTATGCAAAAATATGTATGGAAAGCTACACTGTGTTAGGAGATTGCGCTAGATGTCTTAGGATACAAAGATGGGGGAAAAAAAAAACCCTGACAACTTCCAGCCTAGCGGGGATAGTGATCCTTAAACAAATCATTACTACATTAAGATCAAATTCTCATTAGAGGTATAAACAAATTACCAGAAGAAAGATGAAAGAGGAAGCTGTTAAATCTGATCAAGAGACATGGGAGAAGAAATAACAATGAAAGTAATTGCAAGTGAGCTGGTCTTGTAGTTGAGAAGGAGTTAAAGAGATCAATGCAATAGTTTGTTAGAACTATCTTAACAAAGTACCATGTACTCACATGTACTCAGTGTCTTACACAACAGAAAATTGTCATCTTGTATTTCTGAAAGTTGAATATCTAAGATCAAGGTGTAGGTAGAGTTAATTCCTTCTGAGGGTCCTAAGGGATGAATGTCTTCTGTCCTCTCTCCTTGATTTGTTGATGGTCTTCTTTTCCCTGTGTCTTCACACAGTTCCTCCCTCAGAGTCTGTGTCCACATTTCCTCTTGTAAGGGCACTGCAATGTTAGATTAGTGCCCTTTCTGATGAACTCATTTTAACTCAATGACCTCTTTAAAGAATTGATCTCCAAATTAGTCACATTTTGAGGACTAAGAGTCAAATATGTGAATGGGGGCTTGTGTGCACTTCAGTCCATAACAGTAAAACAATGCAAAATGCAGGTACAAGGGCCCAGGATCAGCCAAAGGAAGAGACTGGGGGAGACAGAGGAAACTCTATGAGCCAAGGGAGAATTATGTAGTCTGGGAATAGAAAAGGTCTAGTAAAGGAAGACATATCTCTGCTAGGAGGCACAGGTTTACAAAGAACCTGAAGAAAATGGACTTGGCTCTGGAGAATCATGTGTGATTTTAAGCAGAAGAGTGGTATGATTTAGGTTTGTTTTTCATTTAGATGCTTCTGTCAGAATGCCAAGTGTTGGTAAGGATACGGAGCATCTGGATTTGTCATGCACAACTGGTTGAGATATAAAACTCAACTATTTTGGAAAACAGTTTGACAGTTCTTAAAATGTTACCCATGTAACCATCATGTGACTCAGCATTCCTTTCTGGGTATTTACCCAAGAAAAATGAAAGTATGTCATAGGTAATAATTTGCACATGGTGATAATAGTGACATTATTCATAACTGCTTCAAACTGGAAATAATCCAAATGTCCAGCAATAAGTGAATGAATAAATACATTGTTGTATTCAGTATATTACCCTTAGTTAAATCCATTCAATATGATACCCTTCAGTTGTAAAAAGGAGAGAATTATTGATATCCACAATGTATGGATAAATCTAAAATAATTGAGTACAGAATCCAGCTAAAATAAAATTATATATTGTATGATAGCATTTATATAGAATCCTAGAAAATATAAACTGATCTGGGGTTCAGGTAGGGTAGGGATAGGATGGAAGGATTATAAAGGATGATTCTTTTGGAAGGAGATGATAAAATTGTTCACTATTTTATTCCTGAAATAAAATCAATGATGTCAACTGAAGCTACATAGTAAAAGTTGTTTTCATTATCTTGATCATGGATGTGATAGTTTGATAGGTGTATCAAATGCTAAAATTCATCAAATAATACACTTTATTGTTGATAATTTATCCCTCAATAAAAACCAAACAAGAGGAAAACAAAGCTACAATAAGCAGGAAAAGAAGTATGTGGAGTGAATGGAAAAAGACCGGAACATAGATATATAAAAAGGTGACAATCAGTAGGTTACTTCGGAACACTGGTCGATGATTATGGGGACTCAAGTGAGGTCAGACAGGTGGTAGCCCCTGGGTTTTGTTCTCCTCCTGTTCTGTCACATACACTTTTAGTGACTTGTCTCTGTGTGATGAAGAGGCCATCAGTTTTCTTTTCTCTAATTCCTTGTGGTATTTAATGAAAAATTTTAGAGATCAGGAGTGGTAGTAAGAAAAATATCTGTTGTTCATGAGGCTGTGTTCTAGGAGGTAGAAAGGTAGTATGTCAATGTTCCCTGCTATGAAGAGAAAGCAGAGCAGGGCATGAAGTTGGGGCAGACATTGGGTGGAGAAACTGATTCAGAGGTGTTTAGAAAGAGCCCTCTGGCAAGGTGACACTTGAACTCAGATCTGCATGAAGTGGAGAAGGGACATCAGTGGAGATCAGGGATGAAAGTCATAGGTGCAGAGACTGCTAAGCACAAAGACCTGTAGTGGCAGTGGAAGTGGCTTGTCAAGAAGGTGGACAGAGATGGAAGTACCATAGCAGCATTTTAATTAGGTTTGTGATTTGCCATGGTGCACCCAAACCTATGCTATAAGAGGCATTTCCTCTTATAGCAACATGCATACTAGAGTGTGTAAATGTTAAGTATTGTTTGAAATATTACTCATTGGCTGTTGTAACACAGAGTCTCTTTTACTTCACTAGATGCTATTTCTTATGATCTCTTTCCTCCCTTTGCTTTTTTGCATAACTGGACTTGGTCTTGGTATTTGTCATATCAGAATTGAGTCTAGATCTCATGTTTTCAGGTGTGAAAAACATCCTATAGAGATATCTTAATGTCAATGCCAGGGTGAATTACAAATTAAAACAAAATCTGACTAAGACCAAAAAGTAGATAATCACAAGTGGCTGTAAAATTAAGACAAGTGCTACAGCCCTATAAATTCTACCTTACAAAATGTAATATTGAGAGGAACCAATGAACATTCCTGACCACCTTATTATGAGGAGTGTGTTTCCACATCTTGATTAATTCTCCCCACAACCCTATTACTAACACCATTTTACAGTCATAGAAAGCAAGCTCAGAGTATTAAACAACTTGGTCCAAGGTCACACAGCTAACAAATGCCGGAATCAGAATTTCTAGTCACGTCCACTGCCTCCTGTTTGGAACTCCTGTCACTGTACCACGTCAGTCTTCAGTGCTGGGCTTCCACAGCCATAATGCTGGGCTGTCAGGAACAGAATAGAGACAATCCTCCTTGAAAGCAAACAACTGCCTTGAGAAAGAGGCCCCAGAGCTTTATCTCTTGATTGTCAGAACTATCTATTTGTCTGAACATTTCGAAGAAACCCGTGCTAGACTCAGGCACTCCTCCCTCCCCTCAAGAATTCTCCAAAGAGATTGGCAGCAGAAGGAGACAGGGGAAGTGGCCAGGTCAGCTGGGTCTGATTGGACACTGTTTGAGTATCTAAGACCTGATAAAAATCTGGGCCTCTGGGTACTCGATTTTTAAATAATCCTGTCAGTTCTCTTATAATAGTAATAAATTAACCAAACAGCAGATTCAATGGTATTTTATGTCCTAAGGGTATTGCTTTCACACTTCAACTTGATAGCATGATTTATCAAGAGATAAATTACAGCTGGGAACGAATGGATTTACTGATGTCAGAGAGACGACAAGTATATTCCGAGGATGTTACCCATGATGGGCCTGTACCTGACAAGCATATTTGAAAACCCCCAAACAAAAAGCTTCTTTTCAAAGCCTGGATAACTTTAATCTTCACTTAGGATGAAGGCCACTGCAAGGACAGAAAGATTTGGGTGGTCTAATTTGCCCCCTCCTTTATTCACTATGACCTCTAAATATTAATTGCTTTGCTCTTTGGAAACTGGTCATGCAAATCTTTTCTCAAACCAGTGTGGAGGATAAGTAAATAAATGAATGTGGGGATTTGTTACTGTAAATATAACTGTTGCCTTGCCCCATTCTTCCGCTTCCCATCAGGTATTATTGCAAGTCTCTCATGCTTGTCCCTGTGTATGACTAAGATGGAGCTCAGTTTTGGGCATGGTCTAGGAGTAAGACATCCTCATCCTTTGAGTATGAGGAAAGGTAAGATTTCTTCTGGGGGATTGCTCAGAGGAACACACAGGAAATAATTCCTCAAAGGGCCTACGAGGAGGGCAGTGGCGATGTGAGCTCTTAGGTAACATATCTCTGGAGATTCATGAAGACATTCCTTTCCCTCTCCCTTCCTCCCTGCCCTGCACACAGATCCAGGACTAATAGGTCCTGATCTACAAATCAAAGATATTTTTTGTACTATCTAGAGTATGTATATTTGAGAAATTAAGAATTACTCATGGGAAATGTGTAATGAATGTGCCATTCTTAAAAATATTTTTTGAGAATTTTATAGGAAGAATAGGAATAAGACTGTTTTGTTAGAAGGAGCATGCGGTGTTGAGGAGAACTGAGGGGCCTGATGGGATGTGTGTTGTTAGTCTTTACTGGTATCTTGAAGGAAAATAAATTTAAACTTCGGGTATCTACCTCATAGCAGTTGTGATTAGGTGCATCCTGAGCTTTAAAAATGTGTTTTTAAAGCAGACTTCAAAGTGTGGACAATGTACAATTAGCAAGCAGACATAGACTGTTTTGCCAAACAATAAATTAGAGCCCCAAACAGAAATCATTAGAAAAAGTAAATGTAGAAATAAAATTTAACTGAAGAAGCAAGCAAGCAGATAGGCTATTTAATGAATAGCTTATCTAAAGGAATTCAAGGAACAAATAGGATTTAAAATGTTCCCAACTCTTGGATGATTTAAAGCTAGTCATAACTAGACAACTATGTGCACAGATTAAAGGAAAATGATGCAGTATGGCTTCTAGTTCAATCCTTTAAAAGTTTTCCAATAGCTCAAAGCATCTGTCAAAATCTTAGGGAGGTGCTACAAAGAACTATTTTAAACTCCAAATTCAGGACACATGAAGATGTACAGGTGCCTGTCATTTTTCCCTCTTGGGGATGAACAGCTTTGCCATCTATACATTGTGAAAATGATTATAAACATAACACTTTCCCATCATTCCATCACTTTGTCTATGTGAATTTCTCTGAGCTTGGGTAAAAAAATTTTTTTTATTGTGAAACATATAAGTTGCTTCATGTTTTTTTTTCCTGACCAATTTATGACTACGTTTTTATGGGGGGAGAATGTGAGAAGGTGTGAAGCAGGACTCCTGAACCCCAGGGAGTCTTAGGGTTTTCAGGATAAATCTCAAAGCAGAGTCCCATCACCTTGGACATCTGACTTTCAGACAAATCCCCCAAAGGAACCCTAAGGGCCTGAGAAGTCATCTTTAACATGAATTATCGTACTGTCTTAGAGAAAATAAGCCTACAGTCTAATGTGAGAGGCAGAGCAGAATTGGGCAGAGGCTTAAATTTTTGAGCTGAGTGTCAATCTTGGATATAGAGACCGATTTTTTATAGGTACAACTTATTGGGGAGCTAATACTGGGAAGGAGGGCAACCCAACAATTGTATTTAAGCTAAAGTAGATGGGAAATACAGATTTGGCTGTCTGCCAGTCAGTCTTAAAGTAGGTCCTCAATAACCCCTTTTTTTCTTTTTTCTCCAATCTTGTTTCATTTTAATCTTGAGAAAAAAGATTGATTCCCACTTGGAGCCTCTGTCTATGGAATTTGCACATTTCCCCCATACTTGGATTTTCTCCGGGCACTTATAGTTGCCTTTCACATCCTGATTACATTCGAGTTAGGTGAACTGGCATATCTGCTCCATCCTAGTCTGAGTGAGTGTGTGCAGGTGGGTGGTGTGCCCTGAAAGGCAAGGGCATCCTGTTCATGACTAGTATCTGCTTTGTACCCTGAGCTGCCCATATGGGCTCCTGCCACCAGTGACCCTGAACTAGAATAAACAGGTTGGAAAATGAATGAATGAATGCAAATTGTTGTTTAACATTAGAAGAATTCTGGATCTTTATTTAGAAGCTGGGTGATGATTTTGTAACTGGAAATATTCAACAGAAAGTCTATGATGACATATTCATTGATCTGTGGGAAAACTATTTTTGTTCTAGGTCACTTAACTTAAAGTCACAGTTTCCAAAAACCTATATATGTCTTTAAGTGAGGCTTATTTTACTATTCCTATCTCTACTTCATGTTAGGTCAGAAGTACAGAGACAAGCAAGGGATGAATCTTTCTATCACTTCTATTCTCAGTCTTCCTGTGGGACCCAAGTTACTCTAACATGGGAAAGGGAAGCAAATTTTTCACCTTTTTTGGACCAACGGACCCAACTATTTTTGTTCTGTTTTATTTTAGAAGACCAATTTCAATTTTCTTCTGTTTTGGTTATTGAAGTCAAAGTTGCTACTTGTTGAATCTTTTACCTGCTTCCTATTAAAACTTAAATATACTACACTATAAAAATTTATACTACAAGAATAAAGGAGAAGTAAGACCTTTTCTAAAGTGAAGTATAGCACATCATAAACAGAAAAAAATATATATCAAGGTGGATTTTCATAAATGGCAAACTGAATATTTCCATGAAGAAACAGAAATTCCTAGACCCCCCAGAAATCTCCCTGTGTCCCTTTGAACACTGATCCTGATGAGTCTGATCATGACACTGATTTCTGTTACTTTCTTAAAGTAGTATTACTATACTACCATAAAGTAATTTTGAAAATGACTTTACATAAGTGAAATCACAGACTGTGGTTTTAAGTGTCTGACTTTTTATTCAATGTTGTGGTATCTGTGTTGTATCTGTGTTGTAGGTGCAGCAATAGTTTGTTCATTGTCATCACTGGAGCATTTCATTAGGTGAACAAGCCGCAGTTCATTTATTCTTTACACCACAAATCTGCGGATGAACTTTTGGGGTGTTTACAGTTTCTTCTTATGAATAATGTTTCTATTGCATTTCTGTACAATTCTTTTGGTGAACATATGTACTATCTCTGTTGCTTATATACTTAGGAGTGGAATTGATGGGCCAAAGAGTGTACATATGTTCAGTATTAGTAAATACAGAACAGTTTTCTGTGCAATAATGGTAATTAACATTCCATTTTGAGAGTTTGAGTTGCTCTCCTTTCTTGTCATTACTTGATAGTGTGCTTTCGTCACTGTAGCTATTCTGGTAGCTGTATGAACGAAATGTTTTTGAAACTATACAGTGTACAACATAACAGGTTAAAATAAAATGGCATATTTTCACACCTTTAGGATTAAATAGCATCCTGGGAGGGACAAATATGTGAGTGGACTCAGGGGAATTCTGGCAGTGAATTACTTAAACATGAACACTGCTTTGAGGATAGATGTTCTTAATTATCCAACAAGGGATAAGCAGAGTGGTTTAAAAATGTATGATCTTTAAATTGAAAAAAAAAAAACCAAACATTTTTCTCTCCATTTTATATTCCCTGGACATTCTGAAGAATAGTGGTCAATATCTGATTGCTGGCTATGTGACTACTGGTTCATCTACATCAGCACAGTCGGTGTTACAAAGGGAGTGTGTTGACAAGCTAAATACAATACTTTGAAGCATTTTCCCCAGGGTAGTCTAGATTCTGCTTGTCATTTATTAACTCACCTTCCATTTATTTCTACAAACTCAAAGATTTTAAAGGACATTTGCGTGTGTGTTTTATTACATTAGAAGTGTTAACATTTGTTATTCATTCATCCAAAATCACATTATACATGTACACTATGCCAATCTGCCCCAATCAGGGGTAAAATGATAACAACAGTCTACCTCAGGTATAAGTCAGATGAAACCTAAAGAATCTCAATAATTAGTTTATAGTTTTGGTGGATCAACAACGCCATAGAGGCTTAGATAAACTTGGTGGGTCTGACGGAAGGTTTCTTGTCAAGTAACATGGGGTATGTTGGCAGGGGTTGCTGGCCTATGAAGGGTTGTTGACCAGGACTGGGGGACTCATTTTTGAGCTGGCTTGCTTCCAGGATGGCAAATGGTAGGAGGTCTTGGTTATCACAGTCTCCATGATTGTCCTCAAAGCACAGCAGCTGGTTTCCTCTAGAGCAAGTGATTGGAGAGAACAAGGCAGAAGTCACATTGTTTTTTAAATTAGCCTCCTAAGACTAACACTGTCATTTCCATCTTTTGAAAAACTGAGTACCAAAGAATCTGTACATATTTTAAACCACCATTGCCTCATTGATCAAAAAGGATTCATTTGTTCAAGCTGTAGTGGAGTCTGAGAAATAAATTTATCACCAGAGGCTATGCCCATTATTCTTTTGAACAGAACAGGGAGCAGGGAGCAAGGGGATAAGAATATTGGGGAGGCAACTAACTCATGATTTTGTATGTAATGGAATTTTTTGAGAACTTGACCAAATAATTCTACAGTTTATTTGAAGGAGCAACAGCTTAGAATAGGCACAAAAATTTTGAAAAAAAAAAAAAGGATTTTAAAGGGTGAATAAAGGAATGATCATACCTATTGGACTTCAGAATACAAGATGAAACTGTGTATTGGTATATGAGTCAAAAATAATACATGGCACATTAAATTAATGTTAATTTATAGAAATTATTTTTGAAAGGAATGAATTACTTAGTAAATAACATTGGAAAATATTTGCTTGAAAATACTCATTTCTTATTACATGATAGGGTAAATTCTAGATGAATGAGAAATTAAAACATGAAAAATAAAAACCACTTTAAGAAACTAGAAGAAACTCTAAGTAAATATTTACCTGATTTGTATGGGGAAAGACAGTCTAGCTGTACAAGCAATGAACTAAATAGCAATGGGAAAGATTGATTTTAATATTTAAAATTATAAACTCTGTGTCAAAAACATCATAAAATTTTAACACAGACAAGGAAATCATGCATTATTGATATTTTGATGGGATATATTTCTTAACAAGAAAAATAACTTAGCTTTGCCTGAGGTCTATTGCCATTTTCTATGGAGCAGATGTTTCGGATTACAATAAAACAGCAGGAAAATATTAACATATAATGAGTTAATATAACTGATGATAAACTTCCACATTCTCAATAAAATGGGCAAAAACATAAACTTTGCAGAGCAGATAGAAGAAATGGCTAATAAACAAAAAAGGTCAGCTTCATTAATAATTGAATCAATGCAAGTTAAAACAAAAATAAAATTTAATGTTTTGCCTATCACTTTAGCACAAATTGTTTAGTGTAAATATTGAGGGTAGACAGAAAGTGGTGGTAGAAAGAGGATTGGTAAATACTGCTAGTCTATGCACAACAATTTGACAATCCTCATTACCCCTTCAGCATGCCTGTACTGCTTTAACCTGGTTATTTTACTTTTAAGGATATTATCTAAAGAAATAGCAGAATGAATTTAAAAGTGAATTATGCAGTGGTTTCTCACTATCACTTATAGTAGAAACAAAAAAGAAATTACTTAAATATCCCAAGAGACACCCTTAGCAAAACAAATCATAGAATGTCCATACGGTGGAATGCTTTGTTGTTAAGATACTTTAATGAATTTCAATGACTTAGAAAAATATTCATGATACAATTTAAATTATAAAAGTCACAGCCCATAGGTTTGTATGATATATGACTTATGGAACATACATATGAATTAAAAAGTAGAACAAAATATTTTCAGTGTTTCTTGTGAACTATTTTTTGATGGGAGAAGTTTCATTCTTATTAAGTATTTGTGTCTTTAGATGTGTAAACCCAAGTTTTCTGTCATATGATACTTTTGTGGAAAAAGTACTCAGCAAATTCTAGATGGACTATTTTAAGTTTATCTAACTTATCTTACTACTCCTGGGGAGAATTTTACTCTCTCTCTCTCTCTCTCTCTCTCTCTCTCTCTGTGTGCGTGTGTGTGTGTGAGAGAGAGAGAATGAGAGAGAGAGAAAGACTGGGGAGGGGATGAGAGGAAAGAACAAGGAAGGGAGAAAGAAAAAGGGAAAAAGAACACATTTCTGTACTATAATTCTAGAGAATCTATCTAGAAAAATACTAAAAGTCATCTTGTCAGGAAGTGGTAGATTGAATCCTACAATAATGCTTTAACTCTTTCAGGTCACTAAGGGACCAATTAGTACATTATGCTAAGGGGTACTAAATTGTATCCTACTAGCCTGGAGGAGACCAAGCGTATCCTGAAGCTTTAACTCATATCACCACTGGGAAGTGATTCAAATCTAGGAAGAAGTTGGTTCATTGAATATTAATTGAATGGGTGAATAAATGAAGGGAAGGCAAAGAAGAGAGCTAACAAGCTAACATTTATTGATTACTTTCTATATGCCAAATCTTCCTATTCATTATCTCACTTAATTCTTATGGCAACCATATGAAATCCATACATTATTGTTATCATTTTATAGACAAGGAAACTGAATTTGTACAGTGGTTACATAAACACTTCACTGCCCTTCTCACAGGGAGATGTTGGCACTGGACTGAGATAGTCACTTACTTGTTCTTGGTCTCCCAGAGTGTGCTTTTGGGCTGATATATTCATGAGATTCCGTAGTTCAAGGTATTTTTGCTTTTCAGATTGTGACTTTTCTGAGTATTATGTAATAAAATATATTCTAAAGGGTAGTAAGTGGATAAGAGAGAGTTGTGGGAATTCCATTGGCATATATCAGTCATCTGCCCTAAAATTCAGCTCTAATTTATATTACCTTCTGAGGGTTGTTTTTAATTAAAAAAAAGTTAAATGAAGCAGAAGAGAACAAAAGATTTTTGGATGCCTAAGGAAGAAAAGGAAAAGTCTCCTCCAACATAGACGAAAGAACCTGGGGTGACTAACTACTAACTGTGGGTATTACAAACGGGTTTAGAAACCATTTCTTCTTTAATCTACAGGCAGAGGCAGGTATTCATAAGATGGCTAGACACACACAAAGGCTGATTTTGTGCCTTTGGAAAAAAAGGAAATTGCTTTATAAAGAGAATGTCTTCCTGACTCATTTCATTAACAAGAAGCAGTAGCCCACTAGAGTGGCTAGTGCAGACTTGTAAATGGTATGTGAAGATGACACAAGAAAATATAGTTTCAGAGTTGAATCTGCTGCTTATAGAGGTAGTGGGCTAGAGGAGAAATGGTTGCTCTCACTACTTTTTTTTTTTCCTGTCTGAAAGGGAGCATTTTTCCTGTATATGTGATGAGACAATTTTACACTGTAGAGAATTTCAGTTGGGTACAGAGTCCCACATCTTTATCATTTCATTTAAAACATTTTAATATATAAAAATACTTAATTATATAGATAATTTTTTCACATCTTTGTAATCCCCAGGGCTATCCTCTCCCTGATCGTTCCCTTCCTCACTTGCACCCCCCACCTCCAGGTTCTGAACTTCAGTTTGTTTTTTAGCTTGTTTTAACTTTTCCTCCTGGCCTTTTGTTTGTTTTCCTTATGTCTATATATTAGTGAAACCATTTGGATTCTATCTTTTTCTTTCTGACTTGTTTCTGCTTATATGATTTCTTCTAAGTACATCCATGTTATCATAAAATCATCAAATTTGTCATTTTTAATTGATGAGTAATATTCCATTGTGTATATATACCACATTTTTTTCATCCATTCATCTGTTTTGGGACATTTGCTTGCTTCCAAGTCCTTACAATTATAAATGGTGCTGCAAAAAACATCTGAGTACAAGTGTCCCTTTGTACCCACACCGAGGTCTCCTTTGGGTAGATTCCCAAAAGAGCGATTGCTGGGTCGAATGGTTATCATTTCATTTTTATATAGATACTTCAAAATACAAGATGAAAATCTGGAAATAGCCTTTTTATTCTCCCCTGTTTCTTAAGTTTGGCTGCATTTGTATTTAGGCTTTCAAAGAATGAAGGGGGCAAAGTGTTTCTTTCTCGAAAAAAATTCAAACTAATAACATCTTTAAATAGATTTATACCTAAATTATACACTGTAAGTCTATAAGCAACTTTATAAAAAATCACCCATGTGTCTTTTTGTATTGTGATCCTTTGTATGATACTGAAACTCCTTTTGGAGGGAGAAAATAATGATTAGGCTTAAGCAAAGTGAAAAGATATTTTCTCAGCTGGAAGCTGTTAATACTTCAGCTGATAGAGACTTGCAGAATAACTCCTCTGTTGTGAGTTTAGAAAATAAATATACCAGCTCTGGAATAATTCAGAGGATGAGAAATCACAGGAGGGAGATAACAGCTGAGCAGATCTGAGACTGATTGTTTTTCTGCTGATGGGGATGCTACTCCTTTGCCCTGAGTCTTGGACTGACAGCTTTTCTGGATGTTGTCTCAATCCTCTGGGCCTTGCTATCTTTGAGTAAATACGATATTGCCGAGTCAGCTAAGGGCTTTGTATTCTCATAGAAGATAGATAATAATTGGACACATAAGCAAAGAGTTTAGGATTCTAACTCTCCTCTGTGCTTAAAAAATTAAATGTAACTATTTTCCTTTTGTAAAAGCAATACAGTTCTTGATAGAAAACTTGAAAAGTCAAGTGAAACAAAAAATATATTATAACCCTACTAATGAGCACTAATCACCAGTTAGTAGTGGAGATGATCAGTGCTTCTATCTCTTTTTCAACCCAATGGGAGTATATTTTATAAAAAGTTTTCCTCATATGGTATGTATTGGTTTTTCATCTTCTTGGGTCTACTCCCTCTTCCATTCCCATGAGTAATTGTTCAAAGTTTGCACGAGTCAGAACTAACAATAAAATTGTGAGTCTGCTATTTACCATCTGGGTGCTGCAAGTCTCAATTTCCTCCTCTGCAAAATGAAGATGCTGTTATTCATTTTGTAGGGTGGGATGAAGTTAGAGCTAATGTGTATGAAGTGTTTGGCACATAGTGTATGTTCAATAAATGGTAGCTATTACAATCTCTCCTCCTTTTTTTCTCCCTTGTGTTCCACTGCCTTGTATACCAGTGCCTTGATCTGCCTTTTGCTGGGCTCAGCTGCCCCCAGTCTCCTTTCCCATATTACTTCCATTTACAGCCATTTCCAAAGTTTTCTTTAGCTTTCAATATTTTTCTTAAGTCTCCTGAGGATGGAAGACTGCTTCCAAGTGCCTCTATTGCCATTTTTTTGGTGAGACAGTGGTATCCATTGTGGAGACATTGGTTCTCACAACTTATAATGAAAATCCACTTTCTCACCTTCCTCATGACTGAGCGAGTGATGTGCTTTTCTTGATGATCCTACCTGCCAAGAGTAGACACTTGGAACCTTTGGGTATCCCCTGAGTAAACTGGGTTATCCAGTGTTTCCCCAAACTTTCTGCTTCCTCTGCTTCCTGACAATGACCTTCAGTTCCACTTTCAGCACTTCATCTTGCACAGGCAATCACAACTTCCCATGCCTCTGGTCATTCCCATGTATGCTTGGTATACTTGTTTCTACCAACCAGACTGAGTGTTTATGTCACAAAAATCTCCTGACCTCTGTGCATAAACTTTGATCTGTTTCACTACCATGGTCTATTATCAGCATATACTATAATTACACATAAATCTATTTAATATTAAAATGTTCAAATCCTTGAGTTGTTCCCTGTAAGATTATGAACATTATGTATGTCATTCCAAATATATATATATATCAAAGTTTTTCCTTGACAGATGAAATATGAATGAGATTTTCTATTAGAGTATAACCAGCTGAAATAAGAAAAATCAGTACTGATTTATGTTTAGGCTTGAATTCTGCTTGTACTGTATTTTGGAAAGTGTATAGCTTGGAGATAATTTGACTAGATCATGACAACCTGGAAGTAGAATGTTTTAATTCCCAAGTTTCACTCTAATGTTCTCTCTTTAAGTAAAGATATAAAGAGTTGAGTCAATAATAATCATGGTCTCACATGTATTAACAGCTTTTGGGAAGAAGGGAGTGTGGGAATAAGGTTCTGTTTTAATGTAGATGCAGAGGAGTAGCAGCAGGAGTTCAAGTCCCCATCAGGAGTAGGGCTGCATTGGGACACATTTCCCTTGTATCAGATTGGACTCTAATGACTTACCCTGGGACATGCAAAGTGAAACTTATGTCACAGACTAAGAGCTATCAGACACAGTAGCATATCATTTCCCATCATATTCACATTCAGAGAATGCTGAGTCTGAGAGACTAAACCTCCTTGGGCCTGATAGTGGGGCAAGGGGTGAGGAACAGGCAATTCTGCACTTCCTTCTTTGCTTGATGCACCTGGAAAGAAGAGCTATTTCCTTGTCTGTGCAATGGAATGTTCCATTTAGTTGGCCAATGTAAGTGGGTCTGGGAAATTTTTAAAAAATTTTGTCATGGAAATTTCCAAACATACACAAGATTAGAGATAATAGTATAATGAACCCACATAAACCACCACATGATTTCAGCTCTTTTCAACATCCTGCCAATTTTCGTTTTGCACTACCACTTACCTTCTGCACTCCTTTGTAACTATAGTATTCTGAAGCAAATATCGAAGAGGAAATTCTCTAAATGTCTCAGTAGATATCTCTAAAAGATAAGGATATAAAAAAGCCCATAATCATAGCACCATTCATATCTAACAAAATTAGCAGTAATTCCTTAATATCTTCTAATATTTATTCCATGTTTAAATTTCCTTGATTGTCTAAAAATTCCATTGGTTTATTCAAATCAGAATATAATCAAGGCTCACACACTGCATTTGATTGTTAGTTCTCATAAAACTCGTTAATTACAGCAGTGTTTCTTTTCCTGCACCCTATTTCCTTGCTATTTAGTTTTTGAAGAAACTAGATCATTTTTCATTTTTCCTTTAGAATCAGGAAAGAATTTAGATGAGCTGTTTCTTCAGGGCTTCAGATTTTGGGTGCTAACTTAGAAACTATGTGGAATGATATGATGGTAAGTTTGGGGACATATTACTGTCATCCATCATGATGGGATCCAGATGATTGATGGGACAAACAGAACTACTTTAGCCATAAGGTCAAATGGTTGAAAACCATTGCTCAGTTCTTATGCAGACACTTAAATGACAGTCTACCAAAATAGCTGATCTACCAAAATACAATAACCTCTTTGATTATAGCTATTCTCATTTAAGTATTTACCCAGATTCAGGGGTCACAGAACCTGTGAATTTGGACTTCACCCTTTTTTTTTCTACATTGCCCATGCTCCTCCTCTGGTGACTGGCTGCTTTTTGTTAATAGCACACTGTTTGCTTTTAATCTGTGGACTCTAGTGTGGAGTCTAATCAGCACATTGGGATTCACATGCTTACTATGTACTCCATGAAGGAACAGAAGTGCAGTGCTTATATTTGAAAGGCTTTTCCTTTCAATCCAAAATTCAAAAAGACCAACTTTCTTTGGTTTTTGAAAGCTATTTAGTTGGTTCTTTGGGTTTTGAAACCATTTTATTCTGCTAGAAAATGGACAAGCAAAGAGAATTCTTTCTTGACATGACCTCTGGGTTAATCTGAGCCATTATGCTATCCAAGGAGTCTAAATAGGAATGTGCTAGTAAAATAGTAGAGTTCCAGATTCCTCCGTGGCCCATACCCATGAAGGCTAATCAATAGTTCTTGAAAATACTTTATGATTTTTCATTATAGCATGCTGCTTTCTCTTTTAGAAATATGCTCCTTCATCACCTCCACTGAAATCTCTTTAAGGTTCAGTGAAGATGACAGCGCCTTTCATGAGTCCCTTCCTGAGCTCCCAACCAGGTGTGTTTTCCTTTTCTCTAAACGTTCAAAGTGTTAGCATTCAGAGGAACTGCTGGGACTGGAAGTTGTACAGGGAGCAGGACTCTCAGTTGGCCTCTTTCCTCTTATCCTCTGTAAAGATCATGGTCAACTTTCTGACCAAAGGAAAGGAGGACACCTCTCTGAATAACCAACAAAGAAGCAAAAGCCCAAGTAAGAATAATGGCACGTAATGATAAGCACTTGGAAAATTATCCCTACATGTATCTTGTCAGTGAGTGAATATTTCTGAATTGGGTAAACTTTTTCAAGTTTCACTATTTCATATGCTAGAGATCATACCACATGTAGAGGGCACTGAGAATGGTAAAGATAATGATAACAGTAACAGAATTTATATAATATCCATGATACTAAACTCTTTGCAATTATTATTCATTTCACCACCAGAAAAGTGCTATGAAGTTGGTCCTGTTTCTATCTCCATTTTGTTTCCTGAGAAACAGAAGCATTGTTAAGGAACCGATCAAAGTTCTTCATGCTGTAACAGAGCTGGGATGTGAACCAAGACAGTGTGACTTGAAGGGAAATAGGAAATATTGCTTTAGATTTCAAATCTTTGCCACTTGAGGGTTTTAATAAAAGGGGATTATGATTCTTTTTTAGTGAAAATGTTTCAGAATCCAAGACACATTATAGAGTTAGCTATATCAGCAAAAGGGTATATGTAGAGAGTGTTCTGGGTTAGGGCACTGTTGGCCAAGGTCACAATTAAGAGTAATATTGAGAGTGGTTGTGTCCATTGGTGCCATGAAGAGAGGTAATTATATATAAGGGCTGAACTGAGCTCCCTGTGAAACTTAGAGCCAGCCACATACTGAACATGTTATTGTGCATCGTCCTTCAGAAGTGACTGGAGGATCAACTGTCAAAAGAGGAATTAACCTTTTGTTTCTGTTCATTACACATCAGTGAATCTAATTGCACAATGCCATTTTGTGGTGCAGACTTGCTGCCTATTAAGAGCTGTTTTGGGGAGACCTCAACATATAAATAACCATTCAGATATTTCCTTAGAATTTCCTTCCAAAGCAGCATATCATATGGCAGGGATGAAACTGCTGAGCTGAAGCCACTTGGAATCACCCCAGAAGCTAGGATGGCACTGCCATCTCCCTGAGCATGCCTCTGGGGATTTGGGAATGTTCAGAGTAACCCTCCATCTTAAATTCTGTGTTTTTTAGCCAAATGGATTTTCTGAGAAACAAGAGGTTTTAAGGGCTTCTCTGGAGATAAATGAGCATATAATCATCTGCTCTAGGGGGAAATGGTTCCAAATCTCTGGCATAAATCTGGGAAGTTGTTGCCTTAGAAACAACTAATGTTGTGTAACTCTCTTCCCTGGACAACCATTTAGGGTCTCTATAATTTGCTTTCTTTATCCACAGTTTCTAAACCTTTAACCCCAGGTGAGAAATCTTAATCTCTTTCCCCAGTGAGGATGATAGCCAACAACCTTTCTTATTTCCCCAGACATTAAGCACTTCATGGGGTCTGATGCTTTTTTTCTTAAGGAGGACTCTGTTAAGATGGTGGAGAAGAGACCACCAAAGCAAGACCCTGTGGGAGCAGGGGAATGATAATATTTTTTCTGCTTTGTTCAGTATCAAGAAGTTCCCAGGGATTGAGGAATTTCAATGCTTAAGCCAGAATAATTATTCCATATAGCAGGGTCATGTGTCACCATCTAAGCGAGGATACACAGCTCCGTGGCTATTGGTCCTCAAAAGGTCAGCATTCATCTTCAACAATATCAGGAGATGGCAATCCAGGGAATGGTCCTTTCTGAATTGTCTAGTGATTGGGGCTCTTTCAGAGAACCCCTCACAGTTGACAGAGATATATTACCTAGAACTGCTGGAAATATTATATACAGCCAGATTCAGCTTAGTTTATTCAATTTTACTTAATTTATTACAAATCTGTAATATTGCATATGTGGTGGGGGATGCAAAGATAAATAAGTCTTGCAAACTGGGGGCTCTTAGATTAGAGGAAGTAATGAAAGCAAAGAAACACCTTCTAGTGTGGTAGATGCTATTGTAGAAGTGGCAGAGAAGGTATGGCAGAGTGATGTTATTGGGGTAGGCAGCTACCTGATGAAATCAGAAAAAGCTTCACAGAAGAGTTGATGCTTTGGTGTAAGGTTTAGCATGAGTAGGGATTTATCAGCTGGATAAGAAGAAAAAATATTTCCTGCTGAGACAAGAACATAGAACAAAAGTTCAGACATAAGAAATTATCTCTCCAACAGTAACTACATGTGCCATTTGGAGAATGCAAGGTTTGAGGTAGAAGGAATGGTAGGAAGATGTGGGGGGAAGTGAGATGAGAGAGATAGAGAGAAAGAGAGAGAGAGAGAGAATGACTGTGAGCAAGTATACTAATTTCCATTGGTCACCTACCCAACCCCTTTTCCCACTTTGCTGATCTTGTTTAGATGATCCATCCTTCCTCCTCCACACCTGAGTTTCTTTGAGTCCTTTGTAGAGATTTCATTTCTCTTGTCAGTGGCTTGTATAAGATTTTAACTTAACTTTTAATTTGATACAAAATTCTGGCCAAAGATGTGATGTGAGGGTATATGCATCTGTTGAGAGCTATGTAGGAAGAGAAGTCCTATTCTCCCTCTAAAATTTGTCATGTCTGCCTGCATGGTAGCCATTCTGTGATATGATGAGAACTGGCTTGGAGACTAGCTGATAATATTAGATCAGAAAATGCCTGAGGCCTTGGATTCACTTTCTCTTAGGCCATTTTTTTCATATGAAACAGGAAATTTTCTTCATTTTTAAAGCTATTTTGAATTGAGATTTCTCTTGCTGGTGACTGAAAGCATTAAATGGTATGGGACAATACACAAAAAGAATGAGGCCTTAGATGTAGTAAGAAATGGAATGATTTTGTCATGGGTTTGGTTTTAGACATTGAGTTAAATTTGTAAGTAGCAATCTTTCCTGCATTTTACTCCTAGATGCAGAAAGTCATTCATTCACTCATTCATTCAGCTGGTATTTTTTTAACCTTATTCCAAGTACTATTCTGGTGCTCCAAACCCTATGCTAATTAAGATATGCTATGTCCTTTTAGAGGATTTGCAGTCTCTCAGTGGAGGCACTTAAGTACATCAGCTTCACAGTATATTGTGGCATGTGCTTTGGGAAAGTCCTATTCAGGGTAGTAAGGTAGTGCTCTGGGGCTCTTAAATTAATGTGATAAATAGCAGGGTGTTTATTAAGGTGGTGATACTGGCACTGAACCAATCGAAGGCCCTTGAAGTAGTTACCAGTCATCCAGAAAACTCCATGTCAGCCTAATCAGATATATCTACATCTTGGCTCCCCTATTTCTGCCATGGGCCCTCTGACTGGATCTGTGATCCAGTGAGCTATCTGTTTGCTTGTCCTATCTCAGCTCTGCCGGATTTAGTTTCTTCTTCTCATCTCTAACTTGCTGACTACATATTCCTGACCCAGACTCTTTCTGTGCTTGTGTTCATATGCTACTGACTTCATAGATTTTGACTTTGGCCCTTTGCGTTTGGACATATTTTTGCTCAGAAGGTAGCTGGCTCATTTCCAGCTTGTCTGATTTCTCCCTACTCTCACCTCTCAAATGATTTCCATCTTGTGGGCATGGCACTGACTAGCAGAGCATTTGAATTCAGTGTACTAACAGTAACTGTTCGCTACACACACCTTTGAAGCTATTTTGAGACTGAGTTAGAAGGTCAGATTAGTTTAGGGCACTTTGGATTAGCAAACTTCGATAAAAATTCATTTTCATTTTTCTTCTTAGCATCATGTTTTGGGGATGGTGTTTTAAGACTTATCAAACATATGGAGAACTTACATATATACAGCAGTATAGCTTCCCACTTACCACGATTGTTGGCAGGATGAACAATGTTGTTTAGTGTGGGAAGAGTATTAACAACCCTTTTAACATTATATAAAAGCCTTTCTCTAGAGGGTGGAAACTAAAGAAGATTCTTTGGCTCATACAACCTTTCTGAGAATTGATTAAGCGCATCAGCCCTAGAGGGTGAAGAATTTGGAAAGGTAGTATTGCTTCTTTGATGGTTCCCTGTGGGTTTAAAACGACTTAATGTTTACCCTCTAAAGTCACTGAGCTTGAAAATTCAGTAGGTAGAAGGAGTTTAAGTAAACAGCAGAAATAAGAAGTGGCACATATTACTTTTTGAACTTTAGAGATGCCAAATATTAAGTTTCTCTCAAGTATTTGTGTATTTTCAAAAAGAATAATTAGTAAACTCATGAAAACAACACAGCTCATTATAAAAAAATCAAGCAACAAAGAAAGGTACAAAGAGTAAAGAAAAAAAAAAGCCTCTGCAAATCCATCCATACTGAAATAACCATCACTAACAAATTGCGAAGGCACCGCACCCTGCAGAAATACAAAGTGAAAAAACATGTAAATCAGAATGGAGAATTTGCTGTAACACTATTTAAAACGTACTTTGACTTAATTTAAAAACCCTTAAAAAGTGAAATGAATTATTTAGTTTAAATTTAAAAAAATGTAAGTTCCCAAAATATAAGTTCCCTAAAGTTTAGAAAAGAAGACTGGAAAGATGTTAAGACTAATATCATTATGTTTTTTAAACTTGATATTTTAAATGCAGGTAGTTATCGATTATATGTTAAGAAAAAATGGGGAAATGGTTATATTACTATTTCCAACATTTATATAGCATTTTTGATTAAAATCCTACTAACAAAGACTTTTTGGGGTGGAAGTATCTTTTTTTCTTTTTCTCTTTTTTTGACTAGGTCTCGCTATATTTGCCGGTGGAACCGCAGGCTCATGTTGCCAGGGGTAGCACGGACTCAAGTAATCCCCAGCCTCAGCTTCCCAGGCAGTTGGGATTACAGGCATGCACCACCACATCCAGCTATCTTTTTGGTACTAGGTCTCACTGTTGCCCCAAGTAGGACTTGAACCGCGATCCCTGGTCCCCGCTGTGGCTTCCTAGGCTGCTGCTTAAAGGCATGCGCCACCGTGCCCCGCCACTGTCTTATTTTATATATAAATGTATTTAGTGCTTACAATCAGCATGGTGATTAGATTTCTTTAATGATCAGGATTTCTCTCCCCCTCTCCCCAAGCCCCCACCTCATGGGATTTGACTTTAAACACTTGTCAATCAGTGAATTCCTGACTAAATCTTTTGGTTATAGATGACTCCTTTTCAGGAAAACTCTCTTGCTCATGGCTTGAACAGGAATCCTTGGCTTTGAGTCCTTCTACTAGCATTTCACTGTAGCTTAGAAAGCTTAAAAAAAAAAAAAGCTTTGAAAGAAAGATGACTGTCTACTTAAGGAGACTTTTCAGATTTTCCCCCCTTTATGCCATAGAATTTCTAAAATTATAGAATTTTAATACTACAGAGAAATTGTATATTTGTATATGCAATGTATATATTCTGTGCTTTATTCTTAAGAAAGAACAAGATTTCTTTTTCGCTTTCTAAGAATTGATTTCTCTTCCTCCTTGGGACGACATTGTCCCTATTCAGAATGCATGGTTTAAGGTCTTCCATTATTCCCCTTTCATTAAAGAAAGGAAAGGTTTAGTTTCCCTAATATTTTAGTTAATGTTTCTGATTGTCTATGAGCTTTACATACACAATGGCATAAAATAAACCTTAGTGTTCCATTTTTGACCAGAAATATACATTACTCTGACTGGAAAACAATTTAAAAACTTTAGAAGATAGTGTGATGTAATATTGTAAATTCAGAGCTTTGAGTTACTGATCTACATGACTTATACTAATCAGTTCATCCCCAGGATTTCTATTTTGGTACGTCATTTATAGATCATACAATTTAATTGCAAGGAAACATGCAAATCCTAGTAAAAGACATAAAAATGTGACACTTTTTAAAAACTTTCTAAATCACAATTTAGTAATGAGAAGTCACTATGTCATTTTACTAACCATTTGTGAAGAATCTGACAGTTATCTGGCACTGTTTTAGATGTCAGAGATAACAAGACAATAGATACAGATGCCAATTCTGTCCCTGAGGAGTTCAAAGTCCAGTGGGGAAAATAAACACATGGAGAAAGAAGTAATCATATCATATGACATATGCTTTTCATATGTGATCAAGAGATCACATCTGTCAAGTAGTTCATGAGACAAATAACTAGCCCTAGAGGAAGATTTAGGAGGATAAAGTGGTCATATCTTTGCTTCACAGAGAAAACAAGTATCTAAGATGATTCTTATGTATTATGTAAGCTTTTTGTCGGCAGAGATGGGTGAAGATGGTATTCTCAGAGGAGATAAGGCACAAAATAAAACAAAACAAAACAAAAACAACAGAACAGAGATGAGCAAAAAAGAAAGAAGGGACAAGTTGTGTAGATAATGGGAACAGAGGGTTCCTTTTTGGTTGTTGGGGAGGTGTGCCTTGAAAGGTAATTTAGGGTGAAATGGGTAATGCAAAAATTTGGGTTTACCTTTTGTACAGTAGGAAATGACGCAGATTGCAATGAGAGGAAAGCATGATCAAAATAAATTTTTGGTGAACTAGAGGTCTTCCCTAAACAGAATGAATTGTAGGACAGAAGTGCAAAGGAACTAGCATTTATGTAACATTTGTTATATTTAGACTTCATGAACATACCCACAAATAGGTTTTTCTATTTCCACTTCAAGGTTTTGGAAACTGAAGTTCATGAGATTTATAAAACTTGACCAAAGTTCCAAATCTAGCATCTAAAAGCATTTCTTGACTGTCCAACTTCAAGGAACATGGTTTACTCTTCTTCCATGCCAGGAGGAAGGACTGTCCTCATGGAGATATTTTAATAATTATTATGCTTTATGTTGAATATGCCAAGATACTAGAGATATAAGAATGCAGTTTATTCAGGGTACAATCTCCACTTAGTTTTCTGGATTTGGAGAGAGTTTGATTGACTTCGAGAAGGGTTTAAGTTTTCCTTTAATCCCAAATTGGACTCTTAGACCATGAACCCAAGCAGAGGAACCAAAGATTCTCGCAATGAATATTTCATTTATAAAACTTTATATCTCATTTTTTTCCTACCTGAATAGTCTCTTGGGCTCTTTAGGCAAAAGAGAACAGGAGAATAAGCCATGACAAGGAGAATAAGGGGTCTCTTGCTTCAGTTTTCTCAAAAGCATCCTAGTCACCCATTTTGCCCAGACAGCCCATGCTGGCACATAATATCAGAAAATAAATAGGCAACTTTTTTGGGGAATTGTCTAATTGTCTAGCACAGTGGGCTTACCCAATGCCCTGGCAGGTATGTATGTATGAGTGTGTTTGGGTGGGTGTGTATGTATGGGTGTGTTTGTTAAGTACCCAAGATATATTGACAGTGTCATTTGAACTAGTCCCCAAATTTCTCATCTAACTTTTCTGAATTTTTGTCTCTCTAGTGCCAGACAAGCTTTCCTAACTCTGGCTAAAAGTAGAAAAAAATAGTTTGGAGATATGAATAGTCACTTAAATGATTTAGGAATACCTTCAAATGGTTTCAGAAGAAAAACGGGAAAGCGCTCAAAGGTATTATGAAAATTGGAAAGAGAACTGTGATTTGACTTATAAATTTTACATACATAGGAGGGTGAGAAGGAAAAATTCTAGTGGATATTTCAACTGGGAAGTCATAGCCCTGTGCATACTTCCTGGTTTCTTTTAGACACAGCCTGTATATCACCCTTTTAGAGAGCTCTGGCCAGTCAGAGACTGACCTGGGCCATCAGTGTCTTCAGGAAACCTTTTCTGTTCCTTTGTGTGTTACCTGTATACAGGGGAGAAAGCCACAGGTGAGCAAATGACAAAATGGGCTCCTGAGGTGAGCTTGAAGGTTTCCTCTTCCCAGCTTCTTCAGGGTACATAGTCTTGCCATTATGAAAGATCAATTGTCAATATTAGATATTGTTGAACACAAGTAAATCATGATGGTGATTAAGACTCAAGGTGGATAACAGTTGGTGGCCTTGGCTTCTACAGTTGAGATAGTAATCTAACAAAAGGCCAAGGTAGTGGTAGGAATATTGGTTGACTTGAAGATTGGCACCTTTAGTCAGCATGCTAGATGCTGAGTTTGGTTTTGAATGCCACGCTGTGGAGATGACAGGAACAAATCTGAGCATACTTAGAAGGCGGCAGTGAGGACCAGGAAGTGTTGAAAATCATAAGGCACCAAGGATACTTCATCTGTGGAAGAGCCTGCAGTCGTCCATAGCTGGGGTGAGACTGGCTGGGTGCTGCTTCAGGCAGACAGAGACAAATGGATGTCAGAAGTACATTTCATGGACAGAATAAGTTTGCTAACAATGACAAAATGGGCTGCTGTGAGAGGTAATGAGTTCCTAAGATCAGAAATGATCACATATATGTGCTGGATGACCTTCTAAATCAAAGATTCTGTGGTTTTATGATTCCCTAGGGTCTTATAGATGACCTGTTTATATAAGTGCCTGCACAGCTGTCAGCTTTAGGTTCGTGCCTCTTTCCTTTCTTGTCTGTGCAGTGCAAGCTATTCTGGCTTCTGTCCCAACCACTCTGTGGAGAATGTTTCTGTCTATCCCTTGTACTTCAGTCATTACCCCCCATCTCTGTGTACTTTATCTTATCTCACATTTCAGAAGCATTTAGCACAGTAGTGACTCCTACTTTCTGGAAACAGACCCTTCTCTTGGCTTCCATCTTGTCTGACTTCCCCAACTGTTTTCTTCCTATTTCATTCCTGCCATGTAGTTTTGCCTTCTCTGCTCAACTTCTAAATGTTGGAATGTCCCAGGCTCTCCTTGGGATTTCTTTCTCTTCTGTATCGAAATTAACTCTTTGTGGTAATCATAAAATATGCCTACAGATTTCTTGACTTTCCTCCCATCCAAAGGTAAAGTCTATACTTCCTCTCCTTAAATCTGGGTTGTATTTCACAACTCATTTGTAACTAGCCGAAGAGACAGTAGTCCTAACCCCAGAGGCTACATCAGAAAAGACTGGAGCATCCACTTGTTTCTTTTGGATGTTGGTTTTTAGAAATCCTGAATCTGAAGCTGGGCTGAGGTGGTCAAATTGTGACAAAACTCAGGCCTCTGGAGAGACCGTGTGTAGGACTCTTGTAAAAAACCCAAGCAGAACAAGAAACTAGCCTTTTCTGCAGTGCTTTGTCCAAATTCATGACTCATAGCCCCCAAGAGTGTAATAAAATGGTTTGCTGTGTGTCACTGAGTTTTGAGATGGCTTGTTACATAGTAATATAATTGATTTACTCCCTCAGGGGCTTCATCCTGTAGCATGACTTGAAATATCATCTTTAAATGCTTATGACTTCAAAATATATTTTTCTCCGTGTTGATCTCGTCTCAGAACTCCAGACTCTTAAATCTAATTATCCAAGTGTTTACTTGATCTCTGCACTTGATGTTTGTGAGCATTATCTCAGACTCAGCATGACTAAAAATAGAAAACTTGAGTTTAACCCTCAACTCTCAATCTTCTTTCCTCTATCTCTGTCTCTGTGTACACCTAGTTTTTAAAGCTAAAACTCTGTTAATCTTGGCATCTGATACAAAAGCAAGTTCTATTCACACTTGTTACAAAGTGCACTGGAATCAGTCTTCTTTCCATCCCATTTGCCTATGTTTTAAACCAAGTTACTGTTATCTCTCTCATTCCATCTCCTACAATATCCACTTAACTAGTTTTCTACTCTTCTACTTTTTCTTTCTACTCTTCTCTTTCTACTGCTTCTACTCTTACCCTCTAAAAATACATATTCAACATATTCAATAAAATACATATTCTATGCTGGTTATTTCCTATTGTGTGGCTTAAAAATTACTATCTTAAAGCAATAATATCTATTATGTCTTCATTTATATGAGCTAGGAATCTGGGCACAGCTTAAATCGGTCTCTGGCAATGGGTCTCAAAGCTTTATTAGGAAGCATTTGCTTTTCTGCTCAATCATGTGTTTGAGATGGGAGTTAATTTCTTGGGGGCCACTAGACTGAGGGCCCCACTTCCTTATGGGAGCCTCCCTTAATTCCTTGACATATAGGCCTCTCCATAGACTCATACTATGGAAATTCTAGCTTTAGCTTATTTCTCTACACCTTTCAGCAATACAAACCTTTATTAATAGAATCAACAGAGATTTCTAATACACAATTTTCATTACTGAGCATATGCCAATGGCTAACGATTATATCATACTTATATGACAGATATGTTTCAGATACTTTGTTTAAACTTATTTAATTATCATATTGCTCTCACTCTGCAGATGAGCAAAGCAATGCAGAGAGACTAAATAAATTGCTCAAGGTCATATATATAGTGAGGAGCAAAACTGGAATTTGACCTCACAGTCTAGCCCTTGAGCTCTTCCTCTTAATTTGTATACACTCCTGCCATAGTAGCTAAACTATAGATACACTTCACTCTAGATGAGTCCTGCAGAATCCCTCCATTGCATTACCTGCTCTATACAGGAATAAGCTAGTTACCAGATTCATGCAACTCTCTCAGGTACTTTTCAAAAGTATGCAGAACTTGCAGTTTGCTGACATGGTTGTTGCCTTGATTAACTGTATTTCTACTGTTCTTGACTACTGTTTTTCAACTCTCTGGGACAGGGAGAGAGAAATGAAGAAATGTAAGGAGAGACATCCTCCAAAGGGCTCTTTGAAGTCATCATTTCGCCCAAGGAACAGATTATATCTCTAACTATCTCTCAAATCTGCCTCATCCTATAGTTGTGGGAGGGTTCTCAGAATTTTTCCTGGCTTTTTGGCAGAAGAGAACAACCATTAACTTGGTTATGACCTAAAAAATACTCCCCCGTTGCAAAGATGTTATTGATTCAATGATCCTCCTGCTGAGCCTCTCCTTGACATACAGTGCAGGGTGTGAGGGCTTCCTTTCCATCTTTGTGGGGTATCTCTGCTCTGTGCTATTGGTATCATATCTTGCCCTCCCACTGCAAACTATCTCCATACCTATTTGGAGATTTTTATAGCATATTTAACAGAGCAATTTTTCCTGCAATTTCAGAAAGAAAAAAAAAAGACCAAGTAAGAGAGCTTTACTGAAAAATATCCAGGGACCTCTGGGACCTTCACTGATGTTGTCTCCACAGGGAGTTAGCCTTTCCTGCTGTCCCTACACAGGGAACCTGAGTGGGTACCATTTTCCTTGGTAAGTGATGTTTCTCGGTAGGGAGAATGCTGCTATTTTTTGTTTAAGCTAAACATTCACCTGAACAAATAGCAGATGTTGATGAATATTAATTTGTACTTAGATTAATGCTTCAAAGTGTCAATTTAATTTCTGTTTTTACCGTTCAACCTCTGATTGTAATGAGCTACTTCAGGATGTGGGAGTGTGCACCTGGGTTGGGGGGCAGGGCTGGAGGTCTCCAGGGGATAGAGTTGGTACCCTGGCTTTTACCTCTCTGCAACAGGACAATTCCAGTGGAGACCAGGTGGCCCTCGAAAGTCACCCAGCTGTGTGCTGCCCTTGTGGAGAGCTGGAAAGTACTCAGAGGAGAGAGAAGACAGGCAGAAATGCACACATCAAGTAAGCACTTGCCCTTTGGGGGATGCCAGAAGCTGAGCCTGCCCAAGCTGGCCTCCCAGCTCTGAATGGACACTGCTGTGCTTTTTTCACTTGTCCTCAGCCCATTTCAGTTGCTGACCTTTCAAGTTCCTGAGAAATTTCATTCTAATTTGAAACCTTATAGGTCCTTATGATGAGGGGAAGAGAGGATCCTTTTGGAATCAGGCATATCAGGGTGAAACCCCAGGCCCAGTTTCACTGATTTAAGCCTATTTCTTATTCTTCGTGAGTCTTACTTTCCTCACTTATAAAACAGAGAAGACTAAAAGAGGTAGCTGTGGTTTAGCAAGAGCCTGGCACCAACAGCACCCCAAAAATGGAGTCCCCCCATTTCCTTTAGGTGAATAGGCCATTCTTGAATAATATAAAAGTTAAATTTCTTCCTTATTAAGGTTCAAATAATTCTTTTTTGTTTTGCTATGCTTCCTGTTTTCTTAAAAATTTCTGTCTGCTCTATAAATAATTTGAGAAGTAAATGTTTCTGTTTTGTGTTTTCTGCTAGAATAACGTGAACATGACTGATACGTATTTTTTTTTTTTAAGATACCTGCTGCAACTTATTCTGTATTTATCTTATTCCTCATTGGCCACTGTGATTCTTTCTCTGTAATTTGGGCAAATAGAATGCAATTTTCTCTCCTAGAAAATCTCCTTCAGTAACCTTAATATGGAGTGCTCGGTTGATCAGCAGCTGGAGTCCCTGGTAGTGATGTAGTTGAAAATTGTATTTGGACGCCATACTGCCCTGGTGGGCAGATCTGAGAGAAATACTCTCGAGAAGAAGTGAGAATGTGAAAGGATGCATATAGAGAAGCTAGAGAGAGGGGAGGGGAGGGGAGGGGATGAGAATAGTAGGCCAATAAATAGCTGCCTGAGAACACAGGATGGGTGAAAGCCCTCTGGAAGTGAGAGCTGGTGGTATCAAGGAGCCATGGTGAGAGAATGGCCAGCAGAAGAGTAGTTGGTATGGGGTTGGATGCCATAATGGCAGGCTGGGATGACCAGGGGTTGCTGAGGACAGACCTGGTGGAATTTGACCAGAAACTGCCAAAGGTGGACCTGGTAAAAGGAAATGCATGGAACTGGTAAAAGTAAATGCATGGAGCAAGGTGGCATGGAAGCTTGCTGGAAAGCTGCTACCTTGAAAAGTCAGGGATTTGGAAAGCTGATTTTGCATCATTGTTGGAAAAGTTTGAAGAATCTTGGAAAAGCTAAGCAGCTTGGAACACTGAAGAGAGAAGCAGAGAGAAAATGGAAAAAAGACTGAACTTTGCAGGCTGCCTGTCTCAGGTTTGGAGGGGCAAAGGGCCACTATTTTGGACATGTGTCTTTGGGATCTTTGGAACTAAACAGTAATTGGGGTAAAATAACCACCCACTTGTGACATTAAGGACTTTTGTTAGACTTTATGTTTTCCTGGTTAATTTTTCTTGTTAATAAAACCCTGTTATTTAAATTGTACCATGACTGGCAACTATTATGTGCACATCTGTAAGAATCTGGGTGGCAGAAGGCACATTTTAAAAATGTTTTTTTTTTTTTTTCAATTTGGCTTGTTGGTTGGAGGTTTCTGCCCCATTCTGACCTGATATCAACCTTAGTCTCTCTGGCCTGGGGCTTGTCTTACTATCTACCTTCATGCCCTCCTACCTTAACTGCTCCTGTCTTGCAGATGCCAAGGTTCTTGACATAACTATGCGAGAATCCAGTTAGTTAGCACCAAATGTAGACTGCAAAGGCCCAGTTGTTCTGTTATGGACATGGAGGGCAGGTCTTGGCATAGTCTGTGTGCTCCAACTTTCCTCTGGATCTTTTCCTAATTTTAGATGTTGTTTGAGTCCCAAAGGCCTCCATAACAAAGTACCATAAACTGGGTTGTTTAAAAGAATGGAATTTTATCGTCTTGTGACTCTGGAAGCCAGAAGTCTATAATCAAGGAGTTGATAGTACATTGCTCCTTTGGATGACTGTAGGAGACACTTCTTCCTCATCTCTTTCACCCTCTGGTGGTAGCCCTTATTCCCTGACATACCCTGGCCTGTGACCATGTGGATCCAATCTCTACCTCCGTCTTCAAATTACCTTCTCATTTTGTCCTCAGTCTTGTCTTTGTGCCTGTCTGTGTTCAAATTTCCCCTTTTCGTAAGTGCAGTCATTTGGGTAGAGACTTCCCCTATTGCCCTCATTTAAAATAGATTTAAATGTTTAAATCTATTAAGATTATATTTCTCAGTGAGGTCACATTCTGGGTACTAGAGCTAGAACTTTAACATATCAGTTGGGTTGGGGGGAGGAGGGTTACAATTCAACCCTCAGCATATGTAATTTACTTCTTTTTTTTTCTTTGTAGTTTTGGTCTTTTGGATTCTCCCTAAATCTCAACCCCAATTTTCAATGCCCTTTAAAATCTGGCCTTTATTCATCTGTTCATTCATAGAAATATTTAGTGCATGCATATGCCCAGTCTCAACAATTTACTTTTATCTTGTTGGATCTATGAGCATCCTAAGGAAACAGACATTGTTATAGAAACTGGAAATCTAGATAAATGAAGCTGCTTAACCTATTTTCTCACATGTAGTGATCAGGCTTAGTGTTTGAGTTGAGGGTCTCTGACTATGAGTTACTGTATTAGATCAACTGTGACTGACTTAGCAACCACATTGACTTTCTATTCATCTGGAGATCACTCACTTTGATTCGGATAGTATGCCCACTCTTGTTCTCTTCTCCCTCCACAACAGTCTCTGGCTGCTCTGTCTTTGTGTGGCAGTTTCAATGACAACTACCCTCACAAAAAGGACCAGCCTGTCTGCTTCCTCAATTGCCCTTCCCTTCTATTTTCTTTCAAAGACTTTTCTTTTTCCTACCCTTCTGTTTCTGTCTCACTCTCTTTGTTATCTTAATTCTTTTAATAGTGTAGCATCCTGACTCTTGGTGCCATTCATCTATACCTACATTTAGCTGGTAGTCTGTGTTCTTCATGCTTATTCATTTTGGCCATCACCATAGCTCCTTACCAATTTTTCTTGACACTTTACCCCCCACCCCCTCCAAGCCACCCTTATAGCTTCTGATGTATTTTAAACAGCCTTAAGGTACACTTCATAATGGAACACAGCCCAATTCTCTACCTTTGCTCTTCTGTAAACACTGAGAAGTGAACTCCTGCTCATGTTATTATATGATACTTTTTCAGCACAATGTAAGGAGTCTAGATGTGTGGCTTCTTTAATGAGTTAGTGCCCTCCCAGGGAACCATTTGAACTTCTTTGAAAGATTACCTGACTGATAGCTCAGCTTATTAGAATGGCTAACCCAAACTAACCTAGGAAAATGAAAACTGAACCTTTAAAAACAAAGCAAAGCTGGTAAAGGTCATTTAGCTACTTCCTTGATAAAACCGAAAATAATTCTCAGGTATAGGGCTCTACGTTTACTTTGTTCTGTATTTCATATGCTCATGTTCTGAGCAATCTGACCTCTAGAACTCTTTCAGTACTATTTCTCTGCTGCAAAATGTCAAATGTAACCCCCTCGTCTTGGGGCCTTCCCTGAGTTCCATATCTTTATTTTTAGTTGTTCACCTACACGAGGTCCTTTAGGAAATTCACATGCAACTGTCTTCCATCCTGACTAAGGGTCATCTCTTTTTAAAGTCTGTATTTGATGTAGACAGTAGGTACATCCTCCAGCTCCCCTCTCCCACTCCCTGCAAACTATGTACCATCATCTCAGGTTCTGTGTTCTATCAGTTAACAAATCCTGCCTTTCTTCCTAACTCTAGAATACCCATATATCACTGTCTTATTGTTCCTTGCCCTTAATATTTCTCACTGAACTAGAGCCCCTTTAGCTGGTATTTCTGTCTAGTCCCTCTTCATTCCAATGCAAATAGACCTCTTTTGAAAAGTAAAACTAGCTACTTGGCTATTCTACCACCTAGAAAAAAAATCTCTAAACTTATGTGTTATCATTCTGAGCATTTACAAATTTCCCAGGGAGTTTAGATAGTTCTCATTCCTTAGTGCTCTCCTTCTGCTCTTTCCCCACCCCTAACTCTAGCAAATGGGGCATCACATGTCTCAGAGACCACCTATTCTCTCATGCTCTGGAAACTGTGCAGGTGCCCTTGCCTCTGTGTGGGGCACCCTTTCTTCCACTCTTGACTGACAAAGTCCTTCTCACTTTAGTGAAGCCAACAGTAATAGCTGAGGATAGAGTAGGTAGGTCTCTCTACTTCTATGGTGCTTTGCTCCTAGTGACACGGCACCACTCCAAGCTTTACAGTAATCTGTGTCTTCTTATTTGTCTCCTCCACTGGACTGTGAACTTTGAACATGCAGTGCAGTGCTTGGCTTTCCATAGGAAAGCCACAGATGTGTTTTAGAAATTAAAAGCTTTATGACATTCTAACTCTATGTCTTTTCTTCTATTTCCCTTCTGTCTTCCTTTTCTTCCTTCATAGAGAAGTATCTGATTGATTATTCAGATCCCCAGCAGCCCAAAGAGCACAAGATTTACAAATGTACACATTAGCATCCACATAAAAGAGCTATTGCTCTGGTGAAAAGCAGTAACAGTAAGTCTTGAGCCCAAGAGAAATTTCTCACAAGGGTGCCATCTAACTAGAGAACACCAAGATAATTCCCTCTGATCAAAATCCACATTGTACATAGATATATGATTAAAGAAATTAACAACCTGGGGGTAAAGAAGAACAAGAAGTCAGTGGATTAAGTCAAAATGAGGTTACCATATCATCTGTCTGTCTGGGGCCTAGCAGATACCCAAGGGCAGGTACAGGACTTGAACTCCCCAATCAGCCCAAAGGAAAAAAAAATGCAAGATTGGTTTTACAACTCTTAGTATAATATTCATATAATAGAATATTTCTCCAGGGGTGGGGGGGATAGGAATTTTAAGTTTGAGGTCCATATTTTCACAGGGGCACCATGTACTAAGAGAAAACCACCATCTTGTCTCTCTCATTCAATAGCCGGCCCATGCCAGGATGATTTTCGTCTGAGCTGTGGGAGGGAAGTGCAGTGTGAGCTTTAATTAGGAAATGTCAGTATAGTCCCTCTTGGACTGTGTCTGATAAAGTAGTAGAGAGGGGAGGGTCCCTAAAAGCCTCACCCTTGCTTCATTCCTTCCATGAGGCAATAATTCTTGAATGTCTATTTTATATAGGGCCTTATGAGAACTTCCCCCCACCTCTTACTGTGAAATTTCTTCTGTCCTAAGTTCAGCAGGAAGTTATATTACCATATAACAGCTCTTCAGTCAGAGGTCAGAGGATGCATCTGCCTAAATTGCTTTGTATAGAATTCAGCACTCAAACTGGAGGTTTTTCAGTGGCAGCTAATGGTTGTCATAGGGAAGAACAAAAAGGGCTCTTGGACATGCTTCCTTTTAAGCATCCAGGGAACATTTTCTGGCTTTGGAAAGATTGCTTTCACAGAGCAATTTTAGCCATTATCAACTGAGAATAAAACCTACTTTACGAAATTAAATTAGCCAGTCTTCCCTCTCAGATTCATTTTTCCTCCTTCTGTGTGGTGAAACCCATCTCTATTTAGCAGGCCATGTAACCTCTCCTACCTCGTTGTTCAAATCATTTAGTAAAATAAAAAGGCTTTAAAAAAGGAGGTTGCAAATATAAACATGAGTGCAATTAAGATCTCAACTCCATTACATTAATATAACTACTTTGCATGGAGTTCATTATGATGCGCATCAGGGTTTTAATGTTTTCTCCAGTTTAGTGCCATCCTTAGTTAGAAGGAAACATCATGCTATAGGAAACAATTGCCTCTTGGGTTGGAAAATAGTTTGAATAGGATTCCATTGTGATTAATTAAGCTCACACATGATAAAGTCAAACGAACCAAACAGTTGTTCTTCAAATTGACAGCTTAGTTGGTGAACAAAAAAGATTTATAACACTAAATTTAAAATTTCCTGATGTAATAATATATTATGGAAATGACTCATCTTATTTGTTCTTTTTGCTAGAAACATGGTGATCCCTTGGTTTTTTCTTATGCAAAGAATAGAGGCACAAAAAGAAAGAAGAAAATAGAAGTAAAGCGGGCTTAATGAGCAAGCTCGGGCATGATAATATGAATCTAAGCCTTTATTTTCTCTCCATTACCCTCAAATTATTTCCCACAAACATTTTATCAGACAATTCCTTGCAGTCAGCTCTAAATGTGTGTTGTCTTCAGGGGAGGGGTTGTAAAGCTCTCCCCCGATAATAGCCCTCCTTCCTGGAAATCATTCTCCAAATTGAACAGCAGCTCCCTTCTCCTTTCAATTCATCTGCCAACCTCACCCATGTCTCCACTCTGCTCAGAAGGTCCTGCAGAAATAACCTTGCCAACCTTAGAATATGAGGCCACCCTCATCAGTGCGATTAGAAACCTATAACTAACATATCTAAAAAGATAATAATGAGTTCCACTTTGAAAAATGTTTCCACTTCGTTTTTCCCCTCCTGCTCCAGATTTTGTCGTTGCCTTGTTCTCTCTCTTCATCTCTTTCTTTTGTTTCTGTGTCTCTCTTTCAGTTTCTTCTCCATCCATCCATTCATTTGCTCTCTCTAACTATCCCCCACCTTGTTCTGGCCTCCTTCTCTGCGTTCTCCCTCACTTTTCCACCCTCCCTTCCTCTTAAATTCTGAATCTCCTGTGGCAATCAAGATCCTTGAAGCCAAATAAGGAGTGATGGAGCATGTCTCTGGAGAGTGTGTTCCATTAACTAGCAAGACTGAGGAACTGCTATTAATGAATAAAGGCAGCTCCCCAGGGTCAGCTGTGCTGCTCTGGCAGCATATTCCACTACTTTGGTTGTTGGGAATGTCTGTCGGGCCTGCAACACTGATTTCTTGTCTGATGAAATGATGCCTCCAAGGTTGCAGCAGAAATACTACGATGCTTAAAATGTCCCTTTCTTGGTACTGTTTTCTGTCCACCCTGTCATGATATAGCTTGCAGTGTGCCCTGGAGTTGATAGGGCTACAGAGTAAGGAGGGGCTCAGGTAGATGGGGAGATAATCGGAACTTCCTCTGTCTTAAGGAGGAACCAAAGGAATATATCCTCCTAAACATCATCTATATTTGGGAGAATGCTGACTTTCCCCAGAAGATCAACAGCTTTCTTAAAAAGAACCTAATGGGCTAAGACACCAATAATCATTCTTGTTTGCTTAAGATGTTCAGACTTGAGAAGCAGAATTACCAAATCATTCTGTAAATCCAGAGAGATGAAACACCATAGAAACTTTATTGATCTGGTAAGCTTGACATTCCCTTTCTGAGCTTGTGATGAGTGTCTGGAATAAATGTTTGACAAACACCCATGGATCAACTGCACCCTCCTGATTTCTGATTATTTTTCCCTTTGCAAATTCACACACCTTGTTCTACAGACTTTTTGAGGCATTTAAAATGATCTACTTAAAAAAAAAACAAGCAAAAGTCTATACCTGGGCTTCAACTTTTCCAATTTACAAAGAATGGAGAAAGGAGTTAAAAATACTTTTAAAGTTACACTATTAGTAGATGTAATAGTTCCTCAGAATTTACTTGGTAACTTTTTATTGTTTTTCAGCTCTTGGTACCATCTATAAAATGAGAAAAGCAAGAACTAGAGTACCTCAATTCAGTTTAATTAAAAGTGTATCTATTAATTATTTTATACAATGGGCTAATGAAAGACTGGGATCTAACATGATTCTTGTCTACAAAAAGCCTTATATTCTTCATAGACTCATAAGAATTTTATAAGGAATGCACTGACAATAAATGGTCACATCCTTTCCCTGCTAATTACAAACATGCCAGCTCTCACCTTCATTCTGATAGAAGGACATTATAAGAGTAAGCACATACTCTAAGTCTTAGCTTAGATGGGTAAGTTTCTCATAGAATAATAGAGGGAGAGGTAAAGTAGTAAAATCTCTGCACTCACACATGACTTTAAATATACTCACCACCAGACTATGAGCAAGCAATATTTGTTAAATGAACGAATGGGTGAATTATTAAGGGCATGATTGTTTTTCAATGATTCGTATCAACTTGTCATCTGCTTTGGACTCTATAAGCTCTCCCAAAGAGGAAGACCCATTTTACCTTTTTGTTCCTAAATAATATATGCTCTCAAAAACTCTTTGTGTTCTATCAGAACTCCTTTCTGATAGAAATGTTTACCTTCATTCAAGATACACTAGGTGTGGGGTTTTTGAGAGCCCATCTGAAGTATAATAGCTTAGAAAGGAAGTGATTTGGAAGGTGGGAAGTAATAACTGTGAAACATCCATGGACAACCATGGCAGTGCATATTTCTGGACTGGGTTTTCTGCTCGGAAACATATCTGCAGAGGCCAATTCTTGGGAGAAATTGAATAAGCCATATTTTTCTTCTGCCACTGGTGAAATACAGGCTTAATGCCTTCCCCTAAGCCTTCAGAACATGCCTCTTCCTGGTTGCAGAGATGCTCTATCAATTTTCTATAGTACCTTCTTCCTTGGCTCCATAAATTACCTATCCTCCCTTATGCTCTGTACCACCCTACTCACAAGCCCCTCATGGGTCTCACCTCTTCAGGCTTCTCATTTTGTTTCATTGTTCTCTTCATCCCTGGTATAGAGATGGTAGCTTGATTTTTAGATAGCTCCATTTTAACTGAATTGAAAATTCTGAGTTATGACTGCTAAGAAAAGTACCTCAACTCAGTTTCTTAACAGTGGCCCAGTGGTATCTTACTGTACTCTCATCTCTGGTCCATGGGCTACAGTATTTTAGAGTCCTCAACTTTGTCCTGTATTCATAGACAAAAAGGCATTTTTCTCAGAATGTTTTCTCAGAATGGTGCTAGATTTTTGAGTTATGGGGGAATATGTCTTTTTCACCAGAGGGCACATAGCTGGCTCTATCTTAATTCAGATTCATAAGGGAAGAAGATTGTGATACCATCTGCATCTCCTTACTAATGATAAACAGAAAGTTCATATACTGGCTCTTAAGAAAAGCTGAAGAATGCCATAAAGAACTTTCCTGGGATAAGAAACTAGTGAGGATGACACCCTTATTACTAGCAAACAAAAATGCAAAAATAATCTCAGAATAAGACAAATCTAAGAAGATGCATTAGACACTGGATTTTCATTCAATTCCTTTGTGGGACAAAGTAACTGGCAAAACTAAACCAAACAAACCGTGAAAGTCTGCAGGCAGAATTGAGGTTACCAGAGGGAGAGAGGGAGAGAGGAGAGCAGGGTCTGCAGGGGACCTGGTGCCCTGAGGTGTGGAGAACTATGAGTGCAGTGTGGTGTGGTAACATACAACAGAAGAGATGGGACCCCATGCCCCTGAGTCATATATAGGTTTTTTTTTTTAAAGCAACATTACCTCAGATAGACAGACAGACAGACAGACAGACAGACAGACAGACAGACAGACAGATAGATAGATAGATAGAGAGAGAGAGAGATAATCTCTCTACCTCCAGACATTCAACTTCAGAGAAAGGACAGAAGCCGGGCATGGTGGCTCGTGCCTGTAAACTTCAGCCTATGAAGCGGTGGGGACCAGGGATCATGGCTCAAGTCCCGCTCGGGGCAACACAGCGAGACCTAGTTCTAAAAAATAGCTGGGTGTGGTGGCGCGAGCCTGTAATCCCAGCTACCTGGGAAGCTGAGGCTGGGGATCGCTTGAGTCCGTGGTACCTGGACAACGTGAGCGTGCGGTTCCATGGGCAAAAATAACGAGAGAGAAAGGACAGAGCCTCACTGACAAAGGTAGCAAAACTTAGGTTCCATGATTTATGTAATATCTGTCATTTTTCTGGTCTTCCTCACACATTGGGAAGTTTATAAAGGCAAGTAAGTAATGTCTGAGCAATCCTTGGTATATGTGACTGATATCTGAAGGCTGGCTTATTTTGCTCTTCTTAAGTGTAATTTTAATGAATTCTCCCATGCCATCCTTTCTATCATCACCCAGAGGACAGTAAGACTCATGTCTGTGTGGCATTAGGAACTGAGTGCAGGAGCTCACAGAGAATGCTGGGTACTAGGAGAGGACTTGCTGAATGAGTGCGAGAAGTCACTTTTACAGGGGGGGTAGTCCACTGTAGGATAAACCACTGCCACTTCCTCATGTCCCTAGGCACCTACTGTCTAGAATGTGATTGATGTATGTTGACTTGCAGTTTTGGTATTCTTCCCCATTCTTAGGCAAACTCTGAATGAGCTCAGTGCCTTCTTTTTATGGGCTTAGGTAACTGCCTTCCTCAATCCTGACAAAAGTTGTCTTTGATGTGTGTCAGTTCCCTTCCTATTACTGCAGAACCCTGGGAGAAGTGGTGTTTTATACTGCCAGGTTGGAATTAGATAACTAATCTGGAGAAATCGGTGGTGAAGTTTGTTGTATTGGGAAGGTCTAAAAAGAAATGATAGGGGTTAACATTTGAAAAGCCCATAGCAAGCACAATATAAGTGTTTGTCAAATAAATAAAATGTTACTGCCATTATTATTATTATTATTAGACACTAAGATATCTTTTAGACCAGAGCATCATTTTTTTAAACATTGAAGTTTTGACATTTTAAAGAAAAAATACTTTACAATTTGGAAGCCCCCAAAATAAAACATGGAAGTACTATTGGCTCGAGGTTTATTCTATTTAACACCTTTCAATAGGGCAACATCTGGATGTTATCGTGGCTTGGCAAGATGAGTTGCTGAAATTACAAATTGGAGAAATGCTGTGCATTAGGCCTCTTGTCTTTGCCTGTAATTGCCTTAAAGATATAAAAGAGCCTGATTGTAATAACTCCCTTAGTGTAACTATTCTTCATTTCTATTCCACAAGAGAAGATAGCAGGAAGTGGTATCACTCTAAGGGTGTGAAGAGAGAGGGGAGCTGATCCACAAATATGTATGCCCTGCATCTCAAATCAGTACTGAGCAGCAGCATAAAAGGGTTCCAGTAACTGTGTGTATATATATATATATTCCCCTCAACCTAATAACTGGAATAATTGTTGCACTCTGATAGAAGCCCCTAAGTACTTCAGGCCCTAGGTCAGAAACCATTTATTATTTATTTCCTAAAGTCCTGTTCCCCAGTGATAGGGATGGAAATTTGGCAGACTGGGTCTCCCCTTGTCAGGCAAGTGAAATGGTTGTTTCATTTTTAATCTGAATCCTTTGCCCTGACAGATAAATCTGAAGAGTTGTTAAGGATGAGATGAATTGGGCTCCTGTGATGGCTGTGGGGAGGCAGCCTGGGAGGAGTCTACATTCACTGCTGTGCTCTTGCCAGCTTTTAAAAGTAAAAGCAGGTGAGCCAACCACTGCTGAGTAGACTGAAGCAATGGAAAAAGTTTGTCTCCAGCAAGCCTGTTTCCTTCAGTGGATTTCCATCTCTTATCTCAGGAACTGCATTGAAGGTTTTTGGGCCAAACTGGAATGATGGGGAAACTGAGCACAAATACGACTAGGTTTGTTTTTACCCCTGGGTACCGAGAACATTGTGAACAATGAAATGGTACTTCTAATTTTTGATCTAACAGCTCTAGTTGGAGGTGAATTATATACCTTCAGGGTATGTCTGAATAGCCCCTGGTATCACATTGTCCAATGCCATGTTTGCCAAGCACAGAGGCAAGCAGTAGTTCGTCTTTATAGGTCATGAGATCCACAGAGGCCGCCACTTGTGTGTTTATAGCTCTTATGTAGACTTTTTTTTTGGAATCAAAGATAATTTAGCTTTAATGGTAGATGTAGTGAGAAGTCTTTGCAGATTTTTAGCAGGAGTTGATGTGACTTGATTTATGTTTAGGACAAAAATGATGAACAAATCAGGGGTTAGAAAATACTGAAGCCACAATAGTAATTTGGACAGGAAAACTGAATGCTGCATAAAAATTATTAACCAGTGAAGGGCATTGCCTACTAAGGAGTGTAAAGATAGCTCTCAAGACTAAAAGAGTAAGAGGGATTGAGGGAGACCATGACAGGAAGAAGGGCATTTCACTCCCCTTCCTGCTTCTATGTCCCTGTTTCTTCCAATGCATTCAATAAAGGCAGAGAAGTTTACTGAGTTGATGCAGTCTGGGCTGGTGTGCAGAAAGCTTCCTGCTGGAGTGGGAACTCTTAGGAGAGTTTTTAACATTGGATTTCCTCTACACTACTCATAAAGGAGCCATCCTTTGGCAAGGAAGCAACGAATGCTTTGTAAGAAAGAAAGCACTGGAACTAAGAAAAGCCCCTTCCTAGTGTATCTCTCTTCAGTGCCAGTATATGGAAATAGAAATGGACTTTTCTGGGTCTTAGAAATAATGAATTGGTAAATGAAATAGATGGTAAAGAAGAGGTTGACTTGAAGAAAAAAGAGTTTAGAGGCAAGAGTGTGTGAAGCAGTGGGTAAAGTGCAATGAAATTCATAGGCCTGCACTGACCTTGGACCTAGAAAATGGCTGAGACTGTAGTAAATGCAGGAGGAAAGATGGAAGTGATGCTAAAGGTAAGATAGAGCACCCCATGTTCATGAGGGGCAGATGTGTAAGAGAGAAACTTCTGGGATGCCCTTAGGTTGGTGGCATTTATTTTTGGGAAAAAGAACAGATTTGGGTCTGAAGGCAAAGATGATGAATTCTGTTTTGGATACCTCAATTAATTGTATCTGTAGAATATCTTGGCAAGATTTAGAATTTTTTAAAAAACAAAAAACAAAAAACAACACTTTGGCTTCAAATCTGTGATAGTGCTAAGGATATCACAGCTGTTGAAAAGCTTACATTCAAATAGAAGGAATCAAAACCAAATTTTATATTAAATACTAAAAATTTTCTTTCAGAAATAAGCTTTCTTAAAATTCATAAAAATATCCAAAATTTTAATTAAAACCTGTTGCTGTTTTATTTTTTGTTTAAAATATCTTGAAGTTTAAATTTGAACTAAGTCTCAGCATTAAAGTTCAGTATATGGATGCATGCATGTGTACATGTGTATTTGTTTTTGTTGTTTTAAAGAAAAATTTTATATGCATGTCATTTCCAAATGAGTGAAATTTCCACAACATTGAACAGTGTAGGAAGAATAATCTTTTACTACTATAAGCCAAATTATGGAAAAAACCTATGTGCACAGTGACAGAGGAATAGATTAAGATGTGGTACATGCACACAATGGAATACTACACAACTGTAATAAATGATGAACCTCTGCCATTTGCAACAACATGAGTAGAACTGGGGGGTATTATGCCAAGGTGAAATAAGTCAAAAGGTGAAATGTAGATACCATGTTATTTTTCTCACAAGTACAGTATAAAAAAGCAATATAAAGGAACAAATGAAACATAAAATATAAATCCTCAAAATATGGCTGCAAAGTTGAGACTACCAGATGGAAGGGAGAGGCTGGGACCAAAGTTAGTGGGGTTCCAATTGTATGTGATAAAGAAATTTGGATACATTAGTGGTGGATGTGGTGCAGTGACATGCATGTGAGGAGGTGTGAACCTGTTCCCCTCCAACATAATCACATATTTTGTTGCCAACCTGATATCAGCTGTAAATAGGGCAAAAACCTCCAGCCAGTGCCAAAGGAAAATAATCAGCTTTTAAAATTTTGCTTTTGCCCCCATGCTCTTCCCACATTTCTGCTGTGGTGAGACTCACAAAGCAAATTAAAAAACAAAATTTATTAACAAGCTATTAACAAAGGAAAACTAAAACTGACCACAAGTGGTCAGTTACCTTACCCCATTCACTGTTTAGTTCAAAGTTCCAAACACATGGCAAAGATGGTGCCTTTTTTGCCCTTCCAAACCTGAGGCAGGTCTTTCACGAAGTCAGATTTTCAGCAGAAACAAATTCCAAGTTTCTAAGTCTTCCTTTTGCTGTTTTTTTTTTTTTCAGCTTTCTGAGCTGCTTAGCTTTTCCAAGTTTCTTCAAACTTTCCCAGCAAGTGCTGATAACAAAATCGGTTTTCTAAATGCCTGACTTTCTCCAGGTATAAGCTTTTCAGCTTTCAAACAAGACAAGCTTTTTTCTTTTTCTTTTCTTTACTGCCTTGCCTTCCACCTTTCTTGTCCAGGCCTGCCTTTCCATGGCATCTAGCTACAATGCTGCCCATCTGGACAGTTGCCCCACTGGGACAGTTGCCCCTCAGCTGGCACTTTACATGCCATGCCACACAATTTTTCTGGCCACTGGTTCACCTTGTTATCAGGTGGGGAGGGGAGCACTACTGTTCTCTCGTGTCCGACCATACTCCTACTGGGTGCAATTACTTCTGGTCTGCTGTTCCCCAGCAGACGACCATGCTGGCCCCTCTCCAGTCACTCTCCCCTTTCACCCTTCCTATTCTTTCTCATGCACTTTTTTCACAGTTCCTCTTTCCTCTTTCCAGGTCTTTTTGTTAGACTCTGCCCACTATGGGCAGTAATGGTGAAATCCCATTTTTGAACTGTGTCAATGCTAGGGGGCCTTGGCTGCCCATTCACCGGCATCATTCATCAATGTTACCTAAATAAAAATTAATAATAGTTCACTTATTACACACAAATTAAATGTATGCAATTTATATTATTATATATGGATTATACACAAATATAAACTTATTATATCATGATAATTTGCTACAGGGTAATAGTTGGTTAAGGCAAATATATATACTTCAAAGGAATACGGTGGGGGTTATTAGACTGAGGAGACCAAAAAATATCATTATCCCTCCCTGCATGCAATTCTTATGCCATGCATCCCAGGTACTTAGTTGAACTTTGTATTTTGTGTTTAGTTGTTTCCTGTATTCCTGCTTCCTTCCTCTTCTGTGCTAAATTCCTAGAGATCAGAAAAGATGCCATATGTTGTTAATTCTTCATAATTTAATAAATTCTCAATAAAGTCTTCATATTTATTTTTCAACAATGCTGATTAAACATCACTCTGAATCAAAACAAACCTCGATGAATCTTTGGCAATTTTGTGAAAAATACAGTTCCTTAAGGAGATTGTGATTTAAAGGGAGAGAAACCGCCTGTGTTGATCAAATTTGATTAGGTGCTTCAAATGATAATCCTTTCTTTACGCAGACGCTTCCATTTTGAGAGTGCCTTTGGAGTAACTAGCCCGAAACTATCACCTATTTTGTACAGCAAACTTTGTGAGCTGATGGAATGTCATACACCATGTGTGCTAATCAAGACTCCTGTTGAGTTGGGTGCAAAAATCAAATCAATGTTCATATATGGAATTATACTGGGGGAAACATCAGAACAGTCTAAGCCTTTATAAACTTGACAACAACATTGAGAAGATTAACAAGTTAATATTTCACAAACTACTTTGAAGATAAAAAGTGCCAACCTAAGTGCTAATTATAATTATTAGCCTATGACCTTATTCTTTTTCCTCTTGCTGTTAGACCTCTTGTAAAACTTAACTTCAAGGGAAATTATTTTTCTTTAGATGAGCATTTTTTAAATGAAGCTGAATGCTAATATATACTTTTAGAAAATACCACTCCTTCCATTACTCTTTTTTTTCTCTCTAGAGGGCTGAAATTTTGTCATTTATCTATTCTATATGATATCTAGCAGTATAGTGCACATCTTTTCACTCTGCGCAAGTATGTTGGCAATGGCTGGTTTACCTTCAGGAGAAGCAAAATATATGTTTAGAATCCTGGTGTATGTTTACAGACTGGTGAGATTTTATAAAATAACAACCAAAACTTAGGAGGTAACTAAAAGAGATTTGCATTTTAAATTGGTCACAAGGGGAAACTGTAGAGTCTACCCTACCAGAGACGCTGACATTACTCTAAATATTTTGGTTCTTCTCATTTGGAATTGCTTTCAGAGGCACTTTTACAAACCACATTAAGAGCTGGTATCATTACTTCATGTCACATCTTATATATGAAAAGATCATGAGAGACCAAATGTAGGAAACATGCCCAAAGGGAGCTCTCTGTAGTGCTGTGTGTAAGGCTCAGAGAGTTAATGAGTTTGAAACCCACTGCAATAACAAGAAACAAACCACCCTTTTGCTATACACACCCATTGAAGCTGAGAAGTTTTCAAACACAAACATTGTAAGATTTTAGAGCATTTTAAAATGTCAAATTTTTTGTTGTTAAACTTGCTTGTTTGGGGAAAAATTAAAACTTTGCTTTCAAGACATTCACTGATGAAGAAAGAAGACAAACTGAAATAAACACACACACACACACACACTCTCTCTCTCTCTCTCTCTCTCTCACACACACACACACACACACACACACACACACACACACTCTAATGCTCTCTTTTCACAGTAGTTTGATCAGATACTCTGAAAAACCTATTGAAGATCACCCAGGCTTGTTTCCTTCTTTTCTTTCATCACAGGCATTGATAGCCAAACATTTTTGATTACTTTCCACCTTTTTCTAGTCAATATGATTTCTTGCTAGAAGAGAGAGGAAGGAGAAATACATAATGGGCAGTTGGAATATAGAGCTGGCTACATAGTCCCCAGGTTTTTATTCCTTTTCTCTGTCTAGTGCATCTATTTAAGGCTTTTATTATTGTGCTGTAACAAAGTAGCCATTTTTGGGGGGATTTTTGTTTTTGTTTTTGTTTTTAAATATTGGTCATTCTTGCTGGTATAAGGTGTTATCTTGTTTCCATTTGCACGGCCCTGATTGTACGAGATATTGAACACTTTTTCATATGCCTGCTGACCATTTGTATTTTCTTTTTAAAAAGTACTAAACTCTTCTCTATTTTTTTTTTTTGCTTTGTTTTTGTTGAATTTTTGCTTTGTTTTTGTTGCATTGTGTGTGTTCTTCGTGGAACTTTGACATCAGACTCAGTTAAATGGAGTGTAAATTTTTTTCATATTCAGTTGGGTGTGTCTTTGTTTTGGATATTGTCTCTTTTCTCTTTCACTGTACAGAATCTTTTTAGTGCAACATGGTTGCAGCTGTTTGTTTTCCTAGTTTGTATAGATATATCCTGGAAGATGTTTCTGCAGTATAGTTCCTGGAGATTTTTACCTAGGTTTTTCTATACATCTTAAGGTTTCATGTCTTACATCCAAACAAGTGAAAACTTTAATGTGTTGCAAAAGGTTCATTCTTGACTCACCTTGCTATTGGGTGGGGAGGGGGGCAAGCTTTACTCTAAAATCCTTTTACCAGCTTCCTAAGCAGAAAAAAAAAAAAAAACTTTACCCTTTAATCTGATGGAAATAGGGCAAAAGCCTTTATCAACCCTAAACTTCCACACAGAACCTACCTTTATCAGACCTGCCACTTGCTTGCCCCGAACTAGAAAAATGATAAAACAAAAAAACAACAACAAAAAAAGTATTTTGTAGACTGCCCCTTGCTCACCCCCTCCATGGTTCTTTGTTTGTCCACAGCTTTTCTGTGCAATAACAAAGCCAGACCAAAGTCTTAAAGTGATCAAACTATTTATTACCAAGTAAACAAGTAAACAAGTGATCACCTAATCAATGTACTACAAAACCCCAGTCACCCCAATGCATGTACTACAAAATAAAAAATGAATAATCCAGTTACCCCACCACATATCCAGAACTGTGCTTGGTCACTTCACCACATGTACAATCAACCTGAGCTCAAAAGCATGTGATCCAGAAGCAGAGCATTTCTTTTCCCTCCTTTGGTGTCTGTTTTGGCTTCTTCCAAACATGTTGTCCAAGACACAGTGTTCTTCTTTTCTTTCAGCATCCATCTCAACTTTAGGCAATAGAAAAGCTTCAAGGTAAAACAAACCATTACCAGGTCCATCTTCTCAAGTCTTGGCCTCTCCAAAGACACCTTAATGTCTCCAAAGACATCTTAATCAACCTAGATAAAACAAGCTCCAACACGAAGTTCAAATCTCCAACTCTTTCAACTCCTTTAACACACACCATCAGCTTATGCATGCTGAATTCAACTGCCCCAGATCATTGCCTGTTTGCAGTAAAACCTTATGATCTCTCTACTTTTCTGTCCTGCCACAGCCCAGTGCTGCTCCCAAAGAGCAGCCCCATGCCCACTCAGAAATCACAAATCTCTTACCAACCTGGTCCGATTCCCATGGGCCAAAATGCTGACACTTACCCTCTGCCTTAGCTGTCACTTCAGTGGCAATAGCTGGACATCCATCTTCCCCCAAATGGCCAAATCCTTCCTTTCTTCACACAGGTATATTTATCCCTTCTTCCTGTTCCTCCCTCCTTTTGGGAGGGATACCCTGTCAATCACTTCACACCCAAAAACTTTGTTCTTCTTTTCTCCTCCCCTTCTGAAAGAAAGGGAGCTTCTTTTCTGAAAGAAAACTACAAATTCTAATAAATGGCCATTAACCACACTTTGGCATAGTCAACCTAAGCTTTGTTCATCTGAGGCCTGAAATAATAAAGTCAAAAAGTCAAATCTCCATAATATCTCCAAGTCCTTGGAATTTACAATTCTAAAGCAAAAGGGAAGAAACTCCTATTCCCCAACTGCATTCTCAGCTTTTCAATGTTACATCAATGCATAACACATCAGTTATATTAATGGAAGATGCTACTCCAGACAGAAGGCAGGAGGCTGATGAACACTGGCATGGGTGTTTTGGTGGTGGGTGAGTGAAGCATGAGCACATATGGAGGAGTAAAACTGTTAACCCCTAAATTTAAACCACATAAATATAAATAGAGGTGATTTGAGCCCAGCAAAGACCATCAGCTAGGAGATGATACAGACTCTGGATCTCTGTGAAGAAACAGCATAGAAACTGCTGGAATTCCACTCTACTCATGCCACCTGTGGGACCTGTCAGGTTTGAAATTGCTACATTTCTATAATTTTGGAATGCACTCAAGTGAAGAGAATAATGGGAAAGACTCAAACTCTTTAAATGTTAGTTTTCTTAATTAACAAAATGCAGTTAACATCTGCCCAACTTTCCCAAATATGAATTATATTTAGAGTTCTAGCCCTCCTCACATGGAGGTATTCATAAATTTCTAAGAGTGCCTGCAAGCCAAAGCAAAAATACATTCTCTGGGGAGAGGCAGGTCTGGCTGACTTCCTGACTTGCTGACGATGCAGTTGGTGGTCAAAATGTTTTTCTGTGCTTCTTGGAGAACAAGTTGAAATCTTGAGACAGAAAGGGACATTCCTTTGTACTTTTTCAGCTACTTGGAGGAATTTTCTCTGTTTTATAGGAATAAAAATAGAATCTAAAAATGTTCCCATTCTCTGGGGGTAGTTAGGTGTGAAACAGCTTCAAAACATCATCTAAACAGTTATGACAAAGCTACAACTTTCAGGGAGGGAGGTGGTAATCCTATTATCTTTGTGCGGTTATCAGCACCACTTGAAATTCCAATTAGTACAGCTAATCACCATGGGCTCCTCTGGTGCTTAGCTGGCAAACAGCTAAGTCTAATTAATACTTTGGAGTGGTGGGTAAATGGCAGTTATTTCACTCCTCTAGACACATTTTCTAAGTAAAGTTCTGATTTGGGGCTTGTTTCATTGCAAATGGACAATTTGTAAGAAGGAAGAAAAGAAAATTTTCTGTATAAAATGAACAAAATAAGAATCTTAAATGGGCATGTCAAATCTGAGAGGAGCTACAGGTGCCAGAGAGAAAAGAAGGCTATTTGATGGCCAAAGGTATATTTCTCATCCGTGTACTGTTTTAAAATATAAATCTACAAAACAAGAGAGACATTATTCATTTAAACTCAGATTTGTGAAGAGAGTCATTACCATCTGACTCATTAAAAATGATTCTTTGCTTAGAAACAGGATAAAGTATTAATAACCAGGGCCTCTGGGCTTTTTAATTCAAATGGCTGTGAGCCAGTGGTTGCTGGCAAGTCCATTGTAATTACCTGGGTGATCTCCAGGCGAAGTAATAACTTCCCTGTGGCTAGTAGGCATTTAAAATGGGAGCTAGGGCTTGGCAATCTCTGTTCTTTCATGCAGAAACTCTCTTTTAGCACCTGTCTCCCAAATCAGAGTCCCACCATCTCCTGTCCTGCTGTGGTCCTGGAGTTGATTATAAAGTAAGTCAGCTACCCCTGGGAAATCAAGACACCACCACATGCCCAAGGTTGACCCATGTGATTTGAAAGAGAAAATAATGCTTCCCACTTAGTCAAACCCACTGTGACTACTGGAAAATACATTCTGATGGTTTTGTTCTCTTGATGTCTAAAGAAAAGCACTACAATATTAATATGAACCCAAGGAGTGAGGGTCTGATTTTCTTTCAGTGCTGTCTCTCTCCATAGTCCTGGTGGCTCCCTATGCTTTTGTCCCAGGGTAACTTGTTTATAATTAAATGATTCTTTGTTCTCCTCCCTTGTAAAAGTCCGTATTTACAGGGGCTACCAGGGTTTCTAAACCAGAAAAGACTGTAGAGAAGAATAAAGAACCTCAAAGAGTTTCTAGTTTCTTCAGTTTTGAGTTCAACCCTTTGTCTGGGTGCTGGTCTGGGAAAAAGGGACACTTATTTATAAGACTAGAATTGTGTTTAATTTTTGGGAATATGAAAGAGCTGAATGTTTACTTGGGACAGGATTTGAAACCTTTGTAAGCTTTTCGAATTTTTCAGATAAAGACAACCCACACTACTGTTCTTAGGCAAAGCAGTTCTGCAAGGAGCTCTCCTAAGAGAGAAAAGCCACTCCCCAACATGAAAGTATTATTCTGTATAATTATGGATATTTTGCCTTCCAAAAATATTTTTTTCTAGAAGCTGCTATTTCAAAGGTTTTCAATTCTGTGTGTCATTATCAAATAATCTTTTTTGTACTCGGGTGTTTATTATTGGATTGCAACAACGATAAAGCTCTAGGGGTTTTTGTCTCCTTTGGTATGCTAATTAGCCAGTTTCCTTTTGATCTTTTTCTTACTGAAAAAGTGAAAAGCTATCACAGTAGGGAATCTTTGTGCTGTACATTCATCCCCTCATCTCCATAATCTGAGGATCAGAGGAGGACAACAATTTCATTGCTGAATCCGGTCTACCAGAGGTCCTAGAACCCACTTCTGCCTCCAAAATGCCCCAGCACTAAGAGCTGGACAGAGGAGGGAGCTGCAAAGGAGGAAAGGGACAAGTATTCCATGTGGTTCTGTAAACTGCGTTGCTTGTTTCTTCTCTAAGCATCTAATTCATGAGAATTCACCTCAACTTGTGCAGTTTTTAGATTTCTCCTATTGATACGCTCTCAGTGATAATAACTGAGCACTTAGGAGAAAATGGCCTGAGTATTGGGGAAAATATGTGACCACCTTTCAAATAAACAGTAAACACATGTAAGTGGAATAACGGGAAAGTGGCATCACATAGGTTGGGTGCACACATCTGTGTATTTGTTAGATTTCTTTAGCTTGGTTACTGTTCTACTATAGTTTTGAGCAATTTAGCTTTTTAATTAAGATCTAAGGATTTATGACAAAGTCTAGGAAGACAAATGTGAAAAATGCATCCTCAATATCATCCTCTAACTTCTATTGAGAATGCACTGATAAAACAGCACTGTATGCTGAGGACCAAACAAGTTCATTTGTGAATAACAAGAACTATAACTGGTCCACGCAGACATGTATGCTTGTGTACACATGTACACACACAGCAGCTTTGATTGAACCATGAAATCACTGTACAAGTAAACAGTAATTTCATATGGCCCACCCTAATACACTTCACTGTTTGGGAGGGATGATTATAAGATAATCGGACTTGATTTTAAAAGAGGAGTTCAAACACATCCAAAGGAATTTTGGTTTCCATGAAATCGTCTCATTATCGGTCTGATTCTAAAAATATTGTCATAGTTTAGGTTATTTTTAGAATTGCATGTTGGGAGACCAATCTTTATCCTTTGAAGATGGATCTGAGTTTTGGAAATAAAAGAAAATATTGTGAGTAAAATAATTTACACCAAATGAAACTGTTCTGAGTTCTGTTTTAAATAAGTAAACTTTGAATATAAATAATGCAACAATTTCTTTGGGTGCTAGGTATATCAGCCCCTCAGGGTTATATAGTTTTCAATTTAGGAGATGCCTTATAGATCAGCTGGTCCAGCAGTCTTTAAGCTTTATGGGATCTAAAAATCCCTTGGAGAATTACAAATAATGCAATTTTAGGCACCCTGCCACAGGAATTTTGATTAATTAGATTTAAGAAGAAACTTGGAAATCTACATTTTTAATAAGCTTGTCAGATAACTCAGATGCAGGAGGTTATTGACTATACCTGGAATTACCCTCGTGTCTAAATAGATATTGAAATCCAGCGACATGTTGGAAGATTTTCTGCTACATAGAAACTGGCCCAGAAACACACTCTAGTATCCTATATCCTGGGCTCTCAGGAGAGACTGATAAAGGGATTTCTTGATCTGAGTCTGTAGTCTGGTGCTTATAGATTGACTTGCATTCAACTGCTTTTAATATCTTTATTTAAGTCCCATTTTTTCTCATTTGTAAAATGCGGGTAATATTGATACTGATACCAAGAGCATCATGTTGGGACCACATCAATTGCTTTACACATTGTCTGGCAGACAGTAATTAATTGCTCAATAAGCTTTAGCAAGTCTAAATAAGGTTTATCCAAATTATTATGACTCTTTTTAGGTATTTCCTTTTCTGTACTCATCTTTTTTCATAATCCTCCCGTATTCCTCTCCCCACCCCACCCCCCCTTCTTTTTCTTACAGACATTAATGTTTGGCTTTCCTTCCTATGACATCAGTTACACCTTGATTCCTGGTACTAGAACCAGGCTACAGAGTCATTGTTGAAAGGTAGCAATCAGTTAAAATAACTCTCTGGAATCCTCTCTGAGAGGAACAGCTGGGTCTTTTCACATTTTGCCTTTATGCCCAATTAACCCCTAACTACAGCCCTACTGGCTTGTTATTGTTGCAAATAAATAAATAAATAAAATAAAATCCTCTACTGTGAAACCCGAAGTGTGCAGAGATTGAAGATATCAGCATAGAAATTTCCTCTTCATGCCAGGTGAGTAGAGAGAAAGGACTGCTGTGGGGAAGGACAGCCAGCACAGCTGGTAGCATCTGCCCTTGCCCACAGCTTTTCAAACCTGGATCAGAAGCCAGAGGCAGTAATGGTGGTGTTGGTGGGGGAAAGACAGCATGAGGTATCTATGCAAAGGTCCAGAGAGATACTCGTACTTTTCCCCATCTGTTTCTGTCACTCCTAACCCCACTCCATTTGTTCACAAATAAACAGGCAATGGGCGACCAAATGCTGCCTGAACTACCTGATGCTGCTAATTACTAAGACTCTGCTTAGAGTCAATTATCTGCACAAAAGCAAAACATCTTCATGTGGGATTCCAAGCAGAGATTGATTCATCTGGGGCAGACACAAATTGAGCATGGAGTCAAAATTCAAGCTAAGAGGCCTCCTCTTGGCACAATTTTCAAAGGCCCAATTTTCTGTGGTCTCTTCTTTTCTCTTTAAATTTTATCATAGCTTTGCAGGTGCTACAATTACTGAAAATGCAGGAACCATGGTTGGGTTATGTAACTGTACAGATAAATTTGTATGTGATGGGGATGTGTCCTAATAAGTTCAAATTGAAAATATTGTATGCTGATATACATTTAACACATCTAACTTACTGGGCACCATAGCTTAGCCTACTATACCTTAAATATGCTTGGAATACATTAGTCCACAGTTGGGCAAAATAATTTTTTGTAATAAAGTTTCAGTACCTCATATAATTAATTGAATACTGTACTGAAAATATAAGACAGTCTGTATGGTACCGGTTGCTTAATTTATGATTGTGTAGCTGACTGGGAACTTCAGTTTGCTGCAAGTGCCCCCATCATGAGACAAGTGTTGTAATATATATTACTAGTCCAGGAAAAGATAAAAAATTGAGGTATAGATTCTAGCAAGTTACACTTTTGAACCATTGCAAAGTTGAGAAATTGTAAATTGAACCATTATGACTCAGGTACTGTGTATGTGTATGTGTGTGTGCATGTGTAGATTTACATCTATGTATACATGTGTGCATGTGTGTGTGCATGTGTGTATACGGGCAGTGTATATGTCAGTTAAACAAGGCAACCTGATGATATTCTTTCTTTGAGTCCTGTATTTCTCTGTGCTCTCAATCTCAAAATGGTTAAAAGGTATCTTCTAAATGCACTATGTAGAGCGTTCATGTAACATAATTGTGTATATATTTGTTCAAATCTGTGCTGGGACTCTATTCTAAGACTTCATTTATTTAGTACAAATGGTTGGACAAATGCCTTTAGATTAATTCTCTTATCTTTAGTATAAGTGAAATGATGCTTACATAAGACAAATGAGGTATAAATCTGAAATAATTATCTGATTTTCTGGTCAAAACATTTCAACTAAGGAAAAAGGTAGGCTTCAGGCTATGAATAATACATATTTTGTGCTGCTCTGATTAAGTGTCTTTGGACAATTGCTCAGCTCTTCTTTGTTCATAGGTACAGGCTGAGTCATTACCCTCCAGTGTCACTGTGGGAAGGAACAAAGATAATTTATATTAAAAGTATGTGCATGATTTCAGTCTTTTCTCTAAATGAAGGAAGTTTCCACAATGAAGTCAAGCACCTGGAGAGAAAGTGTGCTGAGAAATGCATATCTGATTTGAGGAAACATCTGGGAAAGGCTGTATTTTCTTGGACATATTTCTAATTCCCCCTTTGATTCTCTAGAGAAGAAGATCATAATAGATCATGGCAAACCTCCACCTATCAGCGAAAGTTAATGTTATTTAGAGAGTTTTGCCACAACCATCTGGTCTTTCCTTTTTTACCTCCAGTCTTTCATTTCTTTACTGCAACACTATTTGTGGGGCCTTGGTAGCAAGCAGGATGCACGAGAACTGGGTCTATGGAGTTCTTAGCTAATGTGAATCCTGTGTTCTGGAAACGATCTCTTCAGTGACTTGCATTCCTTGAATTAATCAGGAGTGTTTGGAAAGAAGGGGGAGAGAAAATGTATATATGGGTGTGTGGGTGAGCAACTGGGTGTGGATGTGCACATATGTAAGTATGTGTCTGTCTGGGTGAATGTGCTCTCTTATTATTTAGGCCTCTTCATGTTCTACCAAGAATTGAGAATTTTTTCTAGAGAAAGCTATTTAATTACACAGCAGCTGAGTAATTGTAGTAAGTCAGTATATACCCAAATAAACTGAGAAGGGATTTATAGAAATAAACCTCCAAGAAGCTTTATGTTCCTATTGTTCTATGTGGTGCATTTGATCATTGTCACTGGCGGCTGTGGACTAAGCCATGTAGCATTAAGTGGCTGCTCATAAAATGGACCAAGCAATTTTTGAGTGGGAGGAGATGCCTCCATTCCTTACTCATGTGATTTTAAAACTGTTGTGGGTGTAGAACATTTCTGCCAAAGGGATAATTATACAGCACAAGAGACTATTTCAAGGGAAATATTTTCTTTTTTTCCCCCCTGGGGAAAAAATACACTCATTGCTCAAATCCCTTTCGAAAGTGAAACAAAATTGATAGATAATTGTTTCTCATTTCATTTAGTTGTAAAACTTCTCTGCATTGTCTCTCTCCTAACAGCTCTTCACATTTTTCACAGTGGAAGCAGCTTTGATGCACTTCCCTTATTTCTAACTGGGTCTTCATGACATAGCGGTGAGTAGAGCTCTATTTACTCTCTCTCTAATTTGAGTATCTGGGAGCTCTACTTTTGTTGTTAATTATTTGTATTTATCCAACATATATTTTACGAGGCAAAAAATCTATGTCCTCTACAATGACAAGCCCTGGGAAGAAACGATAACAAATCCATGGGCTGTCAGGATGTAGGGGCTGATAAATGAGACTGGAACACAAAGGAGGGAAAAAGGAATACTTTTCATGGTGTTTCAGAAGATATGATATGTGGACTAAGGCCTAAGTAATAGGTATGAACTTGTCATTGGCAGAGTTTTATGGGCTTGGTGTGGGGTGAGGTAGGGGGCAAATTTTTCATGCAAAGATCTGAATCTCTTGAAAAACTGAAACTTACTGTTGAATTTCCTTCTTCAGAGTAAACACAACTAACTCAACTAAAGACTAATGTATTATTTCCTCTGTTTTTACTCACTATTCTAGTCTTCCTATTTTTCCTTTTGCCCTGTTCTTCATTTTCTCCCAAAATTTTCCATGTCCATTATTCCACTCAGGATAAAAATAAAGGATCCATCCTGAAAAAAAGAAATCTATCCTGATTGTGTTTGTTACCTACCATCCTTGTCTTGGACAAACTGATTTCTTGGTTTGTTTATTTATTTTTTGATTAGAGATCAGAGCCATACTTTGTATTCTCCAAACTGCCTCTACACAGTAACCCTGAGAAAGGAACAAACCCTCCCTGTAGAAAAGACAGCTCAGGCAACCTCAGTCAGAGTTTATTTTAGGCTATGTATTATTTCAAGAGAATGCATGAAGTCAAGGCTTATTTGAAATTGGTATTCATTTGCCTCCTCCACCCCCACTCCATTTGCTGTTTTTATTTCATGTTTTTGGGTTGGGAGGCATTGGGATTTAAGTGCCTTTTAGATAGTTCAAGATGGACAAACCAATAAAACCAAACAAAAACAAACCAAAAAACTCACCTCGTTTGGTATTGCAACAAGCTTAGACCTTTTTGTCTATAGGAATGGGTGCCCAAAGTGCTCCCTTTGTAAACAGAAAGTGAAGATTTATTGCAGCAAAGTAATGAAGGCCAGCAACACGGGGCTAGAGCAAATATTCTTCTGAAAACATCGATGACATTCTGCTCCATTTCAGACTAGGTGGGACTGTAAATCTGCAAAGGTCAGAAAATGGCTTCCCTTCAGGCTCATATGAAAAGTTTAAAGATGTCAGTTTGTACCAATCTTAGTTATCACTTTATACAACAAGCAAGGCTAAATTGTGATTTAATTCCTGCACGTGTGTTCCTGAGTTCTGTTGAGCAAAAGTGTCAGTATATGACCCCTGAGATTATCTGTTCTTTTTTTTTTTTGATTATCTATTCTTGTACTAACACCTGTTTTCTCCTTTGCTTTGCATAAATAGTAGTCTGCTTTTGTCTATGAGAAAATGTTTATATGGTAAGAGAACAGGTTTCTCTTTATCCTTTTGTTTCTGGGAATTTGTATCTTTTTCCTTTCATTTCCTCTAATTCCATGTCATCAGGGTAACACAAGTGTGAGACATGAGATATGAAGACCCTGACTAAGGTAATTTACTCTGATGCTTTTCTGGTCAATGTTAGAGAAGCCAGAGGCATTAGACCTTACCTGGGAAGAGGCAATTTGAACTTCTGGCTTCCATTATTTTCTACTTGCTAGTATGAGAAGATTCTGCAATTATGTTGACAAATCTGGTTAGTTCCACAAATATTTGTAAATTTATATGCAAGACTTTGTATTAGTTGTATTAGGTGTGTGTTTGGGGGGGGGGATAGCTAGAGAGTAGGGGAGATGACATTTGGGGCAAAGATAAACAAGAATTTGTTCTTTTCTACAAAGATCCTAAAATATTGAAGGGGGAAAGTTGACATATGAACAAGAAGGAATGAAATGAGTTTTATAGTAGAAGCATAAGCACAGTGCTCTGGCAACCCAGAGAAGGGAAAAGCTTTAGAAAAGCCAATTTCTCTTGAGCTGTAAAAATCCTTACAAACTGGAACTCATTATTTGTAGCTTGATATATTCTCTGGAGCTGAGATACGAATAGATCCAACTCCATTTCACATGTATATTTCAAAATTGCCTCTGGTTTTGGAGTTTTGTGGCAATGTATTTTATAGACTGTGTTGGTTACAAAGGCAGGTAATACATAGTTAAACAGCTATAAAAATCAAAGCATTTAGTTTCAGAGATCCAACTTCAACTTTCCTTTGTTAGGATAGCTTTATATTGCATGCTGTCTTGAACATCAATACTTTTGATTGTGGCTCAGGAAGTTTCGATCAATTCACTCCCCTTCACTTCCCTCCTTGTTACGCATTGTGTTTCTTAATCATGAATGAATTTCAGGGGACCTATGTACTCAACGGAGGTGTATGTAAAATTCTGTCTGTGTATGGAATTTCCTGGGAAGAGAGTCTATTCTTTCCATCAGATTCTCAAAATCTGATGAACCAGATAAGGTAAAATATGCTCCTCATTCACGACTTTTATCTACTCTCAATACTTCAATACCAATTAAATGTTGATGATTCCAAACCCATATGTCTAGTCTAAATCTCCTCCATTTTCATTCTTTTATATCCAAATATTTCCCAGCTACCTTTAGAACAAATCCACCAAGTCCAAGATTAAGTGTATAGTCTTTGATTCTGAGTCATGCTTACACATTTTCCTCACTGTGACTGACGTTACCAATATCTACTATATCACCCAGAATAGAATACTCAGAATTATAACTTGTATTAATTTTTACTTGTACTGTCAGACAACCCCAATAGCACTTGCTTTTGTGAGCCTCTCATGGCCATCCAGGACAGGTTGATTGTTTTCTTCTGGACTCTCACAGCACCCCGTGCCCATCTCTGTAGTTGCTCAGCCTTTTTTAAATTATTGGCTTGTTTTTCTGGTTTCTGCAGTAGTCTGTAACCTGCTTGAAAGAACTCACCATTTCTTTTTTGACTTTGTCATTCAGCACTGAGCCCATAGTCAAATGCTCAGTATTTTCTTAGGAATCAATTAAGAGGAGAAATTAGGATTTTCAAAGACTATCTGTTATACTTGGCTTCTTGTGATTCAGATATAATAGCACTGACTTGAAGTATTCTGATTTCATGGTCCATAAAAATGTAAAGAGAGGAAATTTCTGTCCAGTGTAGTATGCTCACATGAAATTATTTTTAAAGTTAGACCTTAATGCTGATTCTAACTCAGTAGGAAGCAGATACTGACCATGCAGTAACAGCCCTTATTCTTGTCTCCTTTCTAAATTTGAAAATTTCCTCTCCAGAGAAAAAATTCTATTAAGGTAAACACGTAGGCTTTAAAAATAATGGTTTATAATCAAGTAACTAATAATTCATGGCATCTTATGGCAAATTGTGTTGGATACAAGTACAAGATTCCTGAGGTTTTGGGAGTTCTGGTGGAAGCACAGGGGACAGGTATACTGATATTTTGCTTATAGTGTTTGGGGCAGAAATCCACTGAAAATAGGGGCTAATTAAAATGGAGTTGAAAAATGCCCTAAGTGTTTCACCTTCCAAATACCATTTAAGCCATTAGAATGAGGTTTTCTATACGAATGAATCAGAATTTTCTCTTCCCAGTCTCATGGTGTAGGATGGGAATCTGCCTCCCTCCATTTTTCCATGTAAGAAATACTTAAGGAAAAGCCTGCTGTTTGTCAGAAATCTCATCCTGGATGCCTGTTTGAAATGATTTAGAAATATATATACCACTGTGTCACCCCGGGAACAGAACTGAGTGCAGAGAGAGTTCTAGGGATAAGTCTTTCAACCCATGTCAGTTGGAGTCTGGTGCCACCATTTGGGCACTGACTCTTGACAAATCCTAAAGGTAATATGTGGGGATGCCCCTGAAGATTCATCCAATGGAAGAAGCTCTGTATAGGAGGATGTCCTATATATATATAAAGTTGGGAAAGATAGAGGCAAAAATTTTCTCATGAGCTAATTAGATACTGTGGTTTAGTAGCAAGTTTAGAAAAATCTTGAAAGGACTCTGTCTAAAAGTTTTGTCTGTCAATTTTGGTGGCAACAGTAAAGTTTGGAACTACAAATAGGACTGTAGTGAAGTGAATGCTCTAGGAATGCTGTTGGAGATATTGTGTGTGTGTGTGTGTGTGTGTGTGTGTATGTGTGTGTTTGGGTGAATACTTTTCTCCTAACCCTTCTTATAACCCTGCTCTTACCCATGTAGGTAAGAGTTCAGAAATATGGTAGCAAAGGGTTAGGTAGTGGAGTAAGGAAGACCAAGCTAAAATCTGAAAAAGTGAAAAGTATGCATTACTGAAATTATCAGAAAATCGATCATACTCAATGCTATTGACACCCTTCTTGATTTCTTTTTCATCTAATACATCAATCTGCCAGCTGCTGTGAAAGGTGACTGCTAATAGCTCACAGCTGCTCTGTGCTGCTGAGACTTGCCCTTGGCCAAACAAGAGCTACTTTGTCCTGGAAGCTATGAATCTCCCTTTAGCTAAGTCTAATACATCTAGTATGTTGTGAGAATGATCACATTTCTGCTCCTGCTGGAATTAAATGTTTAAAATGTTGTAAGTATTTTTGGAGGATATTTAGTCCTGGAAATGGCAAACTAAAAAAGTCTACACACACACACACACACACACACACAACACCAAACCAAACCAAAAACAAAAAACTTCTAGACATCTATTTTATAGAAAGTCTATCTGAAACATTAGAGAGTTGCCAAAACTATAACTTGAGGGGTCAAGATCTTGGAAAAAGAAGTGCAGAAATTTAAGTTTTGATCTTTGGGACTGCTTTTTTCTTTAACGCATTTGCCATTTCTAAAGAAACAACAGAAAGGCTGAGAGATTACGCAGAAATTGATGATTGAAAGGTTGAGAAGTAAGATAGAATGTCTGGTGGTCTAGTAGGTTAGGGAACAAAAAATGGAGCTTAGAAGCCAAGTGAAAGAGAGAGACCTTGGTAAACCAACCAAGGTTTAAAAATTTTTTTTTTTCAAACAGGGTTTTAATTAGGTTCCTGAACAATCTGCAGCTTAAGACTGAGAGTGGACCAGAAATAGACCAGGTTTACAAAGCTGAGTCTGTCTAAAGTCAGCTTGTTTTTGATCAGATTAAGGTGATTTCTCTCCCTGTCATGTGGGAAGACAAAAAAAATGTTGATTTGAAGATATTGACATTATCCAGAGTTTCAAAGTATTTCTCAAATTTTCATAAATGATATCTGAAATTCAGTAAAAATTTACCAGGAATTTCTAAGATATGAGCCTTTATTTCTGAAAACCAAAAGAAAATCCATAATAGCAGTAGATTTGGAAGAGATATAGATATTGGAGTTATCTTATGTAAACATTATAAACATGATGAAAATTAAAAGAAAGATGGAGAATTTAAGCAGATTATACTTTTTGGAATTATCAAATAGGAATCGAAAGGATGATGGCCAATTATTCTACCCAAATAATAAAAGACACCAAGAGTCAGGAAACACTACAAATCCCTATGAGGAGACATATAAAGCATACCATACCTAGGCACATCATAGTACAAATTCTGCAAGCCAAAGAAAGAAAGTTTTGAAAGCAGACAGAAGGCAAAGTAAAACTATTATATGACTTTTCCAAAGAAGCAATGGTAACTGAGAATGAAACTATTCAAAATTTTGGAAAATTGCCTTCTTAAAATTGTGGGAAAAACTTTAACCTGGTAAAATATTTCTATAATAAATATTCTGAAAAATTTTTTTTTGACTCCCCAAACTGGGATAATTTTATTAGCAGCTAATCTGCACTATAGTAAACCCAAGAGTGACTTCCTAAGAAAGATTATTCCAGAAAGAAACATGGAGTTACAAATAAGATGAACAGCAATGCAAAAGGAGACTAGAATGAATGGTAAATCTAAATGTATATTGAAAGTATAGGATAATATATTTCATGGGATTTAAATATTGATGGGACAGATATCACAAAAATTGAGCAAAATGGCTGGAATGGGGCCATAACATAAATGGAGTAATGTTGTTTGAAGGTTCTGTTGTGCTAAAAATTAAGGATATATGTTCTGTTGTATTGTGTTAAAAATTAAGGATATATGTTTTATTCTAGTGAAACCCTTAAATGAATAGTAAAAGTATAATAATCAAGACAATATAAATGGAAATGCATTAATAAAATGTTTAATTAAAGCAAAATAAGGTAAGAAATGAAGACAAAATGAACATGGACCATGTGAAGAGAAAATGTGTACCTAAATGGTGAATTTTAGCCCTTATATATCTTTAAGTTCATTAGATGAAAGGAAGATTCCAACTAACACACAAATATTGTTAAACTCAACTAAAAATCTTTATACTCTTTATAACAAACATCTTAAAAACAAAGATGTAGAAAGGTAGATAGTAAGAGAATGATAAAGATGGTTCCTCATTAACATTAACCAAAAGAAAGTTGTTTTGCTAAACTAATGGACATGAAGGTGAGAAGAGTTACTAGAGGGATCTTTGAGAATGATAAAAAACTAGTTTACCAGGAAGTGATATTGACAAAGTCTCATGAGTATAACAAAGTCTCAAAATTTACAAAGTAAAAACTGATAGAACCAACATGAATAAAAGTTAAATATTTAAGTGCTTTAGGTAATTCTGCTCTATTTCTTTTAGTGACTGATTAAGAAGCAGTAACAAATTAATGGTAAGGATACAGAAGAATTGACCAGCATGTTTAACATACCTGTCCCAGTTGACATATATAGGACACTGCATCCAGCAACTGCAATGGAACCTAATGTAAACCTCAACAAAACTCCAAATATTAAATTCATGCAGAGCCTGTTTTCCAACCACTGAAGAATTAAGCCAGAAATTGTGAAAAGATGACTAGTGAATTCCCAAATATTTGAAATGACTAAACCTCTAAAATAAACCATGGATCAAAGAAGAAATCACCATAGAAATTAGAACTTACTTATGTGTTATCAGAAATAATGCCATTATGATGAAATTATAACTGTGATGGTCTAGAAGCTAACCCAGGGAAACTCAACAGATTCCTTCTTTTCCAATTTTTTTTTCTGTTAAAGTTTTAGGATTTTTGCATCTGTGACATGAAAATGCCCTAAGAAGGTTTTTTAAGTGTTTTGTAGTTTGGTATGCTAATTTTATAGGTCTAGTGGTCACCTACTGGCTTTCTGGGACAGTAATGATAATACCAGGAACATGGATCACTGTGCTTAGTAGATAAAGTAACTGTATTTTTGTCATCCCAAAGATATGTCAAATGGCCTGAGTCCTGCTCTTTTCTCTTCATATAAAATGTTACTCTTCCCTGGGAGAAGCTGTCAGATGTTTAGGAGCACAGTGAAGCACTCCATACCATTATTTAACCAAGCATACTGTGCAAAGTAATTAAGAATTCTGCTGTTTTCTCAGATATGAAGGAAAGGGATAAACAAAATGAGACAAATTAGATGTTTTGAGTTCAGAATAAGGGGCAACAATGGTTTTCTAATGCAAAAAAAAATTTTTTAATACACAAACTTCCAAAAGGTTGTTTCCTTTTTGGAAGTGTTTCATTATTAAATAATAATAGTCCTTATGTCCATAAATTGTGAAATGGAAGATAATGCTCACTGTTTCTTTCTACCCTCTGAAGAAGATCATAGGCTTCCAAAACCAGAAGTATTAGAGGCTTGTCACACTCGAGATTTGAGAAGCCCATGAGGTCAAAAGTCATGGCATGACATGAGTTACTGTGCTCTGAGAGCCTTCTTCTTCTCTTGCAGATTATTGCTAATTAAGTGTCATGGATTAATCACCAGAGCTAAATTTAGGGAGTTAAGGAGCTTGTTGATTCCTTCTAGAGCCCTCCTGTAGCTTTAACCTCCAAGGCAAACTATCAGCCCATCAGCTGCAAAACACTGCTGATTCCTATTGGAAATGCAAAATTCTTCCCTAATGTTAGGATGAAGAAGCTGCATTTGTAATATTGTGCTCATAAAACAAACTTCATTCTTTCCCAAGTAATTGGCTTCCTGCTGACAAGCGCTCTAAAGAGACATCTGACAATAGTTTGAATTGGTGTGTGTTAGTACCTTTCTTATGTACTATGCTCTGTTTATACTTCCTCCTGTTAGCATACCCTTCACTGGGTGAAGATGGATTTCTATTTTCAATGTCTCTTGTATAGACTTATTAGTGATTTGTAGTTGTATAGAGTCCTCATGCTTTTGTAACTGTAAAATTCATGCTTAGATTAGCTCACCTAAGATCCGAAGGTCCTGGAAATCTGAGTAGCCCCAAGTGGCCACAGGTTTTTGACCTTTCCTTGTTCTGTGCTCTTTTGTTTGTTCTGAAAGACTCACTTGGATTTTATAAGATGCAAAGATAGTTCTATTTTCAGTATTGTGCCCTTTAGTCCATTACAAAATACAATTTGATTCTTCTTTCAGAGACTGTTCAAACCTGCTTTAAATGATTGCTTTTGGGAACAAAACATCCCAGATCCTAAAGTGCTGAGACTGAAGCGGTTGGAGGGTATATATTAATAGGTAACTAAATCAAAATCAAAACACTGTTGAGAGTGACTACCATGTTACAGCAATAATTGAAGTGTTGAAATTCCTTGGAGTTGAATGATTGGTAGAGTCTGGATGAGGGGTGCTTTTTCTAAAATAATGACTGAGAATAATTCAGAAACGAGTCTTTGCTTCTATGCTTACAACACTTTTTCCTTATTCCCGCCTACACTGAAACCATGATATAGACTTGTAGTGATGAAATGTGTTCCTACTAAACTCTAAGGAGGTAAGAAAGAAAAAATTCCAAATTTTCTTCTGTCTTTTCTTTTTCAGTATTAGGGAAGTTTGCATTTAAAATTGGTGACTGGAATCCAGATCTTAGAAGTAAGGCAGTAGTTTAAGAGCCTGCAGTTTATACAGGCAGTATTAAATCACATGAAAATCATTTGGGATACTGCTTAATAAGGACACATGGGTGTAACAATGGAAAGACGTGAATTCTAAGCTTAGTTCTCCAGCCTACTTGTCCTAGGACCTAATTAAAGCAAGTCACTTTGTTACCAGGCAGAGAGAGGGGCATCCTGGGACTCCCAAACCTGCCTGCTCTAAATAGCTTTTGCCATTCACTACATCAAGGCAATACAAAGACCTTTAATGGGAACGAACTTTAATACAAATAGTGCGCAATAAGTAGAAGAGAAGGGAAAGACAAAGAATATAAATTCTAAATCAAACAGCCAGAGTTACCCACCCCCATTGTGGGTCAATGCCCAGTCAAACAGGGTTGGCCCAAAGCAGGGCAGTTGAGGCCCCAAACTTGTCATAAATCTAAGGTACTTTCTGGTGGGGAACCACTGGGAAGGGACAGAAGGGGCCCGGCTGTCTGGGATGGAAGGAGAAAGATCAAAATCAAGATAAAGGCTGCCATTGTGAACCTCCCCATGTCTGTTTCAAGTCTCTCCTTTCATATCCCCCAAAACCCTGGTAGCAGTCCAAGGCAGAAAAGCAAGTGCAACTTCTTCACACATCTCTCTGCTCCATATGCTTCCTGCAAGTCTTCTTCTTGCTCTCCTTCCTTCTCCCTTTAGCAAGGTCTTTCCAGCCTTTTATTTCCAGCTTAGCTCTACCCTCCCTTAGGGTGCTACAGGAAGCCTGGAATCTCTCTTTTCCTTCAGGAGCACCCTGTGACAATTTGCTCTTTCTGGACCTCAGTTTCTTCGGGTAGAACCAGAAAGGTTTGGACAAAAATTAAGGAGTCTGTGAATCTGAATTATACAGAAAGTAGTTTTCTGACTTGGATCAGTATGTTGAAAGTGATTGACGTATGTGGGGAGGGATAATACTCTAAATATTTACCCACCCTACTGCATAGGTACCCATCAACTGAAATGGAGGCTTGATTTAAAGCAGCAGTGCTATATCCATGCATACTATGCTTATGGAAGTAGAACCCTGGCTATTCAAGTGAAATTTCCAAGGAAGAGTTGACCTTAGGAATCACCAGTCCATCTTCTTGATTTTGCAGGTTGTTGCATCCTTTATTAAAGTAATGTGCTGTGGTAGTGAAGAATTGCTACAGAAAGAAGACAAAGATGCACATGGGCTTAGGTACATGATTGGATAGCTCAATAAATGTGTAAATGTGTATATTGTTATAGTAATAATGGTGATGAATTACACCTCTTGGCATTCAACCCATGTTAGTCCTCTCCCACATCCATTTTGGGGTTACTCTGTTATTTATTTTGGCAGCAAGGCATTAACAAATATGATCCAAGTAAATATTTAACAAGTGCTTTCTTATTAGGGTTTTTCCCCATCTCTTGCACTCACACAGTCACTATGTAAACAAGTCTTCTGACCTGCTGGCAAGACATGGCCCAGTTGACAGCTACCACTATGTGAATGAGGTTTAGACTAGCCAGCTCCATTTGAGCTGACAGATTACTATAAAAACAAGAGTAAGCCCAAGTGTAAAGGAGCCACCCAGCTAAACTCAGCTTAAATTACTTACCTACAGGTTCAGAGCAAGTAAGATGGTGATTATTTATCATTGTAGCAGAGATGGGTTTAATATGTAGCAATAGATTCTTGATGAACAAGCCACAATACATTTCTAAGTTTAGAGGAAGAGAGGATTGTTTAGGGGGACTTGATAGGTGGGAAAAACAAAAGACTTAAAGTTTCTTCTACCGTTTTCTTCCTTGAAATTGGGGGTCAAGGCTTGTGTCCAGTTACGATAAACATATCTTCACTTTATATAAAGGTCAAGAGGTTCCGTGATACCTTTCTTTCTGATCAAATACACTTGGTTTCAGAAGAGCTAGTTTTTCCTAATCCCTTTTACTGAAGTACACAGGTAGATTTGCATTTCCATTAATAACTATTTTTCTCTTTCAGAACACAGCAAGGATCATTTGGCCTGGTCTTTTCTTGTTTATTCTTGTGGATGGCGATTGGTAAGAAATTCCATGGTGTGTTATGAGAATAAAAAGAGTTCTTGGCAAAGAGGTGAGAAGATAAGATCTTAAAATGACTGAGAAACAACAATATTTCCCAAATGCCCTTTCACAACCTGCAACCATGTTGTTTTCAGCTCTATTTTGAGACAGTAAAAAATCCATTTGATCATTGTCCTAAGTTGCTGGTATCTTCCCTCTGGCAGCCACGAGTCAAAGAGTTTATATAAAACAAAGCCCCAAGGAATTCTGCTTTTTGTCATAAATGGCTCTATAACTGGACAAACACAGGAGGCAATACATTCAGGTATTGAACAATAAGTTGCACAATCCCCAAGAGAAGGGAAACTCTTTCCACATTTTCAACTTCTCTCTGCCCAAGTTTTCACCTGTGGCACAGGGAGCTGGGGTCCATGCTGATTATGGTGGTCTAGCTAACCTGAAGAAACAGAGATAAAGTCTGGGGCTGCTCAAGTGGATGGAGTGGCCTGTGAGGACATGGAAGGCATGCTCTGAGTAAGCTGTGCTAAAATGGTGAGATGAACAAGAAGTCTATCTGCTCTTGGCCCAGGCATTCATCAGAGACATCAGGAAGGTCATCTTAGATGGAAGAACAATGGCTAAGTAAGGTTTGTTCTAGACCCACCTTATTAAAGTCTAAAAATTCAAACCTATAAATCCTTTATAATTTTTTACAATATGGGATTTCTCCCCTCAGGTGAGGCTACCACAGTTTTCCTACCACACTCTACCTTGTCCACACTCCATCTTGCTCTCTTCCTGCCCTGTTCTCTATTCTCTCCCTCTCTCTTCTTCCTCTCTTCCTGAAAGTCTGAATTGGCTCCAATGGTCAGTCTTACAGTTTGTCTTTGGGAAGACAATGTTTGGAAGCTGAGTTCACTATATTAGGGGCAATGAAAACTAGAATCTAAAACCTAAACTAACAAGTTTACAATTACTAGCCAGTAATTAATTTACCTGTCAAAGATATCACAAGAAAAATTATAGCTAGTATCACTTATTAACATATATGTGAAAAGTTTTTCTATTGACTCAAATCTAGTAATAGCTAGAAAAGTGGCATTACATCTTGATTATGTGGAATTGATCCTAGAAATCTAAGATTGGCTTAACATTTGAAAACTAATATATATAATTCCCTGCTGCAATAGAATAAAAGAGAAAAACTGTATTATCTTAATAGATAAAGGACGTATGACAAAATTCAAAACTTAGCCATGAAAGAAAATTTTAAAATTTTCTGAAATTGATAAAGAGTAGGCTTAATACAACTATAACAAACATCAAGCCACTGGTGAAAAAGTGAAATCTGTTCTCAAAGACTGAGTTTATGGCAAGGATATCTACTCTAACCATTTTTGTTAAGTATTTTGCTGAAGGTCATAGCCAGTAAGCTATAGCAAGAAAATGGAATTAAGTGTATAAAGACAGTGAAAGAAGAAATAAGATTGTTAGTACTTACGAAAGACATGATAGAAAAAATGGTGCCATAGAAACAAATAAACAGAATTAAAGAATGAACTTAGTAATGTCTCAGGAGAGATCTAAATTAAAAAAAAACCTCTTTATATATACTAGCAACAATCAATTATAAAATATTTTACAATTTAGGATAATATCAAAATACTTTTAAATAAATATAATAAGCTATAATAAAACAAATTAATAAATAATTGCTGGATTTGAGTTGCTAAAAAATAGTATACTAATGAAATGTAATAAGAAACTAGTGCATTGAAAACAATAAACACTCCTGAGAGAAATTTTAAAATTATAAATAAAGAGAAATAATGTGCTTATGGTTTGGCAGACTTCATATTGTTAAGGTGTTAATTTACCAAATTGAAATATTAATTCGGTGTAGTCTTAATAAAAGCTGTAACAGTCATTGCTTTCAGAAATAGGGAAATGGATTCTAACACTTACACAGAAATGAAAAAGATCTAGAGAAGTCAACCTAATTTTGAAAAAGATAAATAAAGTTGTAGGACTTATACTGCCTGGTTGTTGTTGTATTTTATTTTTTGAGCCTTTCCTAAGTAAACAAGATAATACACAGTTGTCACAAGGGTAGATTATCATCTACAAAACAGAATCCAGAAACAGACCGCATATATATGAGTAGTTCATTTTTTAAAAATAATTTATATATATATATTTCACTTCCTTGTATTCCTTGGGGTTCACCCACTACCTCCCCTCCTTGACCACTCCCACCCTTCCCTCCACCCCCGCTGTGTACTTTAGTTTGGTTGTTAGCTTGTTTGTACTTTTCCTCCCAGCCCTTTGTTGTTTGTTTTCCCTATATCCTATATGTTAGTGAAACCATTTGGCTTCTGTCTTTTCCTTTCTGACTTGCTTCTCTAATATGATTTCTTCTAGGTATATCCATATTATCTCAAATCCATCAAATTTGTCATTTTCACTAGATGAGTAATACTCAATTGTATGTATATATATATATATTACTCACTCGAGTAATATTCCATTGTATGTATATATTATGTATATATATTATATCTCACATCTTTTTCATCCATTCATCTGTTTTGGGACATTTGGGTTGTTTCCATGTCCTTGCAATTATAAATAGTTGAGCAGTTAATTTTGACAAAAGCAAGAAAATGGTTTAATGGAGAAAGAATGGGGAAAGGAAATAACTTAATGGGAAAAGAAAGAAGTCTTTTCAACAAATTATATCAGAATAATTGCATACCCATGTGAAAAAAGTGAATGACAGCCCTCCATACCATACAGAGAGATTAATATAAATCACAAATATAAATGTAAAGGCAAAATAAATATAAAACTTCTAGATTATAAGGTGGGGAAAAACATCTGTTATCTTAGGAAGGGCAAACATTTCCTAAACAGAACACAGGAAGACTATTTGATTTAGAAAATATAAGTCGAATTTCACCAAAATCTTTTTAAAGTGTAGCACTAATATAATGAAAAGGCAACTCACAGGGTATGAAAAGTATTAATGATATACTGGCATCAGAAAGTAGAACCATTCTATTAGGTATAATTTGGCAGCTTAGTTTGTAAGTCTGAGTGATATTATCATTATTTGTTATGAAAAATTTTGAACATTTCCAGACCCAAAAAAATGACCTGCCAACTCAGATCCAACAGTGGTGTTTTATTTTCAGATAGCAGGCGAACTTGCACTTGACAAAGAATTTGTAATCAGACTAGACTAAGAACTCTTCCAATTCAACAGTAAAGATGCAAACAATCCTCAAAAATTGGAAAAAGCAAGATTTCATAAAATAAAATTCACAAAGGAGCTTACCTTAATAATAGAAAGGCAAATGTTCTTTAGAACAGGAAAAAAAACTTGAACAAATAAGAAAAAGACTCGAAAAACCCTGCACTAGAAAAGACACAGCCAGTAAGGACCTGAAAAGATGCTCAAAATCATTATTCATCAGGGAAATACAAATTAGAACCATAGAGAATTACCACTTCAACCATACCTGAATGCAGAGGTTGAAAACCATAGGGAGAATGTGGAGCAACTGGAAGTCTCACATGCTGTTGGAATGTACAATAGCACAAATATGGGAAAAGTCAGTTTCATATAAAATTACATACTTGCTGTGTATCCTAGCAATTACACTTTCCAGTATGCCTTTTCTTTAAAAGAGTAATATCCACCAAAAGACTTGTATGCTAATGTTCATTACAACTTTATTCATGAGAGCCAAAAGTTGTGGGTAAACTCAACTATTCATATATCAATAATAAGCAAAGGGTATTGCATATATACACTAGAATAATAGCAATATGACAAAAATGAAAGAGAACAACATAGACATACTTCAAAAATATAATAGTGAATGAAAAAAGATAGTCAAAAATATAGTCTATGATTCCATTTTGGTGAGATTTGAAAACACAAAACATACAGTGCTGGATTTTAGATCAGGGGTTACTTAGAGGTACTGATCTACAAGGAGGCACCACAAGGATCTTTCTGTGACTAAAGGAAGCAATCTACACCTTGTATACCTTGCCTAAGGTGTGATTTCATGGGTGGACATACTTGTCAAAAGTCATTGAGATGTGCACTTACATCATCACCTGTGTATGTTTCATTGTGTACATATACACAGTGCTTTAATAAATTAATTAAAAAAATAAAACCTCACTTTGATAAAAATAGCAAAACAATAATAACAAGAACAAAGACTAGAGAAATGTCTTATTGAATGGTTCTCTTTGTGGAAATAATTTATACTATCTACATTCAGTTATGGAGGGTATAAAATATTGAATTGTAATATCATAAAATTTAAGGAGAGTGCAAATTTCAATTCAAATACAACTATGATTAAACTCTTCCACATTAACAAATTTAAACTTTACAAAAGCATGAGAGAGTCACTAACTGCCCCACTTTTGTGTTAAAGAAAATGAGCCTGAGAGAAGTTAAGTAGTTTTTCCGGAGGCATAGTAAAGTGGAAGTTAGATTCAAATTCAGATATTTTGGCACTAAATCCAATGCTCTTCCCACTATATTGTGCTGTTTGTCTTGTCACACATCTCTTTTATAATATTTTCAGAAACCAAGCTAAAAATGTCCTTTTTATTGAAAGACCTTAACTTGTATTTCCTTTGATATTAGATAGTGACAGTGAGCTTTTTTCACCAGAAACCTCCTCCCACAGAGATGCGTGGACCTTTATCTTCCTTGCAGGAGGTATGTAATCTTTGAGAAGTCAAATTAAACTGAATCTTATAATGGCTACTTTCTCTCCTTAACCTGAATTGCTGATGAGAGTGAAATTGGTACACTATTTCTGGAGAGCTATTTGGCTATAGCTATCAAACTCTCAAAATCTGGCATATCTTCTGGTTGAGCAATTATCCTCTTGGGTAATTGATACTTGGTGCCAAAATTTACCCCCAGAAAATGATCAGCGATATGTGTGCATGTGTGTGTGTGTGTGTGTGTGTGTGTTTGCTTGTGTGTATATATATGCACAAGGCTGTTATTCACAGCATCATTGCCTGTATTGAGAAAACAATAGGAAACAAAATCGCGCTAAGACTTGTTTTTCTCCCATTATCCCATCTCTTCTTTTTTGGCAATAAGATGCCTGATTTTTAAGACAGGCAGATAACTCTCCAGTGAAGCATTGCATACTTCACCTCTCTCTTACAGCTAATATGGGGTTATTGGAAGTACTGTGGATGATTTCTAAGAAGTCTTCTTAAAAGATACACTCTTTTTGACCTTTTCCCTACTGTTTTACTGGATTGTGAATGTAATGGTTGGATTTGAAGCATATATTTTTCAAGGGTGATGTAACAGCAAGACACAGGTTCTGGTCCTGGCACTGAGGGATTCAGCATGCCAGCCCTGAGACTAATTTTGCACAAAAGAAAATGAACTCTGATCTAATATAAGCCACTACATTTGAATGTTTCTGTCACATGTAGTCAAACCTAACTATATAATCATATAATGTTCAACAGAAAAAGGATTTCCAATTTATATAGATGTGTAGGTATAATAATAAGTAACTATTAAAGGACATTATATGAGACTTCATTAATATGAAAAGCTTTTCCAGTATAGGGCTAAGAGGAAGAAGATAAGCCATATTCCAAGAAGAATATAGACAATAAATGCAAATACCCCTTTTGTATCTTATATTTATGTATATATACACATATGTTTCCATATGCGCAGATATCTCTGTCTCTTTCCTCTCTCTCTCTCTATATATATATACACACACACATGCATCCAAACACACACATATATAGTTATTTGCACATCCCCCCCCAAATGTTGACATCTGTTACATTTGAATAATAGAATTGCAAATCCTTTAATGTGATTTTTCCCTGGATTTTTCACATTGGACATGTGCTACAGTGATTATAAAGGAGGAATAACTGTCAAATCAAAATAATCTTAAAGTGAAGTAAATTTAGTTATGATTCATTAATCTTAAAGAAAAAGTTTATAGTAACAGGTAAAGAAGAAATACAATGTTGAAAAATCTTGTCTCTTCACAATGTGCTTTAAAAAAATGTTCTGCTATTGCATATCTAGTTATGTTGATGCATGAATGGCTGTGATTTTTAAAACTACATTTGAGCCAGTAATTTAGTAGGTGGGTGAATGTGCATACTTTACAGCTCTTTCCCAAATAGGATGTGAAACAGAGGTACATGATAAAGATGACATCTAGCAATTACTGTGGTAACCTTATGGACTGTATTTTGATAATCTTTTATGACAACGCCTATAGTTGGTATCTGCATATTCTTAGATTTGACATATAGGAAGAAAGCAACAATTAGTGGTTATTAACCCATTGAGACTGTATTTGTGATTGCAAATGCATTTCTAGAAGTTGCTACCAGAAATGCTGTTCAGCAATAAAGAGCAATGTGAAATCTCAGAGGAGGTACTGAAGAATAACCCTGAAATGGTTACAGGCATCTAAAACTCATGCTAAAACGTTCATGACAACCTTAAAATACTGTCACTAATAAGAATTCCTACTAATTATAAAGCTCTTGGAATGCAATAGACACGGTGGTTATATACACCAACTCATTTACATCTATCCTAACCCATGACTTTAACCTTAACATAGTACTGCAACATGGTATTGACATCGCTGTTTTCTGAAGGAAAACAAAACTGAGTAGAGAGCTAAGTAGAGAGCTTAGAGGAGTTTTCCAAAGTCACCTTGTTAAGATGGTAGTACCAGGATTCAAGCAGAAGTTATCATCCTACACTCTTACCACTGCTCCAGGCAGCTAAGATACCTGGATTATAAATATGTCTTTTTGAGGGAGAAAGGATGAAACAACTGCTGATTTATTCAGTCTAGTTTTAATAAGTCACACTCATCCAACAACCACCATTTTGAGCAGTGCGCTATTGCAGTTTATACAAGAATGATGGGTTTTTAATTACAGAAAAGCTCATAACTAAGCTCACAGGAAATGTGGCATCTAATAATCTTACCTGGAGTCTAGTCTTAATAAAGGTGAATGGCAAAAGTGAAGTAAGTATAGTCCGTGTTGGGAGTTATGCTGAGGGGAAGATACATCCATCTGAGACACACAGAAGGTGTCTTTCCAAGGAATGAATCTTTGAATAAGATTCCAAGTCTTGCTTGTTGAAGATCAGCTTTGGAAGTGCAGCCATGGTATGATATGGGATATTGTTAGAAATGCAGGATTTCAGGTTCTAACTTCAATCTACTGTGTCAAATGCATTTTATCATGAACTTCAGATGATTTCCAGGCACATTAGTGTTTCAAAAGCACTGCTTTAAAGAATGTATACCTTTTCATCAGAGAGAACCACATTGCTGTCACAGGGCAAAGGGTGTGTGTTGCAAACTAAGCATAGTGGTAGGAATGAGTAGAATAGTTCCAGGAAAATTCCAAAACTCATTGAACTGCCTGGTAAATTGTGGCATGCAAGATGGTGAGCAGTGGTTCTATTTTGTCATGTTGAACATCTATATTGATTGTTTCTTTACTCTGCTGTTATTTTTTGTTCATTTTCTTTATTATTTCTTCTATTTTGTTTATTTTTTTGGTCTGTTCTTCATTAATATGCACAATTCATTAGCAGTTCAGTGTCATTTCTTTGGCAGTATGTGGTTGATTATTCATGTGAAAAGTTATATTTGGTGTAGACTCATGAGACAACTCTGTTTATCTTTGAATTTCTAGTGCCTAGTACATAGTAGGCCTTCAAATAATGTTCATTTATTTTTAATTATCTGGGGAAATACATATTAATATAATTATCCCTTGGGAAAACACAAAAATTTTAGCCCATATTGCAAACTTTACTGAAAATTTAGCTTTAAGAAGTCACAGGATTGTTCAAAGCCAGGTTAAAATATTGTCTATGGCATCAATTTTGGTCAACTCTTAAATCATATTATTGTGCATGTCAGTGGAGAAAAGTAACATTGTTGTATTTGTTTACCATATTTCAAATTTTCTCTGAAATATTTCTCAAGTTCCTAAAAGATAAAGCAGTTAAGGAGGATGTTTTAAATATTTATTCCTTCTAAACTTGCAAATTTCACTTAGACATGGACCATATCTGATAAGTTGGCACCCACTTGTAACTTTGACACTGAAATAAAATAGTTTGCTTATGAATGTTACTGCATAAATTAATCCATTGTCATGCTCATTTATTATTAACTAATACTAACAGTTGGATTTTGCTTCTTACAAAGAGTCATCTAGAAACTCATCTTGAAAGTTGGTTGTATATAATTCATGTAAATCTTACACCAAGTTCAAAGTAAAAGTATAACATTTGACAAATAATTAATTTTTGAAATACCATATAGGGAGAAGATGGAAAACAAAGACCATAGTATAATCTCACTTCCAAGTTTTTCCATGAAGATAATGTGATTTTAGAAATTTATGCATGGAGAGAAATATCATATGGAGCATTCAAACTTCCAAATGCTTTAAAAATGTAAAGATGTAAGAAGTAAAGATATGGGGCATTTTTTCCTATTTATTATTAAATATAATATATAACTACTTAGAATTCAATTTTACTTTTTTCTACTTTCATTTGGACTAGAATATTGTTAAAACCAATCCACACTAACTAAACAACAATTCTTTTTTTTTTTTTTAAATGGCTAGGTCTCGCTATGTTGCCTGGGTAGTCCCGAACCCAGGGACACAAGTAATTCCTAAACTCAGCCTCCCAAGCCTGGGATTACAGGTGTACGCCACTGCACCTGACTCTAAACAACAATGTATTTGAAGGCCTTTTATTTTTTATGATAGTCACTACATAGACCCATCACTTAAGCACCCAGAAAATCCCCTCCACCCACAAAAAAATAAAACCAAAAATGATGAGTAAGTAGAACTGGGAAGATAGAGATGGCTGAGTTCAAGAAGGGTCTGAGACCTATTTTTGTTCTAGAAGTAATGGGACAATGAAAGGTTTTTGATAAGGAAATGATATAATGGTATTTTTTTTTACTTAATAGCCTCTTTGAATATATGAGGTATTTAAACTTCATGATAGATTTAGAGCTTAACCTTTGTGTACTATGTAATTCCTTCACATATTTTCCTTTAACTTCATACTGTCACACAAGTCTATTATTAACATTATGTCTGAATATTGAAAAAAATATTGAAAAAAATAGAATCTTTTTTAAAAAATTAAAAAATTTAATTATATTTTTAAACTGATTGCACATCTATATATTTTACATCTTTGTCTATCTTGAGGTTCTCCCAAACCTTGTCACCAGGGAATTATCATCTAAATAGCTTGTGCCCATCTCTTCCCTGATTCTACCCCTCCCCCTCCCTTGCTCTACGCTTCAGTTCTGCTAACAGTTTTAAATGTTACTTGTACTTTGGTTTGTTTGCCTCTCTATATCCTGTGTACAGGTGAGTTTATCCAGTATTGAAAGAATGGAATCACCCTTGAAGCCAATCAGAAACACTTGAAAATTCTATACCTATCACCCATTTACTGCCAAGGATGTAATGGTTAAATTGGCCTAGGAGATTTAAAAGCCCACACAGCCCTGACCTTCAGGAATAGATGGAATGAGCAAATGAATTACTTTACTACTATATTTTGCATTGGTCAGGTCCTTCCTTGCATTTTTAGTTTAAGAACCCCAAATCCCTCCCCCCATGCTCCTTGATGAAGTTTCCTTGAGAGAGAGAAGCTATTATGTAAAGCTGTCAGGTGTCCTGAATAAGGGAAATAGATAAAGCAGTCAGGAACAAGAGAAACAGGTAGGTGTTTTCTTAGGAACAAGGGGAACCTTGTCTGCCTTGAATTCAGGGAAGAGAAGGGAAGAAGATTTGGAAGGAGGTGAGTCAACTGCATGAAATCTTCCTTTTTAGGCTGACAGACGGTCAACAACATACAGTGACCGGCTGAATGACAAAATCCAGGAAGGGATAGGTCTTACTGGACACAGGTGTTGTTTCATGTGGGGTGGTTATATTTATCTGGGAGGGCCAATGGGAAAAGGGAAAGAAGTTATCAACCTTACTGCTCCTGGATCTGGAGTCTTGCTAGGGAAGAATCTAGGGCAATCTTTGTTGCTTCCAGTTGGTGACTTATTCAGTTCCATTATGTAAATTCAAAGTTCAAATAAACTACAATTGCTGGGTCAATTGTGTTTTACAAGTCAGATCTTAGGAAAATTTGCATTGCTCTCAGTCAGGTTTTGTTATAGCTGCTCAGGATTCACCAACCTGATACACTTAACCTTCCCCAACACATTCCATGGCAAGTAATAGCAATTTTAAAATCCCACCTGGAAAAGGGAAAATCACACTTGATGACCATAGCTCATAGCAAATAAGGTTACCCTTTTGGGCAGCCTTATATGCAAGGACTTCCTCCTCTCACTGTTTGTTCTTAGGTCAATTATGATGGTCTCCTCATATTTTTTGTTCGTATTTGAAACAACTTTCTCCCGGTCTCTTAGCACTTGTGACTTCTCTTAATTCTGATGATTTTATTTAAAAAAATCATTTTAGGTATTTTCTTCTACAAAGCTGTGAGGTTTATTACATCTCCAATACTTGGCCACATATGTGTTGCTAGAGGGTCTGAAAGTACTCTGTTTACTGGTGAGCATGAGTACACCAGTACAGAGAAGGAATAGGGCAGAAAAGTCAAGTGATGGGACCATCCTTTATAAGATAAAATAAGCTATATATGAAAAATTGTTTCTGAATCTTTGTTCTTTTATTGCTTCGTTACATTCTCTGATGGGACACAGGTCTCCCCACTACTGGGTGGTAAGCATGCAAAGTATGACTTTCGAGTCAGTGACTGAAGTCAAGCAGCAAAGTCAATCTCAAAGACTCACCTGGGGTTTGAAACATCCCCAAGTCACAATGACAAAGTATTTTTTCCTTATTCATTGATCTGATTTCTTTCATATACCTATGCAAATAAATAAAGCCAGCAGTAAAAAAAAAGCAGTTTTATGTACTTTAAAATTACATGATAGTTTTGATAATCTTTCTTAATCTAATGACCCCATAGGAAAACCTTTTCTTTATTTTTAATTTATTTTGTATTGATTTTTTGCAGATCTGGGATATTAACCCCTTTGTCAGATGTATGATATGCAAATAGTTGTCCCATTCAGATGTCTTTATTTTGATGAAAATTTAGGAAACTACCCAAGTGAAGATTAGAACATTTAAATCCCTGTTTTATATTAAGAGGAATTTGTGATTAGGGCTGATAGTCTATTCTGGTCCCTATTATTTCCTCTAGGTTAAAACACTTAAGGACTTAATAAGATATCATTTGTCTCTATACTACATTTTGAGGCAGTATTTTAACTGATTTTAGGGTTGAAATATTTTTCCTAAAAAAATACTGCCTATAAAAAGGACCAACAATTTATTGATAATTTTTCTTACAAATGAATAAACGTCAAGGACTTAAAAGAATTTCTGCTGTAGACCAACTTTAGATTTCTCACATCTGATTTAAAAAAATGAAAAACAACCCCATCCTTTAGGTTGTTTAGTTTCCTTTCACAGTCTTAATAGCTTCAATTTCGAGAAGTTACTCCTTGAAGAGCAACATTGCACTTGATGTATTTTGCTTTTATGTCTTCAGAATGTTTGTTTAGTTGACAAATGAAAATGACAAAAACTCTCTGGGCCAAGAAGTATCAGTTCAAGGTCCTATGAAAGCTGATGTTTACGCTGATGTGTGGATACCATAATCTAGCCAAATTTGCACAGTAGGAAGTTTCCACTCATTTAGTTCTTCCCACCCATCCTCCCCTCCCCCGTTGCCATTTTATGTAAAACTAAGGAACATTATTAGTTTTATGTAAAACTAAGGAATACATGAAGGCACAGACTCTTCTAATTTAGGGATCAATTCCCTGCTCCCCACCACTCACCCCTCCCCCCAACCCTGTCCCATGTTTATGGTGAAAATTAGCTTTCACACAGCATACTTAAGTGTGCAATGGACACACTGCTGTTAGGTGCTCAGCACAATAGAAAATCTCTTATTGAAATGATTGAGTGCAAATTCTGTTTTCCCGATCTGGTTCCCTGGTATTTTGGAGGGAATGCTAGAATGTCTGGCAATTTTGTTTTAGGAACAAAAATAAAACCTGTAGGGAGTTGACTGAAATCCTCCTTCCCTCCCCACCTTTAAAACTACACTGAGCAAAAGGAACAAATTGCTGCTCTTTTTGCATTTTGGTTTTCCTGTGGTGGTGGTAAGCCCCTATCCCTGTTGTTTGTTTTGCTTTATGTTTGATTCCAACAGAGATCAAAACCACATTTTATGGACTTATAGTTGGCAATATGCTGGCAAATGGGAAAACAAGCAACATAAAGCAAATTTCTGCCACAATGCTTTTAATATTGAGACAGATTTTTATCTAACAGAGCCAACAGAATGGAACATGAGAGCACCAGCAGCTCAGGGCTGTAAACACAGCTTCCTGATGACACATCCCTAGGAGACAGATCATACAGTTTCTATATTATTCAGCTTGTCATTCTACTTGCACAGGGCTGATTTTTGTCTGGGAAAATACCTCTTTCCTGAAACTCCAGCTGTCCATTTACAAAGCAATGTTTTAATAAGGTGGTTGTTTACTGGGAAACAATGATAATACTAATAACACATCACTAACAATATAGTGCGTTTCTTAGCATAGGTCTGCTTGCTGTCAAACAGCTGGAGACAAAGTGGGAAAAATGCAATCAAGCATTTAAACATCATAGCTGAATGTTTCCAAACATAAGCATCCAGATGTTTAGCATTGTGGAGGTACTGTGCTTAACTGCCTGCCTTTTTAATATTTTATCTGGCTCATTTGATGTTCTATATATAGAACCATGGATTAGTCTTAATTTTCAGTATGCTGAGCAGTTTTTCTGATCATTAATGGCAATAATAATGCTGAAAACTGGCAGACACCAGACCTGGAAGGATTTGTGTGAGATGAGGTTTGTGTGAGATGAGGGAGGAGATGAGGAGTAAGACTCAGACAGTGGTTAAATGGGTCCCTCTCCTGGCTAACGTGTATGGAAGCATATGCCTTTTTAAAGATATCAGCAGAATCTGTTTTCATTCTACAGTTACAGGGAATCTAGGAATTAAGTTCAATGGAGGGATAATGTACTTTCATTGAGATCCAGAAGCAAATAACCAGGCATTTTCTTATGATACACAGCCCTAAGAAAGAAAACAACCACTTTCATGTCATTGAGGATATTGGCTTAAAAGGAATTTAACTTCCCTAACTTGAAGTAGATTGTTCTTTCCTCAGACAGATGCTTCAGACAGATGCTTCACCAAGCAAAATAAGAAAATCTAAAGAAGACAAAATGAAGCCCTTTGTCTTTTTAGGATCTTAGAGTACCTAACCAAAATCAATTCACAGTTTCCACTGTATTTCACTGATAAATTGACTATTGGTACTTAAAATTAGCCATTGCCAAATGTTCCACTATATTAAAAACTCTGCAAATTAATGATTTCATCAAAAGGGGTTTGGTTTCAGAATTGGACTCATAGATCTTGCTAAAATAAATGAAATTCCCTCCTAAGAGTGAAAGAAAAAAAATAGTCATTTACTGTCATGTACCTGCAGGAATCAATAACATTACAGATCATGTAGGAGCCAAGAATAACCTGGACATATTAATAACTAAGCCTGTTCATAGATTTTATTCAAGATGACTGGTTATAAAACTCCTCACTGATGATGACACCATGGCATGAGGAACAATGTCATTGTTAATGTAGGTCTGTTTAGCATTGAGAACACTTCACATATAAAGTGAACTTAGCATAGGACTATTTATTGTGCTTTAGACAGATGGTTTAATGTATCTTTAGCCTTCAGCCTATCAGGCCACCCGTGGTTTCTTCAGCCAAGGGCTTCTTAAAAATAATTGGCCTATAACAATTTCCTAACAAGACTGACAGTAATATATTTTCCAAAATCTTTTTCTCATCTTTAACTATCCCTTACAGTGGTTTGTGGTTGACAAATTTCCCTGACTGACACTGATTCCTCACATATAAGTAATTACTGACATAAAAGGGGCTGAAGAGGCTGAAATTTCATCATTAATGGTTTCTTTGCTATGAAAAAGCTGTTCAGAAATGATTACATTGGAAAACAGTCCTTCCCTGATTAGACATTGCCTGATTCTGGGGAAGTTGCTCTTCCAGAATATTTCAATACAGGAAAGGATAACCCAACATAGATAGATACCTGTGGGTGGCAAAGAATGCATATATGCATTCATTTCAAAATGCAAAGAAGCAGAGCAATTGTGAGGAATAGTAAGTGTGCTTAGTAATGAAGGAAAAGACTGCAGATGTCCTGCTTTCACTATCAAAGTGAGAATCAAACACATTAGAAAAGCAAGTGAGATGTATTTTTTTCTAACACCAACTTCTATAGAGATTCTAATAAACTTCTGCACTGCCCTGGTCATTGTTTAGTTCCTCAGGCCTTTCTGTGAGTCTTTTTAAGGGAACAGAGTGACCCAGGGATCAGGAGACCCTGTGGATTGGCCAGGGTGGATGCTTCTTTGCATATTCTTCTCTTTTTAGCCTCCCTGGTAGAGGTCAGAGAGCATGTTTAGTCCTGGGGCAGAAAAAAGTGATTATACATCAGAAAGAGTTTAGTGATCAGATGTGTTTAAGAGGGAATATGTCTTCTGACTGCTCATTCAGGCAGGCTCCTGGGGGCTGGAAGTATGAGCACAGAGCCTGCGATAAGCTTTTCTTTTTGAGGAACAAAGATGTCTCTTTGGAGGTTCAGCATTCATGCTGACAATTGGGGTTTAAATGGAGATTGGCTGCTTGCTTGGTTGCTGCAGGTGTGTCTGGATCTAATACAGAGATGGTCAGTTTCTTCATTTATGAGAATGAAGCTCCCGGCACCATCCTCAGTGTTCCATCTCCTTTAATTCCTAACTTCAGGTGCCAACCCCGTTTCACATATTAATGAAGTCCAACAGCTCATACCTTCTGGTGGGCTGTTGTTGATGGGCATCTGAATGTTAGGGATGCTGTTCCAGACTGTGAGTGACTGTATGTCCATCCCCTATAGTGCATGCTGGTCTTCCACAGTTTCTTGCAGCAGTTTTGCTGATTCAATTGGAGGTGGAAAGTGGGTCATCAAGGACAACTCTGCCTTTTACCAGGGTCCCAGATTTTGACAGAGGTGTGTTAGAGCTCCACCTTGGGCATTGCATATGCATTCCTTTGGAGGGGTCTGTTGACTAAGAAGTGGGCACCTACAAGCTGCAGAGCAAGTGGTTGGCTAGACTACACAGCCCCTTCCTCGTGGAGTATGTCAAACTGGATCGGCTTCAGGAATTGAACTGCAAGAGTCAGGCCCCTTCAACCTGGAGCTGGTGGTCCAAGTTGCCGGTTACCCATCACACTGTGTCACTGCTGCTCAGCATGAGCATGCTGTATGCCAAAAGACCACAGCCTGGCCTTCCCCAGGGTGTTATGGCCACAGTGGAGGTGGTGGATGATGAGTCTCTGGGCTCTCCACTGCTTGACCTGGATGTAGTGGTCTGGGCCAAAGGCTTCCACAGTCAAATTTGGTGTTGCCTTCAGCACCCTCAGCACATCCTAGACTTCATGTCCTCTGCCCCCATCCTCTCTCAGGCTGCCTACTGTGGCCAGACCCATGGACTACGAGCACCAGACACCGACTGAGCTGAATGTGAGAATGCAGGACTGCACACCTATGGGTCCCATGCTGTTATCTGTAAGGTCATCTTGCACATCAGCCAAATCAACAGCAATGTGTGGAACCCACCTGGTGGCTCCCGGCTCTTTTGATGCCTCCTTCCCGCCGCAATTCATTGTGGGGCGGACGCAACTTCGTCTACCATGTCTTGGCCTCCAGAGGCTGACTCGAGCTGTTTGGTGCCAGAGGGGGCGGTGTGCAGGAGCCTGGTGGAGCTGATCAGCACCTCGGACAGGGACTAGGGGAGGGCGTGCTGCACCTTCTACCCGCACGAGTACTTCCGGTTACAGCCTGCCTAAGCCAGCAGTTAGCCTGGTGGTGACAACTGCTCCTCGGGTCCACGAGTGCGTCACCGAGCACAGCCAGTGTCTGCTGGTCCAGGACCAAGGCGCACCACCTCCATGCGGCCTACATGGTGCACACGTGCGCCCAGGGTCACCCCACGCCTCTTTTCACGCGCACGTAGACAAGGTGTCTATGCGCGAGAACCACTTGCCCAGGCGTTTTCTTGGCCCTCATGTTGGCCCGGGACCCGGACTAGGACTGCAATGGCCCGGTCACCTACCGGCTACTGCATGTCAGATGGGTCAGGCTGGGGACGCAGTGTCCACCGTCTCAGTGGAGCCGGCGACTGGGGCGAGGTGTGAACGATGGTGCTTTGAACGAGAGGAACTGACATAACTGCAACTGGAGCTGCAGGCGTTGGACGGCGGCGGGTGGAGGAACTGAAAGACTACACCCCTCGACTGGGGATCCCACCCACCGCCTTTTAATTGGGCTTAGCCCAGCAGTCTCTGCTCAGGGGTGCAGGCCCTGGGCTACCTGGTGAAGCGACTTAAGGCGAGGGACGTGTACCCCGCTCCGATGCCGGCTTCTGCAGTGATGGCGCCCCTGGGAGCTAGCGCTACACCTCCCGGCAGTGGCGGCAGTGGCGCTGTCTCAGCCAAACCGCCAGTTACTCAGCCCGCGCTCTTCGCGGCTGGGAAGGAGTTTGCGCCGCCACATTCTTTCCAGTACTCGTGGACTCGGCGCCACCTGGCGGACGTGACGCCTCCGTACAGGTGCCACCGCTGCCGCCGGTGAACCAGGAGCGGGAGGGACGCGTGACTTGGGGCTTTGCTTGGGGGCCAGGCCGCTGCTGACGTGTCCGTGGGCTAGGTCGGTGTTCTGACCTGGGGCTACGGTCTTTTGCTGGTGTCGTCGTCACCACGGCTTGTTCCCACCAAGGCGGACAGGACTCGGAGGAAGTTTGTGAGCACAACCTGAAATGGTGTCACGTGAGGAGTAGCCAGGTGGGCCTTAGTTGTAAAGGGTCAGGGACTCACTCTGGAGGCCTCAGCTGAGCTTCTTCTAGGAGGCACTGTCCCTTTTCATTTCCTCGGCCACCCAGGAAGGCGAGTCTGTGGAGATTTCCCAGTCCCAGAATGCGGGCCTGTCCTTGTGCCTCTCATGCTGCGAGAGAGCAGGACCCGTGGGCCCAGGCAGCGCACCCACAGCTCCCTGGTATCGGGCTTAAATGCTAGGGGGCTTAGGAAACTTTGCTGCCAGACCATAATCAGGACTCCAAATGGTTATTTTTGGGGGGATGGGGGTGGGGCTATTTATTTATTTATTTTGCGGAAAAAAGTCCTTACAGAAGAGGAGAGAAGGAAGTAGATCCTGATGGCAGGCCAGTCTCTGTCATGGCCTCTGGCAACAGCTTTACCTTCTGTCTGTCAGGCTTAAACTTGTCTTCCTGAAGTCCTCCAGATGAGGGATGTTTGCATCTGCTCTGTCAGCTTTTGCTATCTAAAAGTGAAATATTGCTAACTGGTGTTCTGTCCTCTTTTTAAATGGGGTTCAGTCTCAGTTTCTTTTCATTTCCCATCCCTGAGTGGAGAGGATAAATCTGCTGCAAGTTTGAGGTAATTTCAGAATATTTATCGCACTCTCTAAGAAAAACCTGTTTGAGGTTTTGTACGATTTTATGGATAACGGAGTAATTCTTTCCTTTTTGCTTCCAGTACACATTCAAATCCAGATGAATTTAGTGTGAAGGAGTGTGGAAAAAGAGACAGTCAATTGAATGACACCCATTTTGATATCAGTAGAGAGGGTTTCAAGAAAACATATTTTCCAGTCATTGCAGTGCAAGAGTGTAAGTTCAAGCCTACAACTTAGAAGCTTTTCCTCCAAAAGTCATCATATTACATGCCTGAATGAATGAGAAAAACCTAAAATAAGTAGTCCCAATACTGCTTTATAGAAAATTGTACTGAGTGCTGTTGAACAGTTTTGACCATTTATTATTTAGATGGTTCTGCATGTTTTAGTAGTTTCCACTTAGTGATTTATTTCCCATAATAAATACAATAAGGTAGGAAACTGAGGCACAGAGTTTAAGTAATTTGCCCAATTATTGGAGTTAAAAGCATAGCCAAGGAACTGGATCAGATTTCTTGTTTTTTTTTGTAACCAGTCAGATAAACTACCTTTTTTAAAGCTAACAGGTTAAAACATATCAAAATACTGTGATTATTAGAACTAAAATAATTTTGAGGCACAACTAGTAAGGATAACTTCTATATGGTGATTCCAGGAGGAAGCAGCATGTGAATAGGTAACTTTCATATAGGCGTGGAAGCCATTGGAAACTTATGAGCATGTGCCTTTGATTGTTGAGAATCTTACACCAACTCAACCTCGTGTTGTGTGGTCCATCTCCTGTAGAGTTTGGGGATTTTGTTTTAGGCCAGAATCTGTAATGGTGTCTGATTCTACAGTGAGCGCTCTTGTGGTAGTCAATTATACCTTGTTAATGTGTTAATCTCCATGAAAATGGGTACTGCATCTTTAACCCATCAAAGAAGATACCTTACAATTTTATTTCATCCCGAATGTTATGTTCATACCAGTGGTATGTCCTACTGCCTCTTTACCATAACAGATATTTTTGTGCATTCTATGTTTCATTGTTTCAACTTTTTTTTTTAATGAGATGACTTCTAGAAGTATCTGTAACCTGGTTTCCTTCTGAATACTCCCAGTTTGTAAATATCTTTCCTAAAATGAAGAAGTTAGAATTGAATACAAGACCAACCTCTTCTCCAAGCTCTCAATTCGTATTGCCTGTTGAGCTCTCTGTTTCACTGTCTAATTGGCATGATACATGTTCAGAACAGAATTTTTGATTTCTGTCCTCCAAACCTGTATTTTCTCTAATATGTATTTCAACAAATGACCCTTCTCATCACTCATTTGGTTACTTTGGCCAAAATCCTTTATGTTATTTATTTTGAGACTAGGTTTCACTATTTTTGCCTGTGGAAGGAACCACAGGCTCACGTTGCCCATGGTACCACAGACTCAAGCTTCCCAGGTAGTTGGGATTATAGGAGTGCACCTCCACACCCAGCTATATATATATTTTTTTTTTTTTTGGAACTAGGTCTCATTTTGTTGCCCTGGGCAGGACTTGAACCATGATCCCTGGTCCCCGCAGCGGCTTCCTAGTCTGCCACTTACAGGTATGAGTCACCGTGCCCTACCCCTTTGTGTTACTCTTTTTTTTTTTGTTTCTCTTTTTTTGTTTCTTTTTTTTCTTTAGTGCACTATTTATCTTTATTCTAATGCTATCTTTTTTTATTTTAAACTATAGAATTTATTTCAGGCTTAGAACGTATAAATAAAAGAACATTAGGATAAAACAAGATATCAGTATGCAAGTTAGGATACAACAAGATATCAATATGACAAATATTACAAGTTTTAAAACTTTAAGACCACTTGAAATTTTGATATAATAATAGAAGTAACAAATGGGGATGGTCTCCAATATCCTAGTTAGGAGATTTTTCCATAATTACAAAATTATAACCATGTAAAATAATATTTTATTAAAAGTTTCAAATACCACTGGTGTGGCAAGCATCGGATCCAGTGTACTAATTATTATTTCTGGGAATGTGTAATGGGGAATAGGATAGAAGAGATATCCACAGAGAATGTCAACTATCTCTGTGATAGTTGTTCTTTTTTAAATTTAATTTATATATTTTTAAATTTGCATATGTATGTGTACTTATATTTATATTACATTACTGCACTATTGTGTACCCTGGGGCTTTCCCACTTCACTAACATCTGTTAGCCATTCTGATCTTTTGTGCTCTTTACCTCCTCCTCTCTCGCTCCATTGTTCAGTCAAATTGATTGTTTTTGTTTTTTCTTATTCGTTTGTTTGTTTTTCCCTATACCCATCATGTAGGTGAGACCATCCTGTATTTTTCTTTTTCTTTTTGGCTTATTTCTGCTAATATGAGTCATTCTAGTTCCAGCCATGTTGCTGTGAATGACATGTGTTTGTCCTCCTTGATTGATGAGTAGTATTCTATCGTGTATATGTACCACTTTTTTTTTTTAGCCAATCTGTTTTGGGGCATTTGGTTTGTTTCCAAACTTTGGCAATTGTAAACAGAGCTGCGATAAATATGTACGTACAGGTGTCCTTTTGAATTAGTGTTTCCTTGTGTTATTTTTGACTGGTGTCTTCCTACACCTCCCAACCACCAACCACCAATCTATCAGCTAATTCTGTTGCATTTACTTTGAATTCTCAACAAGGTTTCCTTCTCATGAGCTTTTATGCTTTTAGCCATTCTAGAACTGTCACCCTGTGTTAAGGCAATTGCAATAGCTTCAAAACTGATCTTTTGCTTCCACACCTGCCCTCTTGTAGTATGTTCTCTATGTAGGAACAAGAGTGCTCTTCTTGCTTCATAAATCAGGTTCATAAATCAAATTGCTCAACTCCTCAAAGATTTTTCACTGAAAATGAAGTCTAAAATCTTTATCTTGGTGTGCTAGTAAGGGATGGAACAAACCACCCCAATATAAAGCAGCTTAAAATAGCCATTTTGATAGTGGATTGCAGGGATGGCTTCTGTCTGCTCCAGAATGACTGAGGTCTTAGGTGAGAAGAGACATAACTGGGACCAGGAATCATCTGAAGGTTTGTTTAGTCACATGTTCACCATGTGGATCAGAATGGCTAAAAATCTAGGGTTGTTGACTAGGGTTGGGAAAGGGGATACATGTAGTGCTTACATGTTTTTATCACAGTGTGGCAGCCTCAGAAATGTCACATGGAAGTTCAGGTTTGCAAATTGAGTGTCCCATTAAGCAAGATAGATGTCACATCCTCTTCTATGACCCAGAGTCAGTCATTTCCATCATATTTTCTAGTCCAAACAATCCTCTGCCCAGTCAGATTCAAAGAGAGGGGACAAAGTCCTATCTGTGCACTGGAAAATTACTAGAGTTTTAATACTCTGTTTGTAAATATGATCCATAAAGTCCTACACTATCTGCCTCCTGATTGTTTCTCTCCATTAATTATTTTTATTATTCTTTCCCTTGATAATTTGAATCATTTTACCTGTTTTCTTGTTTTTGAGTGCAGCAACTATCTCCCTCTCAGATCTCAAGATCATTCTGTTCCCTCTCTCTGGTAAATGCTTTCTCTAGATAGTTGTAGCATTTGCTTCTGGTCTTCTTTTAGGCTTTTGCTCACATGTCCATCTTCTGAAGGAGATCATCCATATTTCAAGTTATCTCTCCTCTCTGTTACCTTTCCCTTCAAATATTTATAAATTTATTATATGTCCTTTGTTTCTATGATTACTCAAAACAAATGAAAACTAAATTTTTTTACTGATTGATGAGTGTACAGTATGACTTAACCAGCACATATATTGCAGACATAAGACTATTTCTTATACCAATATAGCTACTTAGATTGGGTAGATGCTTTTAGAAGTACCATTGTGCTACTTAATTTCCAGAAAATTTTTGTGTCATTTTAAAACCTGAAGATTTCACACTAAATTTATCTTTCTAGATCATTTAATGCTAAATTAGCCTTTTCAAAAAAAATAAAATTACTGGAACTCCTACTGTTTATTCTCTTTTCAGAGGATTAGCAGTTTACTTTTACCTTAACTCCATTCCTTCTTAATAATAACAGGCAGTTTTACTGCATCCATGATAATTCAGTGTGTTACTACATGAACAATAATGTGATTAAGGCAATGCATTCAATCTGAGAGCATAGTTTCTCTGCAATAACAATCACAATATTTCCTCTTACCTCTATTCAGAAGCAACATTCCACTTATTTGTTAAATGCACATGCAGCATTTACTGTGTACCAGAAATTGGTCTAGGTGCTCTCCTAATAGTTCTGTTAGATAGACACTATAATCTAATTTCATTTCACATATGGGAAAACAGGCACAGAGTTATCTATCAAGAACCCTCAGCTATTGGGTGCAGAACTGGGTTTCCAATTCTAGAATTCAGTATACAAGATGATTCTTTTAATGTTCTGCTCTGGGGTATCTTCAGTAGGTTTTTAAACACTTAATTGAGAAAGGTTCTAAAGATTTAAGACTGATTTACATTCCTGAGGATGATTCATTCTCTGACTTTAAATGAGATGATCCAATTTATGTTTGGTATACCTTCCAACTCTGCTTCATTTTCTTATAAAAACTTTTAGTGGAATTACTGAAAGGATAGTACATGGATGATGACAAGACAGTTGAGTTAGATGTTGATAGTGGGAGATGAGAGATCTTGGGGATGTGCTTAAATTAGCTTTTGTGTCTTTTAATAGTGATGAAAATGAATGGGTTACATATACTGATACTCTTGGGAACTTTATTTTGGATTGTAATTTCAATCATTCCTACCACTAAACCTCTATCAGAGATTTTAGGTAGTAATATAATTCACTCCCTCAAATTTTATTCCCATTTCATTTCCTGTGTATACCAGCAGGTGGAGGTACAAGTCATTGGCAGAAAATCTAGAGGAAGGAAAAACAAAGTAAACAGCTAAAATAGCAGTCCCTAAGCAATTGAATATTGTTTGTATTTTAAAATATATTGTTATATGGTATTCTTAATTTTTTTGTATTTCAGACTATTCCATTTATTTCTAACAATGTTTTCAATCATTTAGAAGGAAAACATTAAGGATCCTGAAAATTAATTTTGGCTTCTCAAAGCAGTGAGAATATTTTACCACATCATGAAAATAGCTATACAACTGCACTTTCTTCAACTACCCTTTACCCTTACATTTCCCAACTGAGAAATATGAATTTCCAACTAGAGCACTCAGAACTTAAAGGATGTTATTTTCAAGTCTGTGCCTCTAAAGTGAAGGACTGCCAAGTGTATATGACAGAGTTCAAAACTGCAGGCCAGCAATGCCACCTCCCCCCCCCTTCTGGGACAGAATGATGAATTAAATCATCATCCTTCAGTGAATGGATCACCTTCACATCCCTCAGAAAGGGCCACTTCACTCTGAAGTGCTGCAGCTCATGTAGGCAGTTATGCTCGGGGAATATACACACTTTTGATGTTACTGTCAAGTATTTATAAGCCAGGTTGTATATGTGAACCTTTTGTTTTTTGGTAGACATTTCCCTAAATTTGTAAATAGTCATTCAGACCACATGATGATTTTATGTAATCTGAGATATTTTGCTGAAGTGTTTTATATATGGTCTTAGATATATTCTTTATAATATATGTACAGTAAAATGAGTATAGACTTTAAAATAAAGTAAGCATATTCTATTGTCATTTATGAATGTGAATAAATATTTGGTCTAACTGTTCACTTACATTTGGATGTTTGAATTGTTCTGAGAGCTTAACTTCAAATTACTTGAGGTTGGATTAGGAATTTGAAGCCTGACTGTGACAACTGGCCTCATTGGGGGAGAAGAGGAAGCTGTGAACAGGCAGCATTGGCATGAGGAAATCAAAACAATTTTCTGGCTGACATCTGAAATGGTCTCTGAATGTTTCACAAATGTGGCAGTGGTAGCTTCCAGTTAGGGGTGCAAATCTTGTGGAAGTGGTTGGGGATGTGCGCCTGGGAATTCAGCCTGTGTGCAACAGTAACCTAGTCAGGTAGGAGGAGCTAGACAGAGTCTTAAGGTCTCAACCACCCAGGTTAGAGTTTCCAGCAGGACTCCTCTCCTAACTGTGAAAGGAGGCTCAGAGGGAATTAAGGTGGAAAACCAAGGGCAAGGGACAGGGGTTTTCATCCCAAATGCAATGACTTGAAGGCTATGTGAGCGACTGAGTCTTATCTGTGACTGACCAGATACAGGAACAGCAAGGCTGGGTAATGGGAGGGAAGCATCTGGATTGTACCTTGTTTTTCTCAACACTGACTCAGACTGTGGGAAGAATTGAGTCTACAGGTGCAGGATACTCATGTCTCCAACTGGGAGAGTCTGAAGGTACTAAGATCTTACAGGAAAATAATGCTGCCTAATACAATAACCACTGGCTATATGTAGTTGTGTAAATTTAAATGAATTAACATTCAGTACCATGAAATATTCAGTTCCTTGGTTACATTTGCCACATTTCAATTTTTGAAAAGCACCACTTGGGTAGTGGCTACAGTATTGGACAGAAGAGCTATAAAATAGTTCCATCAACGCAGTTCTAATGGATAGCACAAATTTAGGAGGAGGGGCAGGCAGGAGGGTCACTTCCATGGACTGGTAATATTGACTTACTGTCCTTGCTCACTACATGTGTAGCGAACTGTGTGTTTCATTTGTTCTCCATGCTGGTTCATGGCTGTTAGCATTTTATTGGTTCAGTTAAGTACTTAAAAATGGATTAACACATCATATTGTTATAAGATATTTCAAGAATGTATAAAGACAAGAGATTCCAATTGTATAAGGTTTTCTGCACAACAGAGCGATTTCTGAAGGCTCTTCTGCTGCTCTAACAACTCAAATTTATTGTCTTCGCATTCAGTACTATAACTTTAGAGATTTTGTAGCAATAGTCATGATAAAACCAATCTTATTCTCCTAAGAAATAATTCAACAGTTTTCAAAACCAGTAATTCATTTCTTAGCCATGTCTAGGCAAGAAGCCTGTACGTACTTTTAACTCCTGTAGCCACTGGCCTACCATAGGAAATTATTCCTGTCGAAATTGGTTTTTGTGTCCTGTGGTGTCTTCAAAGTCAGTATGCTATTGCAAATGTCAGCTTTCCAGAGCAGATGGTCTGGGCTGCAGAGAGACAACAGCAAATATGAAAGTAACTTGCTTGATGTGAGAAAAGTCTTAAATGTTAAGTGAACATTTATATTTTGGGGTACATTGAATATAATTTGTACTATAATAATGTAATTTGTTATGCAATTGAATTTTAAGGGAAACGTTTTTTAGAAGTCAAGAATCTAAACTTTCCCCTCAAATTGATAAAAAAGAGATTAGCTATATTTGTCTTTCTTAAAACCAGGTTCTCCTATATTTGTGATGTTTGTATCTACCTTAATTATGATTCTTCAAGCATTTTGTAACTCCTGAGTATAACTGCATACTCAGTGAGAAATAATGAGTAACATTTGTCAAGCACTGAATGTAGGCAAGGCTCTGTGCTAAATGCTTTATAAAATTATTGTATTTATAGCTCATAATCATCCTAAGAGGTGGTATTTTATTATTCCCCTTTTATAGTTGAAGAAACATAGGTTTAGAGAGTATAATTTTTCTTAGGTGACACAATAAGTGCAAGAACTTAAGAGTTTTTAAAAGTCATCAAACATTAAACTGCATGAATTTTAGGGTTTCCACTGGATGAAATTTTGATATTTACCTTCATGTAACCACCACTGAGGTCAAGGTATATATATTTCTAGCTAGAAGATCCATGGTGTGACTTCTCAGATGGTATCTTCTCAATTAACTGCTATACTTTCCTCTTTCACCATCTATATTTCCTCTTCTTGGATGTCATTGGAATAGAACCATCCAGTTCACTGATACCAGGTACAGTGATGCTTCCTTTGCTACTGGCTCAACATTTGACTTCTGAACTTCATGTATGTTGTGTGTACCAGTAGTTTTCTTTCTCACTGGGTGCAGTATTTCATATGAATTTCATATCATATTAATTTGACATAATTCATTCATTCCACACTTGCTGAATATTAGGATGATTTCAGCTTAAGGCTTTTGTGAATATTGAATTAATTTATACAACTTTTGGTGGTTGTACATACTCCTTTCTATTGAACATCTACTTAGGTATAGAATCTTGGGTCAAAATTGCATCTTGGATTTGATCATTTTATTTTTCAACTGCACAATTACCCATTGTATAACACTCACTATATCAATCACTAGCTGTCAACACTGACTGAGAGCGAGACACTCTTCTAAGCTCAGTTCTTTCTCATAGTCTCTTGATAAAATTGAGAACTTTCAATTAACTTAACTAATAGTAGCAGGCACTGTTTTCTATTTGTTCAACAAATAGGGCAGAGTTCTATACATTATTATTAAATAGCTGATATGTTACAATGTATGTGAAATGCTTACTAGCTCCTCTTTGAAGACTGTACTATTATCTTTGATAGGCTTATTTTGCTCACTGAAATGTATATCGTAGGAGTATAGTTAGTAATTGATTATTCATTTATTAATAAACTGTAATTAGCTAAGGAAGAAACAAATCAATTTAAAACCAATTTCCATACTCTACATGCACAAAAATTGATTGTAGACTTGAATCTGCTGTATAAAAAGTGAAACCAGCTAATCTCAATTTGTATTTCATTGAGTAAATGTCAGTTATTGATTTCTGTGGCTTCCTACTTGTGAGGCTATATGTCTGTCATTCTTTAAAGGCAGCACAGCACAATCACTGCAGTTTAATTAGGTATAGGCTAGTCATTTCACTTGCTCAAGGAGGTGAATCATTTAGATGAAACATTTAGTGGGAGGAAAACCTCAAAGAACTATGTATTATACTATCCTCTTACTTGTCTTAATTTAATATCCATTGATTCTTATTGTTGGAAACTATATGAGGAGTCCTTTTGTAATGTATTGGGAGATTGGGCTAAAACTGACTTTACAGGCTAACGAAATTCTTTCAAGCTTTCTTGAACTCTTGACGATGCAATACTACATTTTAGGGGAATGACTTGACCTGTGTATTACAGAACAGATTTCCACAGTGTGCCTGGTGTTCTTAAAGATTAAGCCATGTTGCCTTTGTTATATGGGATTTGTACACTATCTGACAAGTTGCAGTGCCTTCTACCCTGGCATATTGCAGAATGTGTGATCTTGCACTGTACGCCAATAAAACTATTTATGTAAAATGTGGCCTGAAGTAACTGAAAAAATATTTTCTTTTTCAAATGAAATACTACAACCTCTTTTTTTTTTTACTTCATCTAAAATGGGGATAATAGTATCTTTTTCTTAAGGATTTTATGATTGCTAAATATGATAGTACAATAAAATGCTTAGAGCAAAACTTTAGATTTGGTAGCCTCAATAAATGTTTATTAGTAACACTGGAAACACTTTTCATTTTCCTCTTGCTTTGTGGAATTGATGGAGATTTTTACTTCAAATATTCTTATATTTTTCTTTTTATTTCTCTTCCACTTCATTAGTATTTTTTTCTGTGTTTTTAGTTATCTATTATTTTTTAAACTCCTCTTCCAAATAGGCAAACAATAATAAATTATCCCAGGAAATCACATCTTTGATAATATAAACCTCTCAAATAAAAAAGGCATTTAGAAAATATGATATAGTCATTCTTGTAAAGCTATTGTTTCATCAAGTTGGTCATCTTATCCTTTGTCTATATTCCAAGCCAGCTGTGACCTTCACAGGCACATGGGTGTTTTTAAATGGAAGGGTCAGAACTCAGCAGTATAAATGGCCCAATTTTTTAGTTCAGGAATCCTTAGGGGAAAGGCACAAAAACTTGGGATCCCTCTTTTACCTGCTTTGGCAAATGCTAATGTGCCATTTAATGGACCTTAGATATGCGACTTTCCACTGCAGACCCCCATCCTCCACTAGAGTGTTGTAACATGCTGCAAAAGGCCTAAAGTAATAAAATGGTAAATGACTTCTGACTCAGGTCAGTGTAGCTGAGGAAATGACCTGTAGTGAGGCATTTCTAAATAATGGGAAAGTCTTCCAGAAAGGACCCAATCTGCAGGGTATTTTCCTTTCAATCCAAAGCCAGAAAAACTTACAGAATGTCTCTTACCTTAAAGCCCAGGGAGCTTCACATATATACTAACTAGCTTAGTGGACACTTTTATGAAAGTGAACATTTTTATTCTCTGGTCCTTGGTTGCTTCTCAGTTCTATCTCCTGCCACCTTCCTGCTGGTACTCCCTGACTCAGTCTCAATAGTATGTCTCTAAAATGGACATATCTGATGGATAGTGAAACATCTTTTTATTATTATCGGTTATGTATATATTTTCTTACATTGCTATATACCCCATAGTTTTCCTAGATTTTGATCACAGGAGCCAGGACTACCTCTCTAATAGTCTGAGTTTGAGTACACCTGAGGATCTTCAGAGTTAGTGACACCTGGAATGTACTTGTTACCTACTCCCCTGAGTGCTTGCCCTGCACAACATTTTTCCTTCTGCCTCTGGTTTTACTTACTATGTAGGTCTATATTTAGGGAGAAAAGGGGATTGATGTTTAGATGTATGCTTTCTGTTCCCGGGTAACTTAGAATTTACTCTGTAAATGAATTAAATTGTGATTTTGATTTTTTGCATCAGTACTGTGAGGTGGGTCAAAGTAATTCTGATACTCAGAAAAGGATCTGTTTTCATAGAGCTGAAAAAATGAGTGTCTGAGTCAGTCTTTTGGAGCATTGGACCTTGTATTATGTTAAATTGACACAGGTAATAAGTGCAAGCCCTTGAGGTCTCCTACGGGAATGTCTACTGCTCCTTTCCCAGGGATCATCCACCTTGATCTCTGAATTGGACCAGTCAGAACCTTTCCTAATTCAGCATCTGCTTCAGGAATGATGTAGCAATAACTAACATCAGTCTAGCCTTTCATGTGTTCAGTGATACTTGCAATAATCCTGCAGAGCAGGTAATGTCTGTGTCTTTCTTCTACACATAAGAAAATTGAGGTTAAATGACTTATAGCAGTGGAACTTCAGTGCCAGGCCACATCTTCTGGGTTCAGTGCCTGTTCTACCTTGCCTTACTACCTTTCCTGTAACCTGTTAGTTCTTCATTTTATTAGGTCTATAAGGTCTAGGAAACAAAGCACTTAAAAAACCCTTTTCGGTAGTTTCTTTGCTCAAATCAACAGGAACATATGAACAATCAAAATGCATGCTCAACCACTCAAAGATGTGATCTGTTCTCTGGCTGCGCATCCTTCATCCATCATGCATGCTCCTAATCGACATGGCAGGTCTTGCACAAAGGGGAGCTTTTCTTCTTCTCTCAGTGGTGCCTCCTTTGAGGCATGCTACTGTTCAGGGCCCTGTTGAGATTTTGATTAAAAAAGACAGATATCGTGCAACTTTCATTAATGCTCTATTTCTCCTGTAGCAAAATGTAGGCTCTTGCAACTTTCTCAAGGGAATTTAATTTTCCATGTCTGTTGGCAAATTCAATTTTGAGTTTTACATAAAACACTAGAAAACAGTTAGTGGTCTGGTCAGGGGTTATGCTTGTAATTCAATGATTCTGTGAGGTGATTTAAACCCTTTTGTGGCCTATTCTCTTTTGTAGTCCATGAGCCATTAGTTTTCTAGCATAATTATTTTTTAAAACCATAAAGCACTTGGAAGTATTTGACTTTTCCCCCCTGTCTCTCCCTGAGTATGTTAATGTCATTTGACATATTTTTATAATTTTCTTTAAATGCAGCTAAACCTTCTATAGCTAAGAAACTATAACAATGTATTTTTAAAATGCTCACTGGACAATAACTAATGTTAAGATACTGCATCACACACCTGAGTAGTTTGATAACACTTTCACTGATAGTGTGCCCTTGTTTGTATATATATCTTGGTGACCCAGTTATCACCCAGCTCTCTCTCTCTCTCTCTCTATATATATATATATATATATATATAATTTATATTCATTAATTCTGGGACTTACTTCAGCCTTGCGGATGTTCTGAATATTTTCTTTCTTTCTCTTCTCTCCCCCTCCAACCTGAATATTTTTCTTTTTTCCTAACCACTGACTCTTCCCTTGTATAGAATAAGGATGAGGATATGGAACAGATAAATTTTACTTCTTTTATTATTTGATCAAATGTGTTTTAGAAAAGTGATCAAATCAAACCAATCAATCAATACCAGGCTTAAAGTTACAGTTTTCTGTTAATTTTTTTTCTAGAGAGCTTGAGTAGACTGGGGAAAGGAATGGATATGTACAATGCTACTTTTCTATTCCTAGTATGAATTTTTTGCCTCGATTGTTCATGGAATCGTGAACACTCAGAAGACTATGAAATCAGTGGGCCACATTCCCTCAGGAAGACTGAGATAAAACTTGGAAAATGATTGAGCTAAATATTAAATTCTGTATTTTGAAAAAAATTTAGGATTATTGACTATAAGAGTCACATTTATAGACTTCATTTAATCATAAATATACAGAAAACTGACTTTAGTTTGTGCCATGATTTCTGTTGTTATTTTCTTAAGCAATTACCTGAGCTGGTGAACCCAAGCTTTTTAAAGCAAACCAAAGAAGGGATTAATGAAGAGAATATTTCATACACTTAAGGTTAATAATTGTAATTATAGAGATTATTTTAGAAAAAAAGTCATAAATTGGATGTTCTGTTAGCCTTAAAGCTTCTCCACACTAATTAGACCTGGGAAACTCCTATACAGGCCTCCTTTGAAGGCTTGTTCTGCCCCAGGGCACAGAGACAGCTGAGCTTGATGACAGTTGGGGTTCATGTCTGTCAGGAAAGTTCTCTTGGGGCCATCTGCTCTTTGGTAGGTGAGGTTCCCTTCAGACTTCCAAGAACACAGCACCAGAAAGATGATGGATTTCCCACTCTCGGTGATAGTGGAGCTAGTTGCCCTTGATGTTGAAGATAACTTTCTCACCATGAAGGCATCTGATCTGAGGTGAGAAAAATGGAAATGTGGGAAATGGAAAATACATACTATGATCCGGTTCACTCATAATTTCCTCTCTTTTTTTCTATTCAGACTTAAAGATCTAGTAAATTTAGGGGATATCAAAAATATGGTCTTTATACAGTCACTGTACAGTGAAAACCTTTCCCTTCCTGCTGTAGAGAGTGAGTGCCTTGTTTGACACTAATAGATTTTCAGAAACTTCTTGTTAAATAATGAGATGATTTATCAGACGAAGTCTTATGTAAATGAAACTTTTTTAAAAATAGATTTAGCACATTTATATGTATATTTTAAGAGTGATATGAACATGTTTTCTTTTCTTCTTCTCTATTTCTGGTTGAAGGAGTCAGGATTTACCACTTTCTCAGAAATGGCTAGAGGAGAATTCAAATAACATTATGTCTTGATAGGTCAACCTTTGATATCAGTATGTTTTAAGTTCATTGCTTGTCTAGCAACATATACAAGTTCATCCTTGCAGACAGTTTATATTTGGAATTGTTCCTGAATGTGGATGAGATGAGCTTGACTTAAAAACCTTGAAATCAACCACAAGGAGTAAAAAAGAAGTGATTTTTGGACTGTGGATCTTAATATGTGTGTTGGCATATACCTGGTGCTTTCTGTTAGCTCTAATCCCTGCAGACATCTGAAAGATAGACATTATTAAGACTAGGGAACATATTCAGAAAAGAATCTAAGACTATGACTTATAAAATTGTCAAGCTGGGATTTTAATATATGTATGTCTGGCATGAAAGATCAAATATTTTTATGATTTTTTTAAAACTAACAGTTAAACGTTTTGGATCTGAAAGTGTTTCAGACATATATTAATAAGAACTGTAGCAAATGAACCACACATCATTAAACAAAGAGTTTCACACATGTCACTAAGCATAGTTAGACATGACTATGAGTCACCAACACAGTTTTTCACATATATGTCATTCAGCATGTACATTCCAGTGACTAAGCATTTCTTCTTAGATAATGGCCAATTATTTTTTTAATGGATGACAAAAAAACAAAAAACAAAACAAAAACAAACAAACAAAAATACTTATGCTAGTGGTCTCCATTCTTCTAGACACCTTACAATGTATGTGTGAATCAGGTTAAACCATTCTTGATCTGTATACTTGGAATTAATCACTCTGTCTTTTCTAAGGACTTGGTTTTACTGAACTAAGTGTTGGATTTATTCCATAGGCTAACATGAAAAGAACACTAATAAGGATCTCATATTTATCATAAAGATATTTTTTCTCAATTTCTCCTGCTTTCAATTTTTCTTTACATGTTTTGAGGTTGTGCTAAATAAATGAAAACTTAGAATTGTATTATCTTCTTTGTAGATTGATCCTTTTATCATTATAAAATTTCAATTTACGTCTTCCAATTTTTCCATTCAAATTTTAAAAAAATTATTTAACTGTGGTAAAAAATATAAAATTTGCCATTTACCACTTTTAACTGAATATTTCACTTGTGTTAAATATCTTCATATCTTTGTTTGAGCTAATCTAAACATTTTATTACTTTTCTATTTTTCTCCTTTATATGGCTTTGGTTATAAATTATTTTAATTTTCATTTAGGTTTACACTAGGGATCACAGCATATATACTATATTTGTAAGTATTTATTATGAATTGGTACTTTTAAAATCATTTCCTGAAAAATATAAAAATATGGAATAGTTTGCATCCATTCCATTTTTTTTAAATGGTAACGCATTGTGATTTTGATTTACATTCCCTTCATAAATAATGATGAGCATTTTTCATGTCCCTTTTATATGTCTTCTTTGGAAAAATATGTTTAGCTCTTCTGTTCATTTTTTTATTGGCAATTTGTTGAGTTGTATGAATTTTTTGTACACTTTGACTATCCACCCCTTACTTGGTTAGTGTGTCTTTTTATTTTAATGACATTTCTTTTCATAGAAGCTTTTTAATTTCATGTGGTCTTATTTATTGTTTGCTTTTTTTTTTTGCTATTATAGTCAAATTGCCAAAGGCATAACTGAACCCAGTATCATGAATTATTTTATCTATGTTTTCTTCTATGTATTTTATGGTCTCTGGTCTGCACTCCAGTCTTTGACCCATTTTGAATTCGTTTTTTTTTTTGTGTATGGTATTAGAAAATGATCTAGTCTCATTATTTTGTATGTGACTATTCAATTTCCAAGCACTATTTGTTAAAGAGATTTCTCTTTCTCCTTTCATTATATCTAGTTCTACCTTCCAGAAAACACTAGAACAAAAGCCAACCAAGTTCTTGCTACTTTATAACAAAGACCATCTTTTCTAAATTGTCCAATCACATGTTCCTCATTTTGTTAAAGATCTCATCAGAATCACCTCTCATATTCACATTCTTCCAACAGTCTTCAAGCTTTTCTAACATGTGCCTCAAAAATTTTCCAGTTTCTAGCTTTTATCCAGTTTAAAAGCCAGTTCAACATAGTTTTTTTTTTTTTTCACAATTTTTTTTTCTGAGAAATGAGTCCAGTTTAACTTACAGATATACTTTGGACAGTCTCCCATTAGAAGCAAGCCTAAAAGCCCAGCCAGGGAGAGTCAGGCCAATGCAGAGAATCAGGTTCCCAACTGGAGAGGAAGCATGTGCAAAACAGCATTGGGAATGGCATGAAACTTGTCCTGTGCTCACTAGGTACTGTCAGAGCCTGGAAGACTCTGGAAGAAGTCTGTATTATGTGGAGTGGAAATTAAAGCAGCTTTTTCTTATAAGAGGTTGTTCTGATTGTTCTTGAATTTACATCTGGTTCTCAGGGGCAACAGGATTCCAGCTGTGCACCTGAATCCTACATAGATCATCCCACCCACCTTGGACATTTTCACTATATTAGAAAGAACTATTTCCAACATCTGTGTCACTGGATTCCAAGGATAGCAAGCCTGATGGAAGAAACAGAGGAACTTGGGTGTTAATTCATAACACTGGTCTCAAAAATGAACCAGTAGGCAGGATCCAGACCTTTTAGCATTTAGAAGACTCGAGGCCAATTCCTCCATATCAGAGCCTCAGATCAAGGCTGAGAGGCATTCTCCTGAACTCCTCTGAGGACCTGGTGCAGAGAGCAGGTCTGTGTCTGCTGTGCCACATTAGGTGTCTGTTTTAGTAGAACCCCACTTTACAGCACTAAAATCTGTACTAATTTGCTCTGGCTGTCATAACAAGTTCTCAAAAACTAGATAGGTTTAACAACAAAATTTTCTCCTCGTAGTTCTGGAGGCTGGAAAAAATTAAGAAACCAAAAGGGTTCTTTCCCCTGAGACTTATCTACTTGACTTTCACTTTCAGATGATATCTAAATTTCTTATTGTGTTCTCACATAGCCTTTTCTCTGTGCAATACATACCTTGTGTCTCTTTCTCTTCTGGTAGGGAACTTGGCCCTACTAAATCAGGGCCTTACCCTAGACAATTCATTTAACCTTATTAATTTCCTTAAAAATCCTGTTTCCAAAGGTAATAGTATTGGGAGTTTTATGAGTTTGGGGACAAACAACTCATTCCATATCAGGACTGAAATAATTTTATTCCCCACATGGGTATCCAATGGGTCCATCATCATTTACCAAAAAGATGAATTTTTTTGCTTACTTAATTATAATTTTACCATTATTAATCAGGCAGTCCTGTATGTGTGAGTCTGTGTTTCTATAATGTCTGATGTCTTTGTTCTAGAATACTCTATTTTTAACTATTTATATGAGAAGAATCAGTGAATTTTGAAGTAATGGCTTTAATTGTGATTTGCATGCACAGAATCTATAGGTCCTTTAAAACCTCTCTCATTTAGTGTAGAAGTCTGGTACAAATTCCTAATTCTAGGAATTTGATGTTCTTTTACATTTTTATAGAGTTATTACATTATTATTATAGAGTATATCTTCTTAAGATTTTCATTTTGTAAGATATTTTTACCAGATATATAATGCCATATCAAGGTTGGCAGTTATTTTTCTTTACTACTTAGAAGTGCTATTTCATTACCTTCTGAACCACCACTTTATATTTGAAAAGTCAGTATCAGTCCATGGATTGCTTCTGCCACTGATTATCCTTTGGATTTCTGATATGTCTGTTGTACTTTCTCCTTTTCCATTTGTGATCTTGTTGATTTGGGTGTTCTCTCTTCTTTTTTTTTTTTGTGAGCTTTGCAAGGGATTTATCACTTTTATTTATTTTTTTTGAAGAACCAACTTGTGGTTTTGTTGATTTTCTTGATAGTCTTTTTGCTATCTAGATTGTTTATTTCTGCTTTTATTTTTATTATTTCTTGTCTTCTGCTGGGTTTTTTTGTTATTTTCTAGTTCTTCAAATTGGGATATTAAGTTATTTCTTTGGTTGTTTCTTGCTTTTTGATATGAGCCTCTATTGCTATGAACCTTCCTCTTAAAACTGCTTTTGCTGAGTCCCAGACATTTTGGAATGTTGTGTTTTCTTTGTTGTTTGTTTCCAAGTAGGTTTTAATTTCTTCTTTAATTTCCTTGGTTACTCAGTCTTCATTTAGTAACATGTTATTCAGTCTCCATATGTTGAGCATTCTTCTTGCTTTCTTTTCATTGTTGATTTCTAGTTTGATGCCTTTATGATTAGAGAAAAAAATTGGTATTATTTTAATCTTTGTATATTTGTTAATGTTTGCCATATGTCCTAATATGTGGTTGATTTTTGAGAATGATCCATGTGTGTTTGAAAATAATGTGTATTCCTTTTTTGGGGGATGCAGTGTCCCATAATTATCGATTAGGTCCATATGATCTAGATTTTCATTTAGGACTTTTGTGTCTTTGTTTAGTTTTTGTCTTGTTGATTTGTCCTTTGGTGAGAGTGGTGTGTTGATATCACCTACCACATATATATTTTCACTGATGTCTATTTTCAGTGCTGTTAGAACACCTATATGCAAACAAATACAACAAACTGGATGAGATGGATAGATTCTTGGAAAGATGCAACTACCCAAAAATAAACAAAGAAGAAGTAGAGAACTTAAACCAATCACAAGCAGCAAAATTGAAGCAGTCATCAAAACTATACCTAAAAACAAAAGCCAAGGCCCAGATGGCATCACAAAGGAATTCTGCCAGACATTCAAAGAGGAAATAACACCTCCATTACTAAAACTTTTCCAAAAAATTGAGAAAGAAGGAAAACTGCCAAACACATTCTATAAAGCAAACATCACACTCATATCAAAACCAAATAAAGACAGCACAAAGAAAGAAAACTATAGACCAAATTCCCTAATGAACACAGATGCAAAAATTTTAAATAAAATCCTGGCAAATCAAATCAAATGATGTATAAAAAGCATTATTCACCATGACCTATTGGGATATAACCCTGGGGCACAGGAATGGTTCAACATTCGAAAATCAGTTATATAATCCACCACATCAACAAGAAGAAAGCCAAAACCCATATGATGTAGAGAAAGAATTTGATAAAGTTCAACATCCATTTATGATAAAAGCTCTTGAAACTTAGGGGATAAAAAGAACACATTTCAACATAATAAAAGCCATCTATGACAAACCTACAGCAAACATGATCTTAAATGGGGAAAAACTAAAATCATTCCAATTAAGATCTGGAACCAGACAAGGATGTCCACTATCTCCACTACTTTTTAACATTGTATTGGATGTTCTAGCAAGGGCAATAAGGCAAGAGAAAGACATAAAAGGGACACAAAGAGGGAGAGAAGAACTGAAGTTCTCGTTATGTACAGATGATATGATTATTTATGTAGAGAATCCAAAAAATTCCACAGAAATCTTTCTTGAAACAATACACCAATTCAGTAAAGTAGCTGGTTACAAAATCAACACACAGAAGACAGTAGCTTTCCTATACACAAAAAGTCAAGTAGAAGAAGAAGGAATTAAAAAAACCATCTTATTTACCATCTCACCAAAAAAAACAAAAACAAAAAACACCTGGGGATAAACCTAACAAAACATGTAAAAGATCTATACAAAGAAAATGTCAAAACACTGCTGAAAGAGATAGAAGACATAAGGAAATGGAAAGACATTCCCCGCTAATGGATTGGAAGAATTAACATCATCAAAATGGCCATCCTACCAAAAGCAATCTACAGATTCAATGCAATCCCTAAAAAAATTCCAATGACATTCTTCAAAGAGATGGAACAAAAATTACTGAAATTCATATGGAATAACAAAACACCTTGAATATTGAAAAACTTCCTGACCAGAAAAAGAGAGAATGGAGATGTTACTACTCCAGACTTCAAACTATACTACAAAGCCATAGTAATTAAAACAGCTTGCTACTGGTACAAAAACACACAATTAGACCAATGCAACAGAACTTAATCCCCTGAAATAAAGCTACACATGTTTAGTCAACTAATCTTTGACAAAGGAGTGAAAAACTTACATTGGAACAAGGACAGCTTCTTCAATAAGTGGTGTTGGGAAAACTGGACCAAGACATGCAAACAAAATGAACCAAGATACCTCCCTCATACCATATACAAAAACTAACTCAAAATGGATAAAAGACTTGGATGTAAGACCTGAAACCATAAAACACTTAGAGGAAAACCTGTGCAAAACTCTTTATGAGTTACAATTCAGAAATCCATTTTTGGACATATCTATAGCTGCCAAAAAGTGAAGGAAAACATAAACATCTGAACTACATCAAATTAAAAAGCTTCTGTACAGCAAAAGAGACAAAAGACAAAACAAAAAGAAGCCCAACTGAGTGGGAAAAAATTTTTGCCCTCCATACAAGTGATAAGGGTCTGATAACAAAGATACACAAAGAACTCACACAACTTAACAAAGCAAAAAACCCAGTTAAAATATGGGGAGAAGATCTAAAAAGACATTTCTCTAAAGAGGAAGTACAAATGGTCAACAGGCACATGAAAAACTGCTCAATGTCACTAGCAATTAGGGAAATGCAAATCAAAAACACAATGAGATACCACCTTACACAAGTAAGAAATGGCCCATATCCAAAAAAACAGACAACAACAAAGTGCTGGTGTGGATGTGGAGAGAAAGGAACACTTTTGCACTGCTGGTGGGAATGTAAACTGTTCCAGCCACTAACTATGGAAAGCAATGTAGAGAACCATCAAACTAATGAAAATGGAACTACCATTTGACCCAGCAATCACTCATCTGGGAATCTACCCAAAGGAGACCTCAATGTGGGTACAAAGGGACACCTGTGCTTGGATGTTTATTGCAGCACTATTTATAATTGCAAGGACATGGAAACAACCCAAATGCCCCAAGACAGTTGACTGGATGAAAAAGATTTGGTATATATACACCAATATATATGCATCAATTAAATGGAATATTACACATCAATTAAAAATGACAAATTTGATGATTTTTTTTTTTTGGTAACATGGATGTACCTAGAAGAAATCATATTGGCAGAAACAAGTCAGAAGGAAAAAGACAGAAACCAAATGGTTTCACTAATATATGGACAACCAAAGGGAAGTACACAACTGGGGGTGGGGGAACCAGCTGGAGTGGCCAGGGAGGGGAGGTGGTGGTATGCCTTGGGATCACAATGATGTGAAATATATATATATAGTAATCTGTCATGTTTAATTTCACTGCTTTAAATTTTTTTATTTTATTTTTTAATGGTTTTACTATGTTTGTCTTCAAAAATATCCTTCTAATGAATCATCCCTTCTAATATTTTTATTCCTATACAGCCTCTTCCTTTGAATCATGGGATATCCTTGTGATTCCCTTCTGACCAGTAAAGTATGTCAGCTTTGACACTGTAACTTCTGAGGTTCAAGCATAAGCTGTGCTGCTGACCTTCTGGAACACTCACTCTTGATATGTTCCCTTTGAGAAGCTCAGTGCTAAAAAGCACAAGTGCTCTGAGAATGAACTCATTTGTAAGAACTTAGAAGATGTTTCTACTGGAGTGTATGTGTGTGTGTGTGTGTGTGTGTGAGTGTGTGTGTGTGTTTGGGTGTTAGGGGGGATGAAGAGAAAGAAAAATAGAGAAGAGCAAGAGAGTAAGAATCAATATGGCAGCATCAGAGATGCCAGAAACAAAAGTGAAGAGGCCATTTGGAAATCTAACCCAATAAAGCTTTCAGATTCCAGCATCTCTTACTGCTGCAGCCATGTAGCTGAAGTTCGTCAATCCACAGAAGTATACAAAAACTAAGAATAAATTATTTTAAGTCTTTAAAGTATGGTGTGGTTAGTTATAAACAGGTAAACGAAACAGAAAATACCTAAAAGTAGGGTATGGTTGAAACAATACCTTACAATATGTGGCAACAGCTTTGGGACCAGAAGGCAGGAGGAGGCTGGAAGATTTGCAAACAAATTGTTGATGAATTGGAAGGACAACAAAGAGGCTATTATTACAGACTGAAGGGTAGGCAACACATGTTATGAAGAAAACTTAGTAAAATTTAGTGTGACTATTGACTGAGGCAACATGAAGAGTGGAAAATGTACCTAATGAAATGATGAACTTGTGTGGGGAGACTTCAAGAAAGAATGCCAGCAGTGCTAATTGGTTATATCTAGCTTTGTATTATGAGGGAGAGAGAGAATGAGAAAGGGAGAGAGCAGGAGGAAAGAAAAAGTACAACTTTTTTTCTAAAAGCTTCAGGCAGAAATTTAAAGGATCCAACACTTAACAAGTATAAAAATACACTGCCTCTTATTCCCAACCTCTCCATATTTCAAAGCCTCTCCATGTAAGACTTTATTTTAGTATAATATCTCAAGGTTGCAGATGTAAGATGCATTTTAAGATTTCAGAAAGCATTAAGTGTATGTATTATATAGACCACTGAAATTATGTCAGAATTAGATAAAAATCTCTGTGAATAATAAGAGAATACATAAGAGAAATATGATTTTCAGCACAATGTATTCTAGGGTCTATATCAGAAAGACGTCTGAGTGGAACCTTTGTCCATTCATAGGAAACCCAAAGCTCTTTAAAGGAATTATTTTGACAGAAGTATCATGAATTGGGCCTAAATGGAATGGAAGTAGTTCAAAATGAAAAGAGATTCTGGATCCCTAATTTAATCTGGGGAGGAATCTGGCTGAGATTGCTGCTTAAGTGTAAACATGTACTGTTTCTTGTGGAAAATAAAGTTTAGAGAGGGATGAGACAAAATTCAAGAGGGTAAAATAACAAGGAAACTTGGAAAACACTCCCGTATCTGAAGTGTAACTGTGAAACTGACAGGATATCCCCAAATGGATTTTAGAATTGTTGTGAACTTAAAGCCATGGCCACAACATGGGCAGTGTTATTTATTCATAAAATTTAGGCATTGCTATTTGGTGTGTCTGAAAAACACAGAAGTTAAGAATAGCCTAACCTAGATAAGGGTTCTTCCTTCTTTTACTTTACTGCAAATCTTAACCAGCCTAGATGCATACACAAAACTAGCACCCAGGGAACTATGTTTCAAGGCCCAAATGGGGAAGAGAAAATGAATCATGAGGGGAAATTGGAGCCTCTGATTTTCAGGAGGGGAGGGGAAGCAACAAAAAGGTAACAGGAGGAGCCAAAGAGGGAGGGAGAGACACAAGGATGTCAAGCCAGTAAAGAGGAGCCCAAGTGCCCAGGCTGGGTGGAAGCCCCCTAGAATAGTGAGCTGGTGGTGGTGAGGAGCTATGGTGGGAAAGTGGTCAGCAGAAGAGTAACTGGTATAGAGTCGGATACCAGAATGGCAGGACGGGGGTGGCTAGGGGCTGCTCATGGTAGGCCTCGTGAATGTGGCCAGACTCTGCTGAAGGTGGGCCTGGTAAAGGAAGAGTGTGGTGCTGCAGCAAGGTGGCATGGAAAGCTGGTACTGGAGATAGCTAGGAATTTGGAAAGCTCATTTTGCATCAGTGTTTGTTGCAAAAAATTGAAGTGCCTTGGAAAAGCTGAACAATTCAGAACACTGAAGAGAGAAGAAGCAAAGAGAAGAAAAAAAGAAAGACTGGATTTTGCAATGTGCCTGCCTCAGGTTTGGAGGGGCAAAAAGGGCACAATCTTGGACATATGTTTGGGACTTTTAGACTAAACAGTAATTGGGGTAAAGTAACTGGCCACTTGTGGCATTAAGGACTTTTTGTTTTCCTGGTTAATTTTTCTTGTTAATAAACCCTGTTGTTAAAAATTACATTTGACTGGCAACTGCTATGTGTGGCTGGTAAGAATCTGAAAAAATCTGGGCAGCAGAAGCCGCATTTTAAATGTAACTTGTTGGTTGAAGGCTTCTGTCCTATTTTGACCTGATGCCAAACTGGTGATTGTTATGTAATTCTTGTCCCTATATGTCCACCTCCTTAATCTTTTGGTCCCTACTTTTGAATGGTACTATTTGTCTCAGCTAAAATACTCTGTTATTATCATTATATATTGAGTGTTTGGGGGCAGTGTTTGTGTCTTGAGTACAGAATGAGAAAAACTGTGCTCAGGGAGTTATACTTGAGCAATTGTAACTGAAAATCCTTATCTACATCTAGATCTCATTTAAATCCTTGCTTTATAATCATGGAAGTTTGGAAATTAGCAAATAATGGCATAAAATGTTGAAGCTTACTTCTCCAAACTTCTCTTTTGTCTAAGATTTTGTTGTGGCTTACTCAAATCTTTGGATGAGTGACAATACTACTTCTTCAATGCAAACTCTTCATCCATGGGAAATGAATAAATCTGGATTTCCAGGTAATAAAGTATTTTTCCCTAGATACCAAAGTATTCAATGATGCCTTAGGAAAAGGTATTTTAATATTAAGAATATTTAATTTTCTGATAGAAGGGAAATTTGTACAATTTCTTGTACTCTACTGTTTAGGTTTTTTGAAAACCAGCCTGCACTAGTTTAACTACAATAGATTGTAGTGTAAACAGAATGAGAACAAAGTGTTGTTTAATTCTGTTTATTTGACTAAGGAACAGAGGTTTGTGGCAGTAACTTACAAAGCATGTTAATCTCAAAATCTAATTTATGGCATCTGTATGTGATAAATATAAAATAGCAAACTATGCCAGCAGTAATTCCCCTTATTCTCCCCTGCCCCTTTCTTTTTTCTTCTTTTCTTTATTTCCTTTAGTCCTTGTGTATCATTCTGCTACTTATTATGATAAACAAGGCAGCAACTATTGTTGAGTTACAGGCAGGGACAATAATAAAACATTTAACTACTATATGACATGGATAACAACAATCAAACTGAACAGCTGTCTGATCACTCAACACAGGCTGCTCCATCAATCAGAAAAAAGAGGACTTGTGAAACATGGTTGTACCTGTGTGGAGCAGCTATTGAATACCAGCTCAGGTGGTACCATCTTCTTTGTTGTTTGTTACAAAGAAAAGGTAAGAGTAAGAAAGCAAGAAGCCAAAACACCATTCTCATTCTCCAATAGTTTGTTGCCTATTAAATTTTATTTACACGAAACAGATTTCATCTTTGGTTTGTCCCAAAAGTTTTATTTTGCTCTTTTTGGTTGCAAGATACTTAAAACTGAAACTGCCATAAGTAAAAGGCTTTTGTTATCTAATTTACTTCCTTTGAAGTCATAAAAGAATTGAAAAAGAAAACATTTTATCTTATACACTTCTCATTTTTTCTTTAAGAAATTCTCCAGGGTAATGAGACAGTTGGTGGCTATTAAGGAAAAGAATAGGAACAGTAAAATAATTTGGTGTTGTCTTTTATCACTTAAACTGAAACAAAATATATAGTTGTATGAGTAAAAAGAATGTATTTTAGAAAATCTACCCCCAACACCAACACAAAACACAAAAACATCCTTTCCATGCTGAAAAATATTTTCCATGTCGTAAGATAATTTGCTTGAGGAAAATTGGAAATATTGAAAAGAAGGTAGAGAAATTAAACTACATTGTCTTTGGTAGAGGGACTGCTTTGGCGATCAGAGGGAAGTGGAAAGCAAGTATTTGGCATAAAATGAGTTTATGGCTATATGGAAAATTAGATGCTGTTAAGTTCTGTCTCCTATTTTTGAACAGAGATTTAGAGATCCAGAGAGGTTAAGTGATTCGCTCAGAGTCACATTGAGATCGGGTACAAAAGGGGCAGAAGCCTGCAACCAACAAGCCACATTAAAAATGTGGCTTCTGCCACCTAGGTTCCCTCAAGTTCGTACCACCTGCATGTAGCAGTTGCCAGTCAAATGCAGTTTAGCAACAGGGTTTATTAACAAGGGAATTCAACAGGGAAAATGAAAAGTCCTTAAAGTCAAAAATGGCCAGTTACCTTACTCCAGTCACCATTTTCAGTCCCAAAGGTCCCAAAGACACATGTCCAAGATGGTGCCTTTTTGTCCCTCCAAACTTGAGAGGTAGGCACTCTGCCAAGTCCAGTCTTTCTCCAGCATTTTCTCTTTGCTTCTCCAGTGTTCTGAGCTGTTCTGCTTCTCCAAGGCTCTTCAATTTTTTTCTGTAATTGCTGATGCACAAATCACTTTCTAAATCCTTGGCCATTTCTAGGTACCAGCTCACTATGTCACCTTGCTGTGGTACCATACTCATCACACTGGCCACTCTTCTACCAGTCAACATGGCTCCTTGCCACCACCAGCTCACTCTTCCAGGGGGCTTCTGCCTAGCCTGATCACTAGGGCTACTGGCCCACCATTCTCATCTCTCTCTTTTCTCTCTTCCTTTTCTTTTTATCTCTTTTTTCTCTAAAAGTCAAAGGCTCCAGTTTCTCTCTATACATCCTCTAGGTGACACAATCTCTCTTCCCAGTCCAAGAGGAGAATTTCCAACAAAGTAAAAGTACCCTTCCCATTTAGGTTTCTTTTACTTCTGTGTTTTTCAGACACAGCTAATGGCACCAGTGCCTAAATTTTAAATTGCTCATATTGGGGTTCTGGCTTCAATACTGTCCATATTGGGGCCCAGGCTTCAATACCTCTAAATATTTACTGAGAACAGTAGAAAAGTAGAATGAAAAATCTAATTATTGAACCAATTTTTAGATTGTGCACATGATCTCAAAGATAATTATATATTAAAAAAAAGCTTAAAAATTGTATCCTTCCTTGAGGCCTTCCTGCTGCTCTTGCATCTTCTCAGGCTCATTCTGTGAATCAAAACTCCACCACCCCTTATATACTCTATCATGCAACTGCTGTTTTATTTTAAATAGCTTGTAATGATTAGCAACTTGGAAGTGGTTTTTATTTCTCTCCCCTCCTCTTATTTTTGAAAAATAAAGAAAACTTGAAAAATGCTAAAAAAGAGTTTACCATCGTAATCGCTTTTAAGTATACAGTTCAATAGTGTTTAGTTTATTCACATTATTGTCCAATAATCATTACCATCCATCTCCAGAATTCTTTTTATCTTGCTAATCTGAAACTCTGTACCCATTAAATGACTCGTTAATTAAGGTAACCTAGTGATGAGTGCAATAGCACCATCTACAGAAGTATCGTCTCAGAAAGTTATACTTCTAGGACAAACAATCCCAGAAATAATTGAGCACACACCTCCCAGTGCCTTGGGCATAGATTATGAAGAGGCTGGGCCTGGAGTGTGGAAGCAGTTGAGACTGCAATTGGGAATGTGTTAGGCATTGCTGCTAATGAGTACACTGCAGTACCTTATGGTCTTGATGGCATTTCACTATATTTACTCCATCCATGGTATCCCAATGTCCAAAGTTCAGGTATTTCTGGAACCTCCTTTCTCACTGGGACCTTATGTGAATATGGTTCCAGTTGCTCCCATTCTTCCTCTCTGATGTCTTCATCTAGGTTCCCTGAAGTAGCTACTGCTTCCTTACCCTCTACTAGATCAATCTCTGCTTAACTAGGACACCTTAATTGATGGTCACTCTCAGTTCTGAAAGTGTCAAATCTGGCTTGTGATCTGTGATTTGGAATGGGCAGCAGGGATAGATAAAGCTCAGAGAGAGAGAGGAGAGAGAGATTAACCTAGTAGGTGTCCATGAGAGAGAGAGAGAGTGAGAGAGAGAGAAAGAGAGAGAGAGAGAGAGAGAGAGATCAACCTAGTAGGTGTCCATGAAGTATCTCTTAGGACCAGAATCTTATAGACTCCCATGAACCCTCTTCAGTTTCTGTCTTAATCTCTTCCTTCATTTGGGCTCAAAGGAAGTCCAGTCATTTCCTGTAACCCAACAAGTGACACTAACCATTTAAATCGCTTCTCTGACTTTATCTCTTCCTCCTTTACTCAGGCATCTTCACAAAGGTAGTTTCCCCCCTTTTATTTTGTCAATTAAAGAAAATCCCTGAACACATATAATCCCTGAATACATGTAAATTAATGAAAATGGATTCTTGGTCAGTGAGGGAACCTGGGTGTTGACTCTCAACTTCTGTGTAGCCAGTAGTTTTGTAAGGTTTTGCATTATCCACCTAAGGAATTCCTGGTGTTTGAAAGATACTCAAAAAGTGAACTGACTCTCCTGTAGAGAAAGAGGTGTCACTAAAGGTGAGTTTATAGGTTGATTTGTTGGTAGATGGAAACTATAATCAGATCTGAGTCTTAGCAGAACTCTGGGTTTTAGGACAAGAAAATTATGACTGGAAGACTGAGTAGGGAGCTGTAATGACCATCAGGGTATTAGAAGCTTGAACCAGCAGAGGGATTATAGGGAAGCAGTACAGAACATGAAAACAATAAGGATGAGAGCAACTGGAGCCTGAGATGGGGTGAGTGTGAGAGAACTCATAATAGAAAGTGATTTGAATTTTGCCTTGAAAGAGTTGGGTAGATTGTACATCATCTAACCCCTTCTTCACAGAGGTTAAATGATTTGCCCAAGGTCAATGAGTATACTGATAGCAGCATTATGTGTCCTTATTGTGCTAAAAACTCCAAATCAAAATAGTTTCTACTTCATTACCCCCGTGACCTTTTCCTATTACACAAAAACTTCTACATACGCAATATACTCAAATAATTTTCCAAAATGTCATTAAAATTAAGATGATACTTAAAAGGACATATGAAAAACCACATTCAACAAGTACAGACATAAATTAGAGATGAGAAAATATTAAAATACCTGACCTGCGTGGGTATCTGCATAATATTTAAAATGATCTCATCCATTTAGTTCTAGTGTTTGGTGTCCTAATCTGAAATATGAAAAATGTTCTCATCGAGAGGCAGGCAAACTGAAGGAGGATATCTTAATATACAGTGAAATATAAATTAAAAATCTCTCTAAAGTTATTAGTAAAAGTACTGAAATACATTAGCAGGTGGATGGGTTCAACTTTGGATGAATGTTCTTTGAAATCGGATTCATCATCAAAATTAATCTGAGAAGTGTCAAATCTGTGCTGGGTTAAAGAGGTGACAAATGCGAAGATTTTATTGAAGTTCCAAGTTGTAAAAGGATCAGAATTAATAATCCTCTGTCATGGGGAACCTGAGCACACAGGAATTTAAGAAACTCATGTCTTGTAGATTATGATAGAGAAATTCTGCAATACTGCTGTTTAAAGGAAAAGTCTGGTCATCAGCTGAATTGATTAGGTTTTATAAATAACTGCAAATCAACCACAGATAACCATGAAGATAAGTTTCTGTGACTTTCCCATTAATAGGGCTTATGCATTTCAACAGGCTAGTGAAATCATTCTCTTAGAGTGCAGTAAGTACAGCATTTTTCTCCCATATATTTAATTCAGCACTTCTTAGAGACGATGCACTTTAGAGGCACTGATCTTCATTCATCAGTGACTTCTATTATGGACTTGTCATTCATATGAACTCACATAATGAAAGTGAGCATAAAGAGAAGGGGGAGGCAGGGAATACAGCAGCACTCCAAATATACATCTCTTTTCAGTTATTTAGAAGAACACATGTTTTCTTAGTCAGAAATACATATCCCTTGACTCACTCACACAGGTTTCCATGATCTAGTGATGAATTCAGGGTTGCCTATTAAGGGACATGTGCTTCTACATCATAACATCAAGAGTTAGGCACAGCCCCGTACCACACTGCTTCATTACAAATGGGTAGTAGTGGGAAAGGACACACATGATTCTTCTGTACTGGATTTTCTACTCATTTCTTTGGGAAATGAAGCTGTGACTAACACTTGAATCTGCTAAAGACTTTGTCTCATGACTTCAGGGAATAGATTATAGCCACAATAGGTGGCTCCCTAAGGTTTAAAAATCCCTGGGATTTTTAAGTCCCTGGGATTTGTACCCCCCCGAAACTGACCCTCTGAAGTGTAGGATAGCTCTTTGAGAGTTCACACAAATATCCTGCCTACCCGGCTACAGCGCTAGAGTTAATTCTAGAATCACTTGAAGTCTGGACATGTAGTTTCATTCCCCACCCAAAGATTCAAATAAAGAGAGTTGGGGGGGGGGGGAGGCTTGGGAATGGGAAGAAAGAAAAAAAATCAGACCAAAATAAATTTCCATCTATTGTTCACCTTCTTTCCTTACTCTTTATATCATTTATGCTCTTAAGTATCTAATAGATATCAGACCTAATCTAGTTCTGAAATAGAATCCTTGATTCAATCTTCATTAAACTTATTTTTTTTGCCCCTATCTCAAGAATGGAGCTAACATCGTACTGAAGACAAATCTGGATGTTATCTTGTAATGATTTCAAGCCCCCTTGTTCACTTGGACCCAGGAATCTCTAAAATTCTCTGAATTGTTTATTTATTTGCACCTGCCAGTGTGTAATGTCATTCCTCTTCTATGGATATTATTTCTCCATTGATTGTTCTAGAGAGCTCTTATATTTTTTTAATTTGAATTTTTTCTACATTAATCTTTTCTTGTGTCTTTGCAACTTTGTTTTATTTTGCACCATTTCTCTTAATTTAGGCTTTACAACTGGTAGCAAAATTTAGAGGTTTTATTTGTTTCAACTCATAGAGTAGTTCCTGGAAATATACTTCCCCTCCTGGGCAGAAGTCACAGGATCCTAATATTTTTTTTTGTGTGTTCTATCCTTAACCTATCACCCCCTAACTCCTACCATCTTTCTCCCTTGGCCCCATGATAACACTCTGGGTAGAATTTAATCATTTCACATTCATCTTATTTGGGCATTCATGGGTGGAGTCTGCAGAGCACAGCATCATCCTGTACCATATGCCACAAGATGATGTACATGCTTTGCAACACTGTAAACTGCAAGGTGTTATATAAGTGCTAAATTTTATTGTTGATTTTATTCCTGAGCTCTAAGACTTTACAAGGATTCCTATGCGCTTAAACAGATCAGGACTTCCTATCTCTTGGTATCCTTTAGCTCTTTGTATCTGCTTTTACTTCCTTTGTTGTTGCTAAACAGCTTGAAAATCATTGATCTCATGAAATCTTAGACCTATATACTAACCCCCCCATGTGACATTTCTCATTGTTGGTGGTCCAGGCTTGGATATATGACAAGGAGCTCATTATTTTACAAGGTAGCATCTTATATTTTAGGACAGTTTCCTTTGCTTTTTTTTCTTCTTTCATTATTCTTTAAATCAAGAGAGAAGAAATTCCAGCTAACTGATTCCACTGTTGGGTCTTGGCTACTTAAGATTTCCTCTGTAATGTTTTTCATCCACAGATTATCATTCTAGGCATCTTGGTGATTCATACCCTTATTTTATTCCCTTTTCTGAGTAGAAATGAGGATAGGCTTATTGCACCATCACTTTGATTTATACACCTTATTAATGTGATAAAAAAATAACTATCTGGTAATACTGGGTCACCATAAGCTATTCAGCAGCCAGTGTTGTGGCTCATGAGATGTGGGACTTGGATAGTTATAGAAAAAAAAGGAAGACAGATCCCCATGTAAAGGGTATAGTTTGTGCTTAGCCCACCATTTTTTTTTTCATTAGTAAGTCTTATGAAAATCAGCTTTAGGTGTTGTTATCTTGAAATTCAGGTACATTAAATGTTGGTATAAACCCTTCATAGTTAGTTTGTAGTGGAGTCAAATTTTAACCCAGGTCTGAGTGGTTCTGAACTTTGTCTTCTTTCCTCTGCACCAGAAGAGAATGTCCATATCTTCAATGTTGGCTGCTACCACCATTCTTATCGTATACTTCTAATAACTTATTTAGCGCTGCAGTTAATAATGTCTACTTAGGAATTTTTTTCTTTCAGTCTCAGAGTGCTTATCTGTAGAAGGGGAGTAATAATCACAGCTCCTTCACAAGGTTTTGAGTAAGAATAAAAATGTGATTTTAAATGAAACACTTACTGTCTGCCTAAACCTTAGATAGCCATGAGATATGTGATAGCTTTTGATTGGTGTGGTTAACCTATGCTGTGCTCTTCACTGGGTAAATTAAAGAGTGCCAAGGAATTCCCCCACACAGCTGAGTGAATCATCAAAGAAGACAACATGCATATTAGTATGTCTTAAATCCCTTTCATGCCTAGAAGCTTTGCTGATGAATTGGACCCTGAAGTCAGAGGCTCAGAAATGGGGGCTGGTGGAGGTAACATAAGCAAACGCTATTTGTCCAGGTTAAGAAGGACCCTGAGAGGTGCACATACCCCACAGCCAGGACCCCGGACATCTAAGCAGTGAGAGGGAGACCCCACTTGATAGGCACACTAGGCCAGTTCAAAGGCATTTCGAGACACTGGTTTATCCCTTTTCTACTTGTGACCCCTCTGATTCGAGAAACAAATCCATTAAACCAAATAGGATTAAACTGCAAAGCCTGTCTCGGGATGTGGTTGTCAGGCTGCTGTGTCCCTGCTGGTATTAATGGAATGTGGTGCGGAATCCTAACCCCTGGCTGTCCTCCCCCCAGGCTAGTGTGAGGCCTGGCGCTGCTGAACTCCTCACACTTTTCTAATGTATCACAATTACCGAGACAACTGTGCTAAGTAACTTTCCACAGATCTGCTCTGAAAACTTGCGGTGTGTTCAATAGCCCTCAAAATTTTTCATTTGGAACCTGTGGTGAGGTGGTCTGGTGGTGGTTATACTGAGCTGTGGTAGAATACATCCAGTCACCTCAAGAGATTTTATTTTTCATTTGAGGTGTATAGCGTGTAACAGAGCTTGGGCTCCTCCGGCTTCATTTGTATCTCAATCTAGCACATTGAAAGAGAGGAAGAGAAGTTGCTAAGACAGCACAGGTGTTGGTGTGCAGAGCTGGGTCTCCTACTTTGCTCCGAAGTGTGGGCTGCCTTGATAGGAACGATACTTCCCGGTTACAAAGCAATAGCCTCCTTGGCATTCTAAGAGGGCCACATAGGGGAATTAGCTTGTTAGCACTGCTGGTGCTGGGCAAGGTGCCCAGTGTCAAACACAGCCCACGAGGGAGCGGGGGATGCGCCTCATCTCCGGGGACATCCTCCTCAGGGCTCAGATGTCCTCCACTTGTCTCTGGTGAGTGGACCTTTGGAACCCAGATTACTGGAAAGAGGCACTAATTATTTACCCAAAATACAAGCAAGAAGCTAACCCAGATCTGCAAAATGCCTCATGTTATTATCAAGAGTACCACTTCTCAAGTCCCAGTTTTGCACTTCAGAAATAGGTGGAAATGAGCTCGGAGGGAGGTGGTGGCTCTCGGGGCACACAGGCACTGCTGTCATCTCTCTTCTGGGGGAGGTGAGCAACACTTCTCTTGCAGGTGACAGGGAAGGGGTATTAATAATGATCTCATTCTTTCTGAGAGACCCATGCTCCAGTTAATGAGGTACAGCAAGGAAAAACCCAGTAGAGAGGGCTGTGAGGAGAAAGTGGCTAGAGCACTAATGGGCAGGGGAGGGATTATTGAATAGGAGTCTGGGAATAGGTTGAGTCTCTATGGGTTCCTCTTATGAAAGCAAAATCTTTTCCTATCCATTCAGGTACCAGAAGTTTCTTTCTTTGTCTCAGGGACTGCTCTGTCCTTTCCAAACCTTGGATGGTTTATCACAGAGAGTAGCATGGACTCCACTCCGTGAGTGGGTTGCCATTTTCCCAAGAGACCATGTGGTTTCGATGCCTTTTCTTGGGGACTGGTAGATAAGGACTGATAACAAATAATAACTATTCTAGCCTGCTTGGAGTGGGCTTTAGACCCTTTATTTAGAGAACCACCAAAGTCACCCTATTTCTGACTTTGCAGCTTACTTTGCATAAGTCCCCTCCATAAACTTTACATTTCCTCCAAGAGATGCTCTGCTTTCAAAACTCTCCATGCTCTTTGTTGCATCTGGCTTTAGCTTGTGTGGTTATGTCAATAGGCAGAGGTGTTTTTCCCCTACTTGCTGACCAGCCAGCAGCCTCTCATCCATCCTCCCCAGCCCCAAAGCAGCCTCAGACTCAGAATGTTTCCTGGTACTCTGAGCTTACCTGAATTGTGTTGCCTTTCACACTGTACTCAAATGATTTACTTATCTGTCTGCCCTATTACCTTATTAAGTCCTCTAGAAAAGGACCATATCTTATTTATTTTTGCATCCTCAGGAATTTGGGATGGCAGATACTCATTGAAAGTTTTCTGAAAGAAGAAATGGAGTGGAGTATGATGCTAGCTGTGGTCCCATCATGCTGTGTGTCTTTAATGAAGATATAACATGTCTCCATTTCAGCTTTTTATCTGTTTGCAACAACAGTAATGACACAATGAGTGTGTGAATAGTACAGACCTACCTTAGGGGACCTTGTATGAATTAACAAACTAGAGACTTATGCAAATGTCCATTTTAATGGCTGCCAAACCTTGAGATGCAGCTGGGGTTGTGATTGGGAGTCAGTCAGGCAGCCTCAGCCCCCTTAGACACAGATCATCGAATTCACATGCATTCACAGTCTCTGACAGCTCCTGATCACAGATGCAATTAAAAAAGAAATGGTCAGAATGCAGGTGACAGAGAGAGAGCAGTAGTTCCTCTGTGTGGCAAGTTACACCTTGAAGAAAAGTACAAAGACAGAGGGGCCTCACCTGGAAGGCATCATAGACTGCTACCATTGGTCGAGGGTGGGGCCCTTGGGAAAGGGAAGGCCTATGCAGACAGTCATTTACATTTTATTAAAAATAATTGGAGAAGTTTACAGACATTTCTTGCAAACATGCAACTGTCAGGCATGTGTGGAAAAGAAACATTTTCCCCAATTGTGAGAAATTCTAATGTCATGGCAAAAAATCAGGAGTCTGATGATTAAATGTGGAGAACTGTCATCTCGGCATTGTATTAAAATAGCTCGCCTCAAGCAAGTGTGCACTATTTCTTCCTTTAAATCTGTCATTTCTCGAGAGGCCGGTGCTTCGGTTGGCTGCACTGCTGGCTTTGTAGCTGTGGCAGTTTAACAGCAGCAGCGACACTCAGGGGCTTTCTGCCGGGGTGGGGGTGGTAGGGGGGATTGGGGGGTTGGGGGGCTGATGTGTGGGGCAGGGGCTCATT